>VZSV01000051.1:3985800-4139615 GCA_013398735.1 Nothocercus julius
GCGGGGCGGGGGGCGCCGCGGCGTTTCGCGCTGGGGGGGCCGCCCGGCCGCATCCCCCGCAACCTGCCGACTTCTTGCGTGTCGCTGTGCGTCTTTAATGTCACTTTATTGTTCCCGTGTTTTTTTTTTCCCTCCGCTTCATTCTTCAGTTTCGTGCTATCCTGTTCTAACTCATTTCTGCGGCATGTGCTTGCTATCCTGCTGTTGCTTCTGTCTCACAACTGAGATTCTAGTGTCTATTGCTCATTGGCTTTCTAGGGAATGTTCCGCGAAGAAGCGTACTTACTAGTAATACCAGAAGTGGGTTGCTTCTAGTGCTCCGTTTTACCAAAGCAGTAAGTACCAACCCAGTGTAGGAAAATCAAGTTCATTTTGTGAGCATTTTTCTTTAAAAGCTCTTCGTGTTTTCTGCAGGCTTGCATTTCTTGCTTATAAACCATTCCTTTCACCTGGAGGAAAACCATGGTTGACCTACAGTCCCTTCTGTTTGCATTTGGCATGAGCAGCAACTCGGCTTCTGCACTTCGGAAGCTGGAGATGCGTAGCTTTAAGTGTGAATTGCTTCAATCCAAAACGATTTTGCATGTTTGCTTTTACACTTGCTATCTCGCGTTTCCTTTTGGGGGTGACCCAGTAGGAGCCTGTTGCTGGTCTGCCTGTGTCACAGGGAGCAGCAATGCACTGATAGCCGCGACCGGAGCAAGTTCAACACCCGCGGCAAAGCAAAGCCTTGGTGCTTTGCCCAAGTGTTGCTGAAATGCCGCTGAGCTCTCACTGCCCTGCTTAAATTAGGGCAAATAAAGTATTTTTCTCATGCTTGCTTTATGTTGTTTGGAGTGGGGGGTCTTTACTTCTGGTGTAAAGAGAAATATAAGAAGTTACTGCTGTCGAGGGAACCATCCCGAAGGCTTTATTTTCTTCACTTTTTTAAATCAGTAGCCTTTGTCATATAGCATTGCTGCCACTCTGGTCATCTGCTCCCGGGGGACAAGGACTCCGGGTGCCTCCCTTGGAACGTACCACGCTGGGTGCTCCCTTTTTGGTATTTGCTGTTTTGATTGAGAACTTCAGTGGCTGAGAACATACAGGATATTCCTTGTAACTGTTTTCGTGGTGCTGTACTTGCTCCTAGCTAAAACTGCCCGGGTTCAGTGTGGCTGCTGGTGTTGGGCTCCCGAGCCCCCTGAGGAGCCTTAATGAAGAACAGATTATAGGCTGAGTAGCTATTTCCATCAGCTGTGTTTCCAGACAATTAGCCCCTAATGATCCGGTGTTAGAACTGGAGAAAAGGCTGGAACTACCAGAATACAAATGTAGGGTTTTCATCGCAAAGTGTGTTATTTAGGCCCTTAAATGAGGAATTAACCATCACTCCTCTTAAAGTGCATCTCTTGGGCAGCTCCCTGTGCTGCAGGCAGCTGTGCCTTCGGGTGTGGAGGGTGTGTGTTATCGGGCGATGTGTAGTTATTTAGGGCTGAAGGATTGCGGATTCATTAGAGGGTCTAGGTTGGAATGGTGCTGCCAAAAACAGGCACAATGTTTGCATTGTGAAAGGTGGAAACTTCTAGAGAAATATTCTATTGTGAGTTTTGTAAGCACAGATGTTTGCTTACGGAGATCTTACAAGAGAGAGAAAAAAGGCAGAAATGATTACAAGAACTTATTTTATTCAGGAAGTGTTGTGTTTCCCAGTAAGAATTTGAGACAGAATGGGCTCATTTGTAACAAATGAGTGAGGGCTTTTTCTGAAAAGTTGCAAGGTGAATTGCTTCCCTTTCACCAGCAAATATTGATTTGCTCTGGGGTTTTGCAGGCTCCTGATAATGTCTGCAGTGTCTGGTCATAAGGGATCCACTGAAAATCCTGCATCAAAATTGTGGTTGTATTGCTTTTTTGATTGCTAAAATGCTGCAGCTGCCTCTTTTCACTTTATGCATGAGCAAGAAAACAGGATCACATCCCAAGGTACACCTGGGTTTAGAGTTGGGTTCTTGTCTGAATAACTTAAGTTCTCCAGCTTCCTCAAGTCCCTCAAGCACCACAGACTTGCACGCTTAGCCACACTCTTCCAGATGCAGCCCCAGAGTCCCCAGAGCCACACCAAACACTTGTGGGATGACAAGTGACAGTGCTCGATCCTTTCAGGGAAGTAATTAGTGCTTAAAAAGGTGTGCACATTTTTTTATGGACTGTGAAATGTGCCTCCAAATGAATTTGCTCAAAGCATTTTCTTGCAAAGAGATGCAGCCTCTGGATTTTGTTTTTTACAGGTGAACAAAATGGATGTCATTTTAAATATCTTGGAATGCACTACAGAAAGCAAGGTAATGTAGGCAATGCTCCTGTAAAGAAGGTAGTGAGGGCGCTTAGTCTTGGAGCCAAGACTTTGGTCATAGTACTTACCACAAATGATGTGCAAAATGGTTGTGCAATTACTTTTGGTGAGAAATGGCCTCAGTACTTTTTTTCTGTTTAGCAAATACATTAGTTCTTTTCTAGTGATGTAAACTTGCAGGTGTGAGGAAGGTCCTGACCTCTTAAAGGCTAAAGGTAGGTTTAGATTCAGGAGCTGAAATGTAGTGGAAACTGCTTCAGTTCCCTTGCATGAAACACCACTTAGTCACCCATAGACTCAACACTTTAAAAGATTTGGGGGGGTTTTTTGAGAACAATGCCCTGATTTGCCACTGTGGTGTACTTACATGTGTATCTTATGGGCAAGCTGGTGTGGTGCTTCTGATCTGTTTTTTATTTAAATCACCTTTCTATTTCTTTGAAGTGATGCAGGCATCCCAGGGTAACTATCCAATTCTGATTTGGAGCACTGGATCTTGCCTAACAAAAGCTGAAGTGATTGCTCCCTCCTCATCTTGAACACACGTGTACTAACTTTGTGCAGAACAAAAGCAGGTGCCTGTGCTAGCCTCTGCACTACACTCTGTTGCCACCAGGTAGAGCTCATGCTGGTCTACATAATAATACAGAATTGCCTTTTTCAAGAGTTTGCATTTAAAACTTCTGCTTCAACAGGGTTCCTGGAGGAAAATTGAATTTATTTTCTGTTAAAAGACTAAAAGCATCTCTTTTTTTCTTTCCTGGTATTCACATTGGCAGGAGGTTTAAAGATAGTGAAGGAGTATCTTTGTGCTGTAGTGATCTCTTCTTTTTCCTGATTTATGACACATTTTTCCACTCCTCAGGAGAAAAATGAATCAAGGCTTCCTCCTGAACTCTGAAATAGCCATAAGACAATGAAAATGCACAGCCATAAAAGTCTGATAGCCTGAGGGTGCTGTATTTTTCAAAAATGAACCTGACCTGATAGACTGCAAAATGTATCCCAATTTTTAAATGCATGTTGAGTCATAACATGTGCCTCACACAACATACCTACGTGAGACTTTAGAAGTTTGCCACCCATAATGAAAATAACTGGTATGCATTGAGAGACTTTAAATTTGCCAGCTTAAGGTAGATAAACCTCCCTTGCATTTACTTTCATGAATTTTGGACTCTTAAATTGCTGTCTAAAATTGTGCCATAGCAAAAGAACTTGTCACTCTTTCATCAGGTTTAACTGTGCTGTGTTCTGAAATGTTGGTGCCATTTAGTTACTTTAGCTAACATTCTGTGTATTCAGTATTTGATTTCTAAAAGGATTGCATTTTTCTCTACTTTCCTCAGTATTGTTTGTCTCCAGCTCTTTTGATTTGCCTCCTTTGTAGGAGACAGCACTTTGGCTCTCTGAGAGTTAACCGACCATATTGCAAACCCATGTTATTCCTCAATTAAATACCTTCTCTTTGAACACAGTTAATAGATTTCCTTTGGAAATTCAAGCCTGTTACTGCTGACATTCTGTCTGAAATCTGCTGTTTTTAATTTATTTTTGATTTAGCAATATTCTCCCCAAATATTTGAAAATTGTAAAACTGAGTGTACATAGTCTGTTTTGTACTTTGATCTTGGTCTAAAACTAGCCACTAATCCTGGGGTTAAACTTGAGAACTTTTTGCCTTTTCATTAAAAAAATGCATGCTGCATTTATAATGCCTATACATTATAGGCTGTAGTTGCAGTTCTACTTGCATTTGTTTCAGTGCCTTTGTCCCATGGATGTGGAATGTGGTGTTTTTAAGCTGCAGGGCCAAAGTTTTTTTGTATTCCCTAGCAGAAACACTGTAGCAGCATCCATTTGTGAGTATAAAAATCAGGGTAGAATATGAATTAAATTTTGGTCAGGTAAAGAACGTCCTGATATGCCCATACTGTGGCTTTATATGAATTTTTTACTGATAACGTAC
The DNA here is from genome assembly GCA_013398735.1 of Nothocercus julius. Taxonomy (NCBI): domain Eukaryota; kingdom Metazoa; phylum Chordata; class Aves; order Tinamiformes; family Tinamidae; genus Nothocercus; species Nothocercus julius. Next base: position 3,990,105 of record VZSV01000051.1, read on the forward strand.
AATGTCTCAAGCGGTGCTGAGGAGAACCTTGTTAAGGGGTGTCTGAAATCAGCCCCCAATATGTGGTTCTTCTGGAGTGCTCTCAGGTGAGAGGTTCCCTGAGAAGGAAGCCAGTTCCTGTACCCCTTAGCCCTCACAAAGCCGCCCAGGTCTGTGCTCTTGTCTGATGGCCAGTGCTCTCCCTGCAGATGCATCTGCAATATATATAATATATATACACTGGTATGAGTACTATATGTACTCATCTCTGATGATGTTCTTTGAGGCAAAAACCTGCCTGTTTTTATCTGCAGAATAGCGCTGGGTTGCTCAAAACCTTACTGTAAGTTTCCATTGTGAAAGATTGCTGCTGCAAAGGCAGTGACAAACTGGCAAAACACTAATTCAGTGAAGTGCACGTGTTAGTTGACCCGATTATTGGGACTAAAATTCATGAAATGTAGAGCTCTGCTGTGATTGTTTAATCTTAAAATCTGGGCATTCTGCATTAATGATATCAAGTTGAGGTCTTATAGGGGAATAACTGCTGTTTTGTCTTCTCTTATAATCTTTTTTTTGGGGGCTTGCATTTGTCAGACTCTGGGCAGTTACTTGCTTTATCTGAATGACGAGCACGCACGCACAGCTTCTGAGGCTCTTTGCTAGGAGCTTCTTAGCTTGGTGCTGCAGAAGCTGCATGGTGCTGGCAGCAGTTGCCCTGGGGCAGAACCTGTCACTGAATGTTGGTGTCTAGGGGTCCTTGGCAGCCTATGGGATCAGGGCCTGAGTATTTTGAGTTTTTTGCATTTTAAAGTGACTTACACAAATCATGTTAAATGATCTGGATGTGCGTGTTAGTTTACTACACTTTTTTCCTAACCAAATCGGGATAGGCTGTCTTGAGGGTGGGGGGGAGGATGGCTAAATAGCATCTAAATGGCCGGCTGTGCTTTGGTAGCAGTAGGGACTAGACATCTTATTGTCACTATCATAGCAGTGTGTGTAATTAATCATCTCATTATTTGGTCTGAATCTAGATGCGTCGCACAAAGGCGGGAAGAACTATCATGTTTAGCTGCTCCATCTCATCGGGGAGGATGCGGATACGACCCAGCAGTGCATTAGTAACCTGGGGGTTACAGGGGCCTTCTGTGGTAGCCTCTGCCCAGGGCTCCAGCAAATGGCTGTGATAACGAGGCCTAATCTAAACGAGCCCAGTGCTCACAGCCTCATTCCCAGAGGGCATATCAGCATCACACACATGGATACAGAACAGTGGAGAACAGGGACTGCTTAGTGGTCAAGAGGACAGTCTGTCCTAATCATCTTTGGTAATGCTCATTAATTTTATCTCAGCAATGTGAGGAAAGGAGTCTTCAGATAGATTAAAAATAGACAGGGGAGCACAGCAGTTTAAAGGTGGAGGGGAAGCAGTTTAAGACATCCCAGCTTATCTGAATTGTTGATGTTCAATAATATGCCTTTTTCTTCAGACCTTGTTTCCCTGACCTCTTTCATAATTAGATTTTTGCCCAGATGAAGTTTTCTTTCCTCTTCCTCATTAAGATCATATGTATGGCAACTTTTTAATTAACACACTGTTTGCACACAGTGCCCTATAGCTGCCCTTTTTTAATCTGCAGGGCAGTGTGTTCTAGCTGAGTCCCAAATCTTCTTTTCCCCTCCTACAGCAGCTATGCTGGGAGTGTTTTGGTTGGATGGAGGTTGGAGATCTGGAGATACTTCTGGCCAAAAGATTCTAGCCTAGGTACAATTTAGCCTAGGCTTGTAACAGTGTATGACTAGGATGACTGATGTCATCAGAGCGGAGATTTACCCCAGGAAACAGGTTATATTGGGGCTCTAGTTCTGGACTGATTTTTTGAAATAGGTGTGGAAAAACATACAGGTTGTGCTTTCCTACCTTTTAGTAGTAGCAGGAAGGAGGGAGAGCCCTTAACCAATTAGTATTTTGAAGGTATAGGATTCCTGTAACTCATTTCTTATGGCAGGTTTCATCTATTGACTCTTCCGTGGGAAGATCAATAGTGTTCAGACTGCAAATTCTTCAGCTGAGGCAGGGCTGCTTCAATGTCTCATTTTTAGAAGGTTATTAACAGGCTTCTGGCTTAGTGTAGAATCTTGTGCCATTCACTGAGTCTCTGTGGAAAGGCCTAAAATTAGACAACCAAATCATTCTTTGGTTCATATTCATTAATGCTTTGATTTCAAATTTGTGCTGTTGAAACCTTTGGGGACCTTTTGATGAATTTGCTGTCTCACTGCTCTTAAAACTCACTACCTTAGCTTCTTGTTTTGAGTTGGAAAAAAAGGTGAATTTAGAAGAGCATGAGAGATTTGTTTCAATTGTCACTCAGACTTGGGCCTTGGGGTTTTGCTGGACAGGGGATAATAAATACCCCTATTGCAAAGAGCTGGTACATTCTTTGATAAACCTGTTCTGAATGGAAAGATTTACTTTAATAGGAACTAAGTCAACTGTTTCTGATGCTCTTATTCTTTCCAGGGTGGGGGAAGCTGGAGACCTGTGTGTGCATCCCTCTAATAAAACGTCTTGCATAGCGGAGTTCAGTGTTGGCAAATTGTCTCAAAAGAACCTGGTTTCTTTAGGGCTTCAGTCATCAAGTTAGTCATTCAGGAATGAAGTCAGGTTCCCCCCACCCCCAAATTGCAAGATTAAAAGATAAAGAATATAATTTCTCATTTGCCTTCTGGCTTTTGAACCTGAAGATACTATGCAAGCTTTTCTCTAAAACCACAAGGCTAGGAAGGCTGTTTTGGAATGAAAATTGAGATTCTTGGGTAACCATATGCCTTGGGGATATGGAATTTTTGGAGAAAGTCTGAATACTGTGAAATTAATTCTCATGTGAACTTTCTTATATGCAGTGGTCTGAAGGTGTCACAGCTGAGGCTGCTCTTGCCTCATGTTGCTGTAATTATCTGTTCATTAGGATCTTAAGCCCTGAGCAGGGAGTGCACTGGGTGCCTTTGTTTAAAGGCCATCTCCTAATGCAAATATTAAATAAGAGCTCTCTGGTTTGCTCCAGTCAGACTGACGAGCTAATAACAGCCTTTGTGTTAGTCTTGGCTAACAGAGCAGTGGTATAAAAAGGTTTTAGGGGATTGGTGCATCAGTCAAATGATAGAATATAATAGATGTTTTTGTTTTAACACTTAAGCTCCTGTTTAGAAATATTTTCCAAAAGCAAAGCACATGGGAGTAAAACTGGAGCTCTCTAAATGTGCTGTTGTACCTGCTTAAAGCTCCATTTTAGTCTTAAGGGATGAAATATCCTTTATTCAGGGGAGAGTCATAACAAAACTGCATTCAATAATTATACTCTTGTTCAAGAAGCTGATCTTCAGTAATGTATGAGTGAGTCAAAGGACTAAAAATTGGTGTGCTGAGTGGTGGTGAGGCTGTGAACATGGCTAAATGTTGGGGAGGGAGTGTTTTATTTGCTAGTTTTGCCAGCAGTGGATTGGGTTATGCAATTGCTGCAATTTAATTATAATGTAGCAGAGGTTTTTGATATCTGCCTTTAAATTATCCCGAGGGCATCTAGGAGGAATGACTTGCTCTGAATAAATCTTAATAAACATATGACTTTTTGCTGTTGCCTTCCTTTATTCTGTGTGAGTGCTATTTGTTCCTATTAACTGTGTTGCGGAAGTCAATACGGCTATTCCTGGAAACCTGGCAAAAAATCGCACAAGTAAGAATTTATAGATGAGCTCGGGATGTCATTACAATTGTCAGCTTTATTTATGGAAGAGCAGTGTGGATGAATGTAGCTTTATCTGGAAAGTTTTAGTCAATTCTAATAAAAGGAGATATGCATGAATTATCGGTACACGATGTTCTATTCACTGGAGGGAGAGTCCATTTTAAAAAGCCATCTAAGTGAGGCAGGGTTGCTAAGTAAGGCGAGGGTTTTATTAGACCTGCTGACGCAGAGGGGGAACAGTCAAGATTTGGGGCATGCAAAGACTTTTTGTATCTGAAACTCAAAACTGGGAGCTGGGAATGGCCTGGGAACACTTGCTGTGGCCTTAAATGTGTTAAAGGGGGAGGTACTTAAAGGGAAGGGTTGGTAAGTGATGGTGAAGGTCTTGGAGCACCCCGGGTAGGGTTGTTTTATGTTCCACCAGGAGCAATGGGACATGGATATTTGTAATGTCTTCTGCCTCCTTTCATCATATTGGCCCTGGCAGCTGGGTGAACCCTAAGAATACAAAATAGAGCAATGTGGCAAAAGGAGCCTGTGGGTGCACAGAGTGCAAGCAAGATTCCTGTCTGGCGAAGAGGAGGGTTGAGAGGCTGGAGGGATGGTTGGATTTGCAGGGGAAGGGATGAGGGAGAACCTATGCTGGTGGCACTTGGGTGTTTCTGTATCTTACTGATTGTCTGAGTTTATTTTGGTTAAGTTGCTTGAGACTTTGATGGTGTCTGGGGCACCCTTAGTGCAATGACGGAAGCGTATATTATGTTCTGCAATGTGGATGTGTAAGATGAAAGTTGTTTTACATTTTTGTACACTGCTTTTGGGACAGTATCCTCCAGATGTGTTGTGGTATAGGGAGCTGAAGGGTGGCAGCCTTTGCAAAGGCAGAGATGGCTCTAATTCTGGACAAGTCTCTATCAATATGAGGTTTTCTAGGGTGAGGTAGTCTTTAACTGAGCTGGACATGGGGCTTCTGTTTTACTGCTGTGTGTGTCTTATGGCTCTGATTTGGGCATGTGGGTTTTCTTCCAAGTATCTCTCTAAGTCACCAGTAAAAACAATCCTTACAGTATTTTCCTGTTCTGCATGGATGTGACTTTAATGATGTTTGGAAACTACCTCAAGATCTGCAAATTACCTGCAGACATATTGTTTTTTACTAGCAAGGCTACTTTGTGCAGAGTTCAGACATAACAGGGAGCTGTAAAGTGCTTTGAGCCCCTGAGAAAGCTCTGTAAATCATGAATGAGGAATTAATATTCAGTATAGCTAATGATAATTTTAACAGCCAGGCAGCTGTTGGGCTATAACTGTTATGTATCTTATTAATGCAAAAAAAAAAAAAATCTGCCATAGCCTAATGTTGATACCTGTGATGTCAGCTGAGGAGGCAGTGTGGGTGCATGTCCGTATTCCTCTTGCTACCCAGCCTGCATGGTGTCTCCGAGCTGGAAATGTGTAGAACCTCTGGGAGCTGACATGATACCACTGTTAACTGTTGTTTGCCACTTACCAGGAAAGGTATAAAACCATCCAGGTTTCCCACTGTGTTTGAGTTGGTGAGGCTTAAATGTGCAAATCATTGTTATAACAGCTAGAACAGGTGCTTTGGAGAATTAATGACTTTACAGTTTGTCAATGTAATTATTAACTACTCTAAACATCACCAAATCCCTGTCAGTTCGGAGAGGCATCTCTGTGGTTTCTCAGATATTCAGTGCATCTTTTTCTGGTATGCAGCACTTTGGACCTTGTACCAGGACAGCACGGTGGGAATGTGGCTGAGGACCTGGCATCGGTACACAGGGTGTGCCTAATTTTGTGCTGCCCAATCCCATCTGCTAAAGTTACCATTTTTCTAACTAGGGCTTGGCAGCAGGATGAGCATATCATCCTACAAAGCAATGCTGCTTTAGTCTTGTTAATTTAGGGATAATCAGCAGAGAACATGTGTGTTCCGTCCCATGCAGGTTGTGTTGTGTGCTCAGGGGAGCTGATAGTGGCGGGGGCTTTCTGCAGGCTCTGCTTCCCCAGCAATAGCACAATGAAAGTCTTGTCTCCGTTTGAATCAATGGCAAAGCTTGGGCTGACCTGGGTACAATCCCCATTTTGTTGTCTGCCTGGTTTCCAGTGCTCTGTGCATCATCCCAGGCGCTCAGATTATGCTCATCTGCATGGCCTGCAAGGCACCATCCTTGGTCAGTGCTGTGTCCATACGGATTTCTGGGCTACTCTTATCCGCAGACAGCCAGGGTCTGTGGAGTCTTCAGTCAAATCCTGCTCAGAATGAAGCAGTTCATTTTCTGGGAACAAAGTGCAATCACATTTTGCTAGCCTAGCTGCTCAGAGGCCAATAACTTTTATTCTGCTCATGTTAAAAATTGCTATTGGAAATCCATTCATGCTTAGACAGCCAATACACTAATGAAATCTTGGCTCAATTAAAGTTTGTGGGACACTTGCCATTCTGACATCATCAGATCATGCTATTCAGGTGTCTGACTGCTATATTCTTGCAAGGAGCTGTTTGTGATCCATTCAGAGTGGAAAAAATTGCAGAGTTGCAATATTTTTAAATAGCAATATAAAATCCATTTTGAACTATTTTATAACTTAGCTTTATGCCTTTTTAAGGCTTGTAAAATTCAGTGTTAGAAAACCTGTTTTTCTCTCCTTTTTTTTCTTCCTAAAGGGCAAACGTGTGCCCGGAGCTGGAGCTGGTGCTGGTGGGGCACCAGCAGCCGTGTGTTCAAGCCTTCAGCCGCACTGTCAGGATGTGGAAACAAGGCTGCACAGGGCAGAGGTGGTGCGTGGGCTACGAGAGAAGGTAAGCTGTTACCTAGAGTTACGAATGAATTCTGGTAGTGAAACTTAAGGCTTTTAGGAAGTTTTGAACTGTTTCACCTCTACAAATATGTGATCCTTATTCAAGGATAGTTCATGTCCTGCTCAGATTTTTCAGGATTATTTGACTTAATTCAGCAAAAAAACAAGTGGCTTTTTGGGGCATTAGATCACAAGAAGTCCATAATGCGCTCAAGGCAGCTATTTCTTAACTGTCAGAAACTGGCTCTGTTATTTCAGGGGACCTACAGCTGCCTCTCTTGCTTTGAAAGCTGAAAGATTCCCTTGTATGTGTTTTATGTTTAGAAGTGTTGGAAGATCGGACTCTCAAAACACTAGAAAACCTTACTGTGCAAATGGATTGCCATCATCTCTGACTGGTCTGAATAGTCACAGGAATGTATGTGGGCATGCCTGAGTTAGAGCTATTGAAAGTTATCATGAGGCATTTGTTTATAAATAGGAACTACCGGCAGGATTTGAAAAAACTGTGGTGAACATGAGTGCTCTTTGTCACTGATGAGATGTGGGTAAGCTGAGTGGGAGTTGTAGCTGTTCTGTTCTCTCCCCAGGTCTGGGTACTACACAGTTTACAAGCAGATATACAGGATGGAGCATCAGACTGTCTATAAATGCTGCCCTGGATGGGTCCAACAAGGCAGCGAACCTGGCTGTTTACACTGTAAGTTGGTGGCAAAACTGATAGGATAAGACCTGAACCTGTGATACTCTTAGGCCTTACTAAGTGAATTTTGCTCTTAAAGATGGATTTTGCATCCATAAATGGATTTTTCCAGTTATAAGCAATAGTACTTCATTGAGGGGGTGAGAGGGGTTTTCTAAAAATACAAAAGCTGTTACATGCAAAAGCACAGAGCATCTCTAATTCTAGGCTAAACAGTAGATAATCTGGTTTTGATTATGTTGTTGAAGCATTCTTAGGCCAGTCTGACAGGCTAACCTAATTTAGTGCGGTTATCCAAATTAGAGAGAATAAGGAGGCTATAATGCACTCTTGGACCTGGCACTCACTGCAGAGTGTGGTGGTTTTGGCTTTTTCACTGTTGATGTTATAGTTGAAGTAATTGTCTTGTGTCTACCCTAAGGTTATTTATCTGAGGAAAACCTGTTACTATTAGTAGTTTTTAATCATGATTGGATGTTCTAAAATGGAATTTAATTTAAATGATAAGGAAGCACTTTAGCCACTGCTAACAGGACATGAAGTGTGTGATAATCTATTCTCTGGTTTTGCTACTGTTTTGTTAGTAACTGTATCTTCTGTGTGAAAGTTAGCATCTGTTCCTGAGTGTGTTGATCTTTGTACCAACTTAGGGGCTGTATTCTGAGCTTGCTTTTATGAATTTTATATTAATAAGGAGCAAAAGAAACAAGCCTGTGAGGTACAGTTGTTTGTTTCAGCATGAAGCTATGCACCTAGTGTGTACCTCTTCTGTTGTAAGAAGCCTGGTATGTTTATAACCTGTATTTTAATATCTGGCTTACACAAATTTAGAATATTTGAACACTAGTGATAACATAAAATTTTGTCCTTGCAAGAGCAGTGCACGCTTGCTTTCAATTATTTAAAGCACCAAAGGGGTTAATCTATTCTTTTGTATTTGGTATATACAGTCACTGTGAATTTTGCTCAGATATGTGGATTTTACCTTACTGTAAGTAAACATTCTGCCTTGTAGGGTAAGTTGAAAAGTAATGTAACTCCCACAGACACTTATAACCTCTTTTAATGAACCAGTGTTTTCTGAACAGCTCTGCATTATTTTCCAGCAATTAATTTCTTCTGCTGTTCTGGGCTCAGGTAGCATCTTTAGGCCAAACTGACTCTTCTGCCTCTGCAGCATCTTGAAGGCAAACTGCATTTAACTCATTTTTACAGAAGTCCAATTTCAGGCCAAGATACCACACTAGCACATTTACCTCTGATAGCAAATCTGTTGCAATCTGACTGGTTTAATAAAATTAAAAGCTGCCCTGGAAGTTCTTGATATGGCAGAACTGTGATATGAGAAGGTAGTTCTGGAAAGTCAAAGGCCCCCCCAAACCTGTTTTCTTCTGCTTGTGTGTACTAGCCCTGTGCACGGTTGGCACGTGCTTCAACGGAGGGAAGTGCTCGGAAGCAGCATCGCCGATGTGCCTGTGTCCTGCAGGATTCCAGGGTCCCCGCTGCCAGTATGGTGAGTCCAGTGACAATTTTCAAATACATCTGTTGGGAATGACACTGTCTTCATATTTGTGTTCAGGTGAAATGCATATTTAACTTATTAAAATACCAATAATCAAATATTAACATGAAATTGAACTAACATCTGCTGTGCACTCTGGCTGTATCAATCCTTTTGTTTTTTCCCATCATTTGCTACTTTTTTGTATTAATTTTTACAAAGCAATATAAAAATTTAGTCTGATTGATAGAGGTTGAGTTTCTGCAGAGAGCAGTGCTGCTGAATCCCCCAGTGCCAAATGGAATGGTTTTGTCCTGCTTGTTCCCGAGCTTGCACAGTCTTGCAGGTAGCCTGGCACTCAGCATTGCCTTTAACCTTGCAAAGGTAAATGTGCAGATGTCAAAGAAATGGGGATCATGTAAGGAATGTGTTAGGTGAACCCGTGTACTGCTTATGCTTTCCTAGTGTATCTGAAAGTAAGAAGAGCAGATTGCAGATTGTTCTGTGTGACCTGGTGGCATGCACTGTCTGTGGGAATGTGCTTGCTGCTTTGCAAACTAGTAACCCACAATGGAGTTCCTTGTAACTCATGTGAACTAATAGTACCACATACTGTGTAAGCCTCAGATCATGGAATCTAAACTTTTTTAAAGGAAAAGGAAAATCAGACCTTTAGAGTGGGCTGTTACTGGGACCAAGTACTGCTTTTTGTTAATCAAACAATAACTTCAGCTTGAAAAGAAGCATACTGGGTTTTGTTCAAAGAAATGCAGGTTTTAATTCTTGTATGCTGCTGTCCTTACCTGAATTTTATCCTGTGAAAGTGTGAGGTATAAGTGAGAAGAGTATAATGAGAAGGAATATAATTTTTGCTGCAATGGTGCAATTAAGAGCTAAAGTGCTTGACACAGAGTTTGTACCATTCTTGCTCCATAACCTCTCTTATAAGCTGATCTCTAGACTCTGCTAAGGCTTGTGTGATAGACTGGGTCCTGTGCGTGCTTGCAGCACTAGTGCCATGTTCTGCCCGTATGAGCAACCTCCTGCCTATGTGAAGGTAGTAAAGCAGCCGGAGTTGCAGCAGGCAAGTGAAACAGTGGAAAGTGGGAAATGCAAGAAATCAAATGTGACAACAGATGGGTTTTCATCAAAGCCTGGTCATAGATGATGATTTTCATTTGTAAAGTAAAAAACAAGTATAAAAAATATGCTCAGCATTTTGCAATAAAACTTCTGTCACCAGACTATAGTGGTAAAGTGTTTTCAGGTGGTGCTGGTTGAGGTGAGCAGACTTACAGTGGTGATGCTGCAATTGCTTCTGTTTGCAATGTAGAAATGCCCAAGTTTGCATTGGTTTATGCCTAGTTATACCGGTGAAGTTTGGTTTGTGACTGGCTCTACAGTAATGCTGATGCTTCAAGGTAAGCAGGCTTGCTTAGGCTTTCTTAGGAGCCCATTTAATAAGCATGAGTTTTAGCAAAATTCAATGTTTCCATTAGCCTTCTGATTTTCTTCTGCATGTTAGAAAAATCTCAGAATTCAGAACTCCAGCCCCCAAAGCACTGGTGGTCTGCAAATATCTGCAGTGCTAAAGCCTTCTGCCCTGGCTGACTGTGGGTGTAGCATATGGAGAACAGAGGTCAGATTTACAAATGGCAATGAGATTGTGCTGCTTTTATTGCACAGGAAGGTAAAAGCAACATGAGGTATCGTGTGGCTTTTGCTCTTTGCTACTGGCTGAAACTTTATCTTGGTGGTTTGTCTGCTTTCTATTGATTCCTTGTGGTTTGAATGGAATCCCAGTAGTCATCGCTTTTGGGGGTTTGCAGTAGTCGCTATCTCTGTCTGGCAGGAGGGAGTTTATAAATGAAGGTCTGAAGGAAAAACCTTCTTTCAGAAAGAATATTAAGGATTTGGCTGCCTAAGAGAAGCAAGGCAATTTAAAGCACAAGTCCCCTTAACCATTGCAGGAGCTTCCAGTATTGGGTGCTTGAGGCTTGCATTATATTTTTTCAAAGAAAAGGAGCCTTAGCTGTATTTTTTTTCAGACTGATGCTGGAATATTGCCCCTCTAAGTAGTTTGTTTAATGTGAATGTATTAATAGCAACACTGTGGGTTTTTTCAATAGCAATGAAACCTTGTCTATACTGTTTTCCCTACTTGTATTTGCAACCTTACTCTAAAATCAACTATTTTCTCTCCTGTATTTATCTTGGAAGCTAACCATCTCTCTCATCCCTTTTTGTTTTGAGGCTTCAGTGAAACAGGTATGTACCAGCCAGATCACTGCTTACAGCTTTAAAAGATATGTACTAATGGACTAGAAAAGTGTTGATGAAAGGGAATGTGTAATGATATGTGGAGCTGTCAGAGGGTTAGTCTTTGGTACAAGGACATAATTCCTTGTTCCTTTAACTGCTAGATTGTACCCCAGATTCTTCCCCATTGAGGTGCTGGGTCAGCTTCTCATGGAATTTATGTGGGGGGAGAGAATCTCTGACCTGGGTACGAGGCTGCAGTCTCGCTTTCCTGCTGGAAGTTGCCCATGTGCCCTACTGAAATGGCCTGACTTGCAGCCTTGCTACGTTGCACCCGGGTTGGGGCCTCCTGTCTGTCTCCTGACAGAAGGACTTGTTTGTTTCATAACCATATGCTCACTCCCGTGAGCAAAGCTGTTGCACATCCTTGTATTTTATACATAGTTGTATCTTCTCCCCCTCAAATCTCCCTGCTCGTCGTCATGCCTTCTTGTGTTGATAGCTCGTCATAAAGGTTTGTAGGTGCAGTTGTTCCAGGGAGCCTCCTGCTTTCAAGTCTGATCATAGAAGAAAGATAAGAAACTCTTACAGAAGAGGAATGAGTTAAAATTGCTCACCCAAACAAATAAATGGGAATAAACTCTTAATCTGGGTTTTCTTGTTTGTTGTATTTACATATACTGATGATTAGTAACTCAACCTACTAATCAAGTTGTTGCATATGTGTTGCATCAGTCTGTCCCATGGAAAGTTAGGAGAAGATTGCTGATAGTGATGTAAGATAGCCCAGAGTATCAGTGATCTGTAATGGAGATTATTCACAATTAGCGTGACTGAATTAAATGATTTTCTAAAGATATATAATGCTGTGTTTTAACAACCTGTAACATAAGGTTACTTCTGGTTAGAGGCTGAATGGGTTATGATTTCTGTAACAAAATACAGGACATTCTCACTAGAAGTGCATTAACTGCATCCATTGTATGCTTGCCTCTGGTTTTATTATTTTACCCACACAAAGAGCAAGAAAACTTAAAAGGAAGATTTATGACTGAAATGGCCAAGCTCTTCATGCAGCCGTTAGAAGGATTTGGTAACCGATTGAGCTGTCTCTTTCATTGTCTGCTGCAATTTGTCTTGTAATTCACATGAGTCTATTACAATATAAACTTGCAAGCTGCATTTCTATTTTTTGACTTGTTTGGAAGTTGTTTCCCATTTCTCCTGAGCCTAGTGGAAGAGAGGGAAGACCTAAAATGCAGAGAAGAGAAATGGCAAACCCCAGTGCCAGGAATGCAATCTGTTGCAGTGCTAATTTTATTGCTATTACTAGCTGTCCTAGTAATTTTGTGGGAGGCCTGTTAGCCACCTGAGCTGGACAAAGAAGAAAATTAATTTCATTTAGCTTGTTGAATTCAGGCCTGAGACTCATAATTGGACATGCAGCTAGTGCAAACACTTCAATTCTACAAATGGAGGTGATTTCATTTATTCCTTTTGTACATCAAATTGCCCAATGCAAATAAGTGTTTCTGAACATTTTGTCTTTGATCCTCAAGTTATTGGAAGCACTTTGCAAAGCCAGCAACTTTCCTGGTTTTTAATACTTAAGCTGAAAGCAAAAAGGACAAATCAAAAGTCTTTAAATAGGACTGGAATAAAGTCCCAGCATTATGAGGGTTCTGCAATAGGCCCAAATTAGGGGCAGAATAATAAAAACCCCACAATCTCTGAGAAGACAAATGTATTCAGTCATTTGTCCACTTTTAAACAGCCGATGTAGATTTTTGAGGAAATAAATCTGTTCATTTTTTCAAAGGATTAAGCCAAGATAAGTGTTAAGATGGAATCTGTAAAAACACTGGTATATTGTAAGTGTCAATAGAGTGGAATTTCACACTGTAAGGTGAGAAGTAAGATTTTAAATGCTCTTGCCCTTTTCTTGCAGGAAAAGATTCTTTGCATTTTGAGAAACCTTGTAGTTTACTGAATATAGTTCTGTCTAGATATTTAAGGTGAGAGCTTTTTTTTACCTGCCACTGCCCTTGAGTGTGACTGAGTTCAATATCTTATGGCAAATAACACTGCTATGCCTCAAATCTTTTATATATGGAATGTTTATAGTGATAGTTTATTCATTTGTAAAGTGCTCTGAGCCCCAAGTAATTAAGCAGGAGATAATTAGGACTTTGGGATTTGTGCATATAAAGGCAAAATGCCCTCTGCATGGGTAGTAAAATGAAATGCTTGAGATAGATATTCATCAGTTCACTGACTAGCTGTCAGTCTTGTCCGTGACTCTGGTCACAAGCTATTAAGATATTGAACTGTAAAGACTTTTACTAAATGAAAATGTCAGCACATCTTAGTCCAGGTGGGTTCAGGAGTTCACACTGTAAGACTGTTTTTTTTCTCCCCTCTTAAGCATATTGGATTGAAAGGGCCAGGAGTCTGGATATTCTTGTAGCCATAAGTACTTCTGTGAAAGGAAAAAGCTGTATGTGCCTTCCCTTTTCTCAGGGCACTTTGTAGTCATCAGACCTGAACCACAGCAGAGTGCAGCAGTGTGGGGCAGCTTCCAAAGGGGTCACCTTGGCTGGTCACAAATACCTCGTGAAATATTATGGCAACTGTTGGTGTTGATGGCTCCAATGGCTTTGTGGAAAGCAAGTTATTTCAATTTAACAAAAGTTTTTTCAACATTGCTGAAGAGTTTTCTACTATGCAACATACATTTGAAAATTCCCCATTGGCTTCTGTAAGATCACAGTAGAAATTAGCTTTGGATTTAATGCCCTACTTGGGTGGGGAATGTTGCTCCAGTTAAAACTTCATGTGGCTTCAGAGGGATAGCAAGTTGTATGCTCAAATCAGAATGTGTGTGTAGGGGTGTGTGTATATATTTATGCGTGTGTGTATGTGTGTATATATATATATAGGGGGGCTTGCAGGACCTTCAAAAAGGAGAGCTAGAAATCTTCTTGGCCTAAAATGAGGATGACATTTTCAAGCTTGGTCTCATTAACTAAAGCAGTCTCTTTCCTCATGTGAAGTCACTGCTGTTGTGGCTATATTGCTCCTCTATCTGCATGTCTCTGCTTTCCTTGATCCCTTCTGTAGCATGCAGGTATTCAGTGATTTCAGTGTGATCCTGTGTTGTCGGCCTCTTTCAACTTGGAGATGTCAGGGCTAACCTGGTGTCCTGCTGTCACTGCAGCTTCTTGCACACTCTGTTTCTTGGTGACCTTAGAAATTACTGTCACCAAATAGCCTGTTTCTGCCTAAAGTGGGGCTATGAAGTCTCTAAGATCTATACATTCATTTTTGGGCCTTTCAGACCCAATGCAGAAGACTGGCAGTGCTAAAAGCTTATTTGATAGCCTTAAAGTCCAGAGTGGACTTTGTATAATCAGAGATAAATAAGAGAAACACTTTAGGCAAAAGTCATAGAGGAAGGTTTGAATGAGGCTAAGCACAAACTAGCTTAATTCATAACTTGATGACTGCCTGAACACGGGGGATGAGATCTAAATGAAATATCTGTGGGACAGACATCTCCATGCGAGTTCTAGAGGAGCCCTAGTGAAGTACGGGGGCAAAGCTCCTCTTTTAGACTTTCAAAGGATGTTTAACTTTGTCATTTTTTGCTAACCAGAACCTGCCTCTAGATGTGTATGCTGACTGAAGCAAGTACTTTAGTGTGCCTTTTTGTTGCTCGCTTGTTTGTATTAAAATGGTAGATCTCTTTATTTTGTTTGGCCTTTAACTGCAAAATTTTAATTCTTTTTTTGAGAGGCAATTTTACATAGGAACTGTTTGTAAAGTGCTTAACTGCCTAAAGTGTTTGGTTTATATAATTCGGCTAATCAAAATTAGTTGTATGAGAGAATTGAGCCAACAGACATTTGGCACTTAATCTTAACCAGAACAGTGTCATTTAGTCTAAATTAGATGGATCATTTTCCTTACCATGTCCTACACTGCTTAGAATCAGTCCATTTTTTCCTGTCTTATTTGTAGGGAAAAAGGCAAAAACACTCATGTCTTGCTCTTTTCTTTAATTAGTTTGTAATGTAAATGACACTGTAGCCATGGTGAGCTCTTCTGAGTTGACCTTTCAGCAGATTCTGTTCTCAGTGGATAGTCAGACTTCCAACACTTTGGTCTAATTGCTTTGAAAACTTGAGAACCAAATACAGGCTACTTGAATTTGGTTTTCTCATTTGTCATTATAAGCCTTAATGGCGCATAGCATAATTCCACATTTGGCTTTCTTGATATTAAGAGGAGAAGGACAAAAAGCTATTTCAAGTATTTAAAAACATTTCTAATACATAATGCTAACATGGTCTGTTAACATGGTCTTCAGTCATTGGATGCTTTCTGCGTTTGGTCTCATGATAGACTTTTCCCTAATCTGTTTCTACATTTCACACAGGTGGAACTGATAGGAGATTTATACTTAATACAGATTGTCACTGAATATTATATGTATATAGTCACAAATTAAGATAGGGGTAGTATAGGACCTAAATACAAAATGTTACAGAATTTGAGGTGCTTAGAAACCCAGGAAGGACTAGGTTTTTAATTTATAAGTTTAATTGTGATAGAAATTGTCAGACTTGGGAAGATGTTCTGCTGTCAACATATTTGCAAGAGACAAAGGTGGTGGTACACACAGTGCTGCTGACAGCCATGTAATTCCTCAAGGGAAGATACGGTTAAAATTAGATGATCTTATCTGTTCTGATGGTGGTAACAGTGGTTTAAGATATTAATTCCACTTGCAATTGCAATTTCAAGCAAGATTGTAAAAAGGATTCTCAGAATCAAAGCACAGTTTCCTCCAGCCTTTCCCTTTCTCTTTCTGCCCTGTTTTGTACATTCTCTGCTGTCTTCCCACTTTTAGTCTTCAGGATAGATTACAGGAGCCTCTTTGTGTCTGGGTAAAATAGTGTCTGTAGCTGAAAAAGCTTTGTAGCAGCCACTAAAAAGCTAGAGGAGGGCTAAAAGCTTTGTCACTTAATTTCCACTTTAAAATACAGATTGCAAAATCATGCCTGGTTCCCACCTAGATATGACAGGATATAATAATCAGCCCATCTTGCAAAATGCTTCCCAGTGCCTGGGCTTTGCAGCCGTTAGTACAGTGACAGGTAGACAGACGGGAGCGGTGAAAAGGCAAACAAATGTCAAAAGTATATGAGCCTAAGAATAACCACTTGAGAGCAAATTCACCTGTATTGTCTTTGATACAAAAGACTGTTTATTTTGTGCTTGATGGGAAAAGTAAAAGTAAAAAGAGTAATGGGAGCAAGTTTTCTTTCTAGCTGCTAGCACTTGCTTGATATTGGCCTAGGAAATGCAGCAGCCAACTGTGGAAAAGATGAGTGTTGTGCAGAGATTCCTGCTGTTACCTTCCTCCCAGCCAAGCGTGAGTGAGCGCACCTGGAGTCTCTGGGAAGGTCTGCATCCTCTCCATGGCTCCTGCCGGAGCTGTGTGACCCGGGCCGCTCCCGGGATGTGCGGCGTGCCCTGCACCGGGGAGCAGAGGGGTCCCGGGTGCTGCCCGTGGGTGCAGGTAGCCCGTGGTGCTGTGGCCACACTCTTGGCAATAGCCACAGGCAGCTCATGCATTCACGGCGTAGCTCTGTACAGTCCTGAATGCTGTTAAGCATATAGCAAACCTGAGGTTTCAGCTGCGGTTTGGCAGAATAGCCAACACTAGTGCTAGGTTTACTGATGTCATCAGAGAGGTTTGCTCTGTGTTAACACAGTGCGCTGAGCTGTCGGCTCTGCGTCCCAGTCTGCCCTCTGCTTGGTCCTCCCCTGCCTTCCAGCCTCTTCCTGGTGTTGGTGGCCGCGCTGCTCCCTGGGGAGCTCCTGGGGAGGCTCTTCCCAAGCCAGGGGCCGGGGGCTGCTTTGCTCGGTGCTTTGTGCTCTGGCGGGCTGGTGCTGAGGCCTTGTGCTCCCCAAGCTCTTCCCGAGGCCTTTTTGTCACAATTTACTTCTCCCTATAAAAATGAAATCCTTCAGCTGTGCTTGGAGGGTTGAGAATGTCAAAAGTAGCTGATAGAAGCACTAATGAGACTTATTGTTTGTGTTGTCTTAAAAGTGGATTTTGTTCTCTTCTGGAGATGGTTTGGAGGCTTAAGAGAATAGACTTGCTGATGCTGGTCCTGTTGTGCCTCCTTTCCTTGGGAAATTCCTTCCATGCTGAGCTCTGTATCAGCTTGGGTGTCCTCCCAGGCTCTTAGGGAACTGTTCATTCTGACTGTCCATCAAGAAACTTGTTTTCTCAGGTTTACTGACTGCAGTAGAATTCCTCTCTATAAGTCCTATTTTCAGTCAGTACCAGCATGCCTCAGTGCTGATGTTTATTTTGTCTAAAAGGGGTAAAAGAGTTAATTGCATTGTCTAGAAGTGGAGATGGGATCTTGCTGGCAAGCATAGGCATTACTGCTCACTCGGATATATCCTGAGCTTGCAGCGGTGGCAGCTGGATTTAATTATAAGTTTGCAACCCTGTGGTTTCAGCAGCAGCTGCTGCAGAAGGAATAATGCAAGAAGCCTTCGAAGCCATTCACATCAGAGATAAAACCTTGTCATTCACAGAGACAGATGACTGAACAAGTATTAAAATGAACAAAGATTTCCCCAGGGAAGCTGTAGCATGAGGTTTGCTTCTTGTCTATTTGGCTCTTGCTCAGATCCCAGGTATGCAGTATTTTATTCTGTTTCCACCCAAAGTGAGACTTGAGAAAATAAAAGTCCTAAAGAAACTAATCACAGAACATATTGGGCAGTGATGTTTGCATGTGTTTTTTTGTAGAAGTGAGTGATGGCCACAATGCTGGGGAGGTTCCACAAGGCATTGGTTATAATTAGCACGTGGGCTAATGGGGTAGAAACGAAATAATACTTTCTAATTCTGTTGTATTTTGGTAGCAGTCTGGGAAGTAAAGGCCATTCTGATCAGATGAGATGACAAAGGCTAAGCATTTGCTCAAATTTCATGCCACTTTTGTATTTTTAGTCACATGTCAGTAGCAAACTACTACAGCTGACATGTTATGGAATAGTGTGTGGCTATGAAATATTTTCATTTTTGGTTGATAATCTTTTCCAAGTTAGAGGGGAAATTTTCCAGTTCAAAAATGAATGTGAATCTTAAACTTTAAAGTCTAAGACATTCTTGTTTCCATAGGCAGTTTCATATATTGTTTCCTGTCTAGATTGAGATAAAAAGCAAGTTTCTAAATGGCATGAAAATTGAGTTTGGCAAGATTTTAGGCTTTGTTTTAAGTCAGATGCATTGGTATCACTTGATGCATCAAGCCTTTTGCATATGAAAAGCTGCTTTGCTACTAGATTTTCTATTTCCCAGGTGGCAGTGGTGCTTTTCTATGTCATTAGAGTAGCTGAGCACCAAGCTGTTTCCAGGAGAATACTTTAAGAAGCAAAGCCCTGCTACCTTGTGTGCTTGTGCCTAGAAAGGCTCTCCAGCTTCTCCAAAGTGATCACTATTGTACAGTGTAAAATCCAACAGCTACTCTTGAGGTAACCATGCAGCAGGCTTCCAACTCCAGTCAATTCAGCCATTCTCTGTTGCCACTTTTATTTTGCTATGTTACTGGTTGCAGTTGCTTCCTAAAATGACTTTCTGTGCCTTTAAATTTAGGAATCAGTAATGGCTTGAAATGCTGGGAATTCTGTGCTTTGTTTTCTCCAATTTCTGAAGTTTGAGATTCAGTGCTCTCAGAATATTTTATTTAAGATGTTTTTTTGTTGGACACAAACTATGATAGTTGAGTGTTTAAAAGTAGAGTTGTACATGGCATTTCCTGGGGCTTCTTTCTGTAATAATAATGAAGCACTGAAATGCATTACTTAAGAAATTGCCCTTTTAGAGGCTTTTATTTATCTAGGCAGGAATGTCTTTTGTGCTGTGTCATATCTCCACAAAGGACAGGAGGGATGTGGGTGAGGTGGTGTCCTAAGGTCTTGCACTCCTCTGATACTACAAAATTCTGTAGTTTGTCACCAGTCTTGTGTTTTTCCCTTCATTCTTCCCTTTGTCTTTTCTCCTGTCTGCATCATTTTCCAAGCCAGAAGTTATAGCACCATGACTTTAGGTCCAGTTGTTTGAAAATAATTTTCTGCTTTTCAGCTACTCTCACACTTGTAGGTGCGGCCAAAGCTAGAGACACCAACTCTGGCTCATGGTCACCTGGAATGAAAGTGGCTAATGCTGTGCTGCAAAAGTTTGAGATATTCTGATACTTCCTTGCAGGTGAAGAACCTGTGAGTAAGGGATGGTGCACATACCATTAATTTTTAAAGAAGTTATTTCTAATTGTTCTTTTTCTTTTGTTGTAAATCTGATTGGTTTTGGTTCACCCAGAATTCATGGGCAATGGCTCTTCTTGGATTGGCCATACAGCAAGTGTAGCCTGTGTATTTGGGGGTGCTGACCTGAATCTGTTCTCTTGCACAAGAAGCTCATACTATTTTAGAGCTCAGAAGCTGACAGGAGGTAGGAAAGGCAATGCGGATCTCTTGGATTGTACATATTTGCATTACATCCTATGCATGTGAATACTAGAAATGCTGTTAATGCATAGCACCGAAGTTAGCATGAAAAAATAGCCGTCAGGTTCTGTGGAGATTCTTTCTTCAACCTTCCCTGACTCCTTCCCTTCCTCCCCCCCTTAAACTCTCCTGCATCCAGTACTGCTTTTTATCTTCATAGTCTGTTTACAGAATAAATGCAACACTGGAATCTAAAAGCCATGGCAAACACTGTCCACTGGGAGTGGTAGTTATGCTTAATATTGTGTTGAGCTTTCTGAAATGTGTTTTTGTGTTGTTTTGCCTCCCTTACAGGGCACACTAGTGAAAACTTCTACCTGTGGTGCCTATTCAATGAATAGACGTGTCAGCATATTTGCATTACTCTTGCATTGCTGGTATCTATAAGGACTGTCCATGTAAGTGGTGGTTTCCAAGGTTATGCTTTAGATTTATTCCATCTGGATCTTAACACAGTAAAAGAAGTTGGAAGTCCAGATCTTTGTGGCTAAATCTTAACTTGTCCTGTGCTTAGGACTCTGTTTTAAAATCTGTTTCATCTAGTTGTCAGGTGGTGCTGTATGAATATATTTGGGAACTGAATTTGGAATTATTTCTGACCTTACCATAGTAAAGCAGAGATCAGCGTGTAGGGTAACCTTATGTTAGTTTTATATTGAGTGGGAAGAAGAAAGGAGAATGTGCTAATGAGGTAGATCATGGATGTTCATCAGAGGGCAAAACTAATAACTGCAAGAGTGAGAAATGAGTGTATTGATGTTTGCAAGTGTCTTTGCATGGAGAGCAAATTCACCTGCAGTGTGAATGTACAATTATCCATTGATTGCAGGGAGGTTGTACTTGATATCCCTGCAGAACTCAACCACAGATTGTTTCATGTTCCACCTCTGCTTCAGCTGAGTGCATTTGGAACAGAGGAAAACTGTGTAGCACATGGAGGAAAATGAGAAGGAAACTGTAGGTGTAGCTCAAAGTGCTGCTCTTGTCACACAGCTCTGCAGTACAGAGATGACAACCCATTCATTGTGGCAGTCATTCATTATCCTGCCAGCCCTGTGGCATTATCACTTATTCTGACAAGTGCATAACAAAGCCTGGAGTTTTAGAGCTGATGAACTACTGTATATGTGAATAAATACTTGAGGATTTGGGGGTTATGCAGTTAATTAAACTTCAATGAAAACTCATTCCTTTTGGTTTCATTGTAATTTTGCAAGAAAATGAGGGAGCAAATACAACTTGTATTTTACCAACAAATGAGATGCCATGATTGCAGTGCCTGTTGTGCAATGTGGAGGCTTTTGGATATGTTTGATAACTGGCAAATCAGTATTTTTGAGAAGTATGGAAGTTAATGCAACTCTTCGATATTCTGGAGATGATTGTAGATACCTGTCTAGAACACTTTTTTCAAAGCAAAATTCAGTCAGTACCTTCTGATCTCAATTTCTGCATATTCTGAAGTTAGCTTGTGTCATACCAACTCAGCAAGCTGGCAGCCACTACAGTTACTTGTGTATGGGCTTGCCTGCATGTATAGTGTCCACATGAGGACTGGCATGATGCCTTGATTCACTGCCCCTGCCCCTTGGCATGGGAATTTCTTTCATAAATTTCCTTTTGTTGAGCTGGGTTCAGCCTTTAGGACCCCACCATTTGTGATTCCCTCATAAAATTATTTAAGATGTCTGAGCTTATAGATTTGTTTTAGCATGTGTTGGTTCTGAAAGCTGAGTACTCTGTCAGTGCAAGTTTTCCTTAGTAATTGATGTACTGCTCTTCTGCCCTTTTCCTGAGTGTTCATTTACATAAGCTTTAAAAATGCAAATTCAATGCCAGTATCTTTTCTCTAATTTTTAATAGACATATCAAAGCACCAAGAGGAATGTGTCTGCAGGTATAGCATATTGAAGTTTATAAGCACATGAAAACAGTAGCCTTGTTCTATGGCATTCACAAATTGAATATGCTTTGTTATATGCATGTAGCCTGTTTACCTTGTACAAACACTTCTACATCCAGTTCACTCTGTACTGATCACTCAAGACAATGTCCTGTATTTTGTTTAGCCTCTATCTTGACAAAGGTAGCCAGTAACTATCACTTGATTTGTTTTCCTAGGCTTGTTCTCTTTCAATATTGAATTTCCTGACCTAGTAGTCTTAAACAGGTCTCTTGCAGGTCTTTTTTCCCCTCCTCCTCTCTTTCTTCTCATGAGAAGCCCGTATTTCTGCCACCACTTCAAAGGCTTTTATGAATAGTCATGATTAAATTTCTTCAGTGCTAACGGAAAACCTGTTAGAGATTATTAGTCAGTAATGGAGATGAATTTTTTGCCTGTGTGGTATACTGTCCTGACAAATGCTGTGGTCTTTTCATTACAGTGGTAATCCACTGGAGGTTGCCAGTTAATTTACAATTTTACACAGCTTTGCACTAAGATGTGAGGACACATGAGGGGTGATTGCACTTGTCCAGAAACCACATAAATAACCAGCTTATGCCTCTTGGAAGGAGAGGCAGAGTAGCAAAGGGGAGTGTTTCTGTGGCAAGTGGGGCAGCCCTGTTTAAGCTATCCACCAAGTCTGTCTTCCAGGGAAAAAAAATCAGCAGGTAGCTTTTCAACAAGTAGCATTTAAGCAAAAGGGGTCAGAACTACTGTGTTTTTCTGATTGTGACAATCTGCAGCCAGCTTTTGGGTTGCAGAAGTAGGTCTTAGTGCTTCTAAGTACCATATGTATGTATTGACATGAAGGGAAGCCTGGTGCACCTGCATGTCAGGCAAACGTGTCCGTGTCGCACGGAGGCTGTGAAGAGGCAGCCAAATCCCCATGGGGAAAACAGGTTGATGGCAGTTCCTTTGTGCAAGAGAACATGCCTTGGGTATCCACCACAAAAGGATGAGGAGACTGTCTGGGATGGTAGTGCTTTTTCCTTTTAAGATCTCTTACTATTACATTCCTTACTCTTATATTCTTATTCTCATATTCCCGTACTATTTTCCACAATATAATAGTTTATCTTAATATCACAATTCATTTTTCAAGCTCCCTCTGGAATTAAGTACCTATTTAAAGTGGATGCTTTGGTATCCCTTACAAAGCTTCCTTAAGCAGTTCATAAAAAGGCTGTATTTGTAGAAAAGTGCAAGTTCGTCTGTGCAGATGGATGCAGAGCCAGCAGTGTCTGTGAGGAGTTAAGGGGGAAAAGGGATTTCCTGAAAAACTTCCTCCTCTTCCTCCTACCCCGTGTGTGTGTAGTGTTATAGATGGGCTCCCAGCTGTGTATAAAAAAATTACCTCTAAAACAATGTTCTTTCTCAGGCTGCTCAGCTGAGGTAATCTGAGGCCCCCTTGTGAAATGCAGTTAAAGGTTTTTGAGAATTTTCCTGGGTCAAAGTTTGCTTCTGATCTAGATGTTTTTGATGGCTGTATCAGATTTGAAACCACGGATGAAAATCAGACATCCCAACAATGAACTCAATGATTAAAATCAACCAAACACTCTGAATACATGGAGAAACGAAATGACTATTTCAAATGAAATGAGTATTTCTTCCTTGTCTTGTTGTTCTGATGAGCGCAATATAAAGCGTTTTGTTAGCTCCAGTCATGCACATCTTTCCCTCTTTCAGAATCCTGAATCAGACTAATCCTTCTCTCTTCACCTTATACTGCTTTTAAAAGGTCAGAATATAAAAACCATTTCTTTATTTTTTGCATTTTCTGCTGGAGTCCATTCTTGTCCTGGATAAATATGGAAATTTCAAAATGCAAAATGTCAGTTTGCTTTTCAGATGCCTTCGTTTACTGGAGGGACATCCTTGCACTTCTATCATGCCAGGACAGGACCAGACAGTAGCTGATTCTCCAGAGTTGGCTTAGGTTGATGCAGCCATTCTACCTGTTACTACTGGCTCAAATACCAGCACACAACACTTGCCTGCTTTAAAGCCTTTAGATAGGGCTTTTCTTAGAGGTTGTGAAGGAAGCACCATGATCTCCTGGAGCTCCAGCTTAGCTCTGCAAGCACTGGCCGGGATGCAGGATGGCTCCCTGCTGCTCTGCCTGCGGATCTGGGCACTCTTTCCACACCTGCCTTGGGCTGGTGGTTCTCCTTGTTGCCTATTGTAAGTAGCAACATAGGGGCACCTATGCCAGGCTTACATGAAGGAACAAATATTGCTGAAAAATAGGTGATTGATGCTAAAAAAAAATCTATTCCTAGGCACACAAGGGGTTGAGACAGTTTTTCTAAAACAGCTGCATGGTTCTCCTGGCTCTGTCCTTGGATTGTTTTTGATGTTGGTGACCACCAGGCTTTTCCCTGGACTTCACCATCTATGGTTTAAATGTTAAAGTTTTTTAATAATTACATCACTGCTTTTTATGTTCTATCTTTGTCAGAACAGTGTTGTGTTCAAGTAAAGGAAATAAGTTTCCTTTGAAATAAGATGAGTTTTTTAAACATTTCAATGACTATGCTAAAATTGGGGATGGATATTAATTTTAATGTGCAGATTAACATTGTAGGATATCACGTTTCTCTTAGTAGAAATGTGTTGTTGCACTCATTTTCCCAGGTGTTGGTGGCTAGGCTACGTAATTCTAGACAAATTGCCAATAATGAAACCAGTAAGAAACTTTATTTCCTGGCTTTTTGCTTGTCGACTGTGGCATACCTGTAATGATCTTGTTCTTTCACCCACTTAAGTGAAAACATTGTCCTCATTTCCTTGAACAGAATTAAGCTTAAGATGCAAATTTATGTAAATAGCAGCAATTTGTAATGTGCTATTTACAATTCATGGGTAGGAAAGTGCATGTGACAAATCCTTGAAGAGACTTCAGCTGAAATTACAGACTTGTGTTCTGTTTAGTCCTGCTGTTTCCTGAAGAGCTGTGAGGCAGCAGGGAGCTCTTCATACACTGTTGGTCAAGAGGATCCTCTGTCATGCTGAAGGTTTTTTGGAGTGGCTCCTGTTGAAGCATTTCATGTTAAACAATGGCATGGCAGGTTGGGAGTGGGGCGAACTGTGACAGATCGCCACAGGAGAATTTGGAAGAGCAAAAATAAAAGTAAAATATCGTATGGTATATAGTGGACCTGCCTGATGGGATCTTTTCCAACTGCATTAATCACTCCTTGAAGCTTCAGCTAATTCAGGCAAGTGATCTGCTGTTACTGTGGAGCAAGTGCCAGGCACTTCCCATCAGGAGACTTCCCAAGGAAGTTCTCACTTCTCTTGGGCTCCATTCTGCCCTTTGCTTTTGGTGACTCTGGTGCCCAATGGGCATGGCAGAATAAGAGTTCATGCCTGGTTCAGCTGGAGAAAATAGGAAGTAGGCTGGTTTAAGTGAAAAGAGGAGGTCTCACTCAAGGTGATGGTATGGTAGTATTAAGTGATGTGGAATGGCAGTTCCGTAACTAGGAGAATATGGGACTGTGCTGGCAATAAGAAGAAAAGACTGGGAATGGGAACTAGAAGGATGGATGGTTACATTTTTTTTCAATATATGTAATACTTCCCCCCAAATTGAAGCCAGAAAGTTAGTGGTTTCTGAGGCATCCTCAGGTTCTGGTCTTGGCAATATGATACAACTACAATCATCTAGCCAGCATTTTGGCCAAACAGCTTGCTCAGCTCTGCCCATCTGTCATCAGCTTCCTCTATTCCATGGCAGAACGGAACTGGAGTTTGACTTCAGAGATGCTTGTTATGCCTGGCATGTCACTGTTCATGACAGTTCTGATGCGCTTGTGTAGCAATTAATGGTGATGCAGATTTTCTTTTGGCACTTGTGTTTTGTGGGCTTTCATCTGCCTGCACTTTGTTTGAAGTGAACTAAATGTTGAATATCAGGCACTGAGGGCTGGGACTGCAGATGCCTTTGCAAATAGCATGAAGGAAAATGTGCCATAGCATAGGCCTGGCCAGGCAAGAATATTTCTGTTCTCTGATTATTTTCAAAATCGGGTAGTTTTATTTGATCTTGCTCTTCGAGCAGAGTGCCAAAACTTGAATGTTCGTAGACCTGAAGTTCCCCATTATTCTGCTCCAGGTGGAATACAGGTGCAATAGCAGAAGACACCTGCAGTGATCTTAGTCACATCCACTAGACTCACAGTAAGACAGAGCTCTTGACTCGCACAGCAGGATGGCTCCCTGGCTGCACGTGGGTGCATTTTGGCTGTCTTGGGGCTCAGGACTGCAAAATTTCTGGTCTCATGGGATATGATTCTCCCCAGAGAGCCCATCAATGGATGGGTCTGCAGCCCCCTTATGTCACTTAATTACATGGGCTGTTGCAAGCTGGGATCCTTAGCCATCTATGGGAGCTGCTAAGGAGATGTGTGCTCCACTTTAGCAGATGCTTCCTCTGATTTCTTCAGAATTTGACTGTAACTCATGTGCTTCCTGTAAAGTACTTTATCTTCAAAGAGAAAATTCATTGAAATTTAATAACTCTATTTTCTTGGAAAATTCTCAACTGCCTTTATTGTGTGGTTCATTATTCTGAAGTTGAGGGAAGGCTTGAGCAGCGGCGGCATCTAGTAATGGACCTCCTATTGGTGATGGGCAAAATGGACTTGATGAAACATTCGAATGTGTCCTACTGAAAACAGTTGCTTTTTTAACCTAAAGCTAGTAAGAGCAAAGCATTCTCCCTCACAATGAAACTGAGCCTTTTAAAGCTAAAATATGGTATGTTTTTAAGCAAGATGAAATATCCAACATCTATTTACTGAGGAAGATAAAATCAAGATATTAACTTGACCAAATACATATAGATTTAAAAATCTCATTAAAACCTATATAAATCACTGATAATCATGCTGTATAATGAATGAAATCATTTTGTGATTCACATCTGCTGCTCATATGGTGTGTAGTTTCCTAGCCTGTTTCTGCTGCTGTTGTGAACATCAAACTCACCTCCCTTTGGTGGAAGGGGAGCTGGGTCATTAGCTCACACTTTTGTAACTGAGGATGCAAACACAGTTTGCTAGTTGATAAGAATAAGCTGTTATGGGTAACCTATCCTAGATCTTCAGTGACTGCCCAAAATGTTTTCTGTACTCAGGCTGAAATGAGTAACAAGTTGAAATTCTCATTACCTTTGGTGGGTTTCAATAGGCACCTGTTTAATAGGCAGAACACTTCAGGATTTTGCTTACTATAGCCTTTAAACTGAAATGTAGCCTTCTAGACTTGATTTGTCCCAAATCCAGTTTGGCAGCGGTTCCCCTGAGGACTTGTAAGCTTCTCATTCTAAGCTGTGTTGATTGTGTTATTCCATAGTCCTTTGCAGATTTCTTACACAAATAAAGTTAAATCTCAAAGGGGCTAAAATTGGTAGTGGCCAATTCTGGGCTGTGGCTTTCTGATCATCTTATTACTGTGCTGGCAGTGACTCTGTGTGTAACAGCCCTGACTCAGCTACTGCGGTCCTTCGGCTGCTTGTTTTTTCCCCCCTTTCTGTTGTTAACAAGATTAAAGAATAATGTCAAGTCACAAGGTTGAGCTTTGAAGAACTTAGTACTTGGTGATTCTGGTCTTTCAGTCTAAAAAGCTTGAACTATCTAGGCTTTAGAGTAGACAAAGTAAATGGTGCATTTTAATCCTTTAGGCAGTTCTTATCCTATTGTTTTTGCTAGTATTATGGTTAACTGAACTATCCAATAATAGAATCAAATATTTATTTCAATAATAACTTCTCTAAAATGCTGCTTAATTCCTTCTGCTTTATTGCTCTTTGGTAAGGAAGGATGTTAGATGTTAGATTTGAAAAATAACAAAGCTCCTGCTAGAATTCACCATTTCTGTCATACAGTTATTTAATATATTCTTAACATGCGCATGTTTTTGCAATGTCTGTCCTTCTGAATTAGCAGTGTTCCATGCCAGTGTAACTATGGAGAATTCCTTCATGGAAAAGTTTTCTGATGCTTTTTTGGAGGAAGGTTTTCAACAAGACATTCTTCAAGCTTGCTTTGAGAAGGCACATCTGCAGGAAAGATGGTGCTGCTGGCATTGGACTCAGTGATTGATTGGCAGCTATGTCACTTTCAAAATATACCAGAGAAAAATGTTGTTGCATGCATCTTTCTGGGATGGATATCAGAAGATGGCTCTAGATGATTTTTAATATAGAAAATGTGAGAAACTTTTCACAACTTTTTTGTCCCCCTCTGGCCAGCTGGGTTGTAAGACAGTAATTCTGGGATAGCCCAATGCACATAGGGAAGCTGGTGTTGTTTGTTCTTGCATCTTTTGTGTATATGTAATTGGCTGATGCATATGTATGAATAAGTGTGTATATGCAAACACACAAATTTGAAGAGATAAAATTGATTTTTGCTCTGCAGAGACTTTTTGGTGAAGATCTTTAAATTCTGTTTTGCTTATGAAGGCTCATTCATGTGCACATCTCCGAGTTCATGCTTAGCACTAATTGCTGAGCACCCTGCATGCACACCAAGAGACTTCTCAAAGGCAACCTTTCTTTCCAGTTATCCTTCTGACAAATCCTTCCGAGGAGAATAACTGTATAATATTTAAGAGAATCTTTTTCAAAAGATTTAGAAAAATCTTTTGCTGAGAGGTTTCTTGGACAGTGAAGTACTGTTCACTAGCCTGAATATTGGAATTGCTGCGTCATTGCCTGGAGTGTCCCAGTTACTTTAATTGATCAGGTCTTATCTGAAGAGAGGCCATTTCCAAGGTTTTCAGGATTTGGACCATCAGATCAGTTATAAATCATGCTATTTAAAAACCTTTCTGGTGTGGGATACATGTGCATGTCTGGCATTGAGAATAAACCTATCTCTCACCACCTCTTTTCTCTAAAAATGTATAGATCGTAGTGAATTGGAAGGAGTGTGCTGCAAAGTCTGTTTTCTCTTAATGTTTAAACATTCATCCTGTAAGCTGGCCTAATTCTAAAAATACCGGTTCTTTGGAAGATTGTAAATGTCTCCAGTGTAATTTTTTGTGCCATGATGCAGCTCCATTGCTTCCATTGCAGCATTCTAACATCTGTTTCATTTTAGTGATAATTTCAAACATTCTCAATGTAGTATATGATGTTTTAAAATATAATTTTATCCAGTTTTCTGGGGATTAGTGCTGGAAGTGGCAGCAGGGGGTTATGCAGGTTTTGAGGCTGCGTAGGTCCTTCTGCCCACTTAACTGTGCACAGTGCACCATAATACATGGAAAAACTGAGGTTCTCTTGTCTATCTGTCTTAAAAATTGGTGTTCTTTACCCTGAAACATCAAATGTTGGAGGTATCAACCACTTCTGTTTCCCCCCAGCTACTCTGTAGACTTGAAGCTACAATGTTTAGATGCTATGAATTACACTTCTCCATAGCAGTGGAATGGAGAAAAGACTTTGCCTGTAAGTTCAGCCAGTTAACTTTGTGAACTCTTCTGCTGTGTTTTCCTCAGTTTTTATTCTTGCAAATCAGTAGCAACTTTACAGACAGCAATCTGAAGTCGCGTTATATAAACTGAGGAGTGAACTGGAGTTTTGGAAAAACAATCTGCAAAAAGTCACACAACTCACAGGGCCTTTTGTGATCATCAGTCATCTCTGTAGATGAATAATATTTGCCAGGGGCAAATATGCTGTCGAGACTCTGTAAGACAGTATTGAGGAGTAGTTTGTAGTGCTGGTTTGTCATGAATTTTTGTCATAAGAGAAAAATTTTCTTCCTTACTGGACAAACTGAAACAGATGGCTGTTATCTTCTTATCCTATATTCTTTTAAAGCCTGTCTGGATTATATCTGCTTTATTAAACTGTAACCATTAAAGAAAATAGAAGGCTGCTCTGAGAGAGATTCTTTCATTAGAGAACTGGAGAATGCCACAATAGGTGGGAAGAGCTTGTGATGAATTTTCTTTCTGGTCCGTGGCTCAGATGTTTACAATAGGAAATGATTTATGAGATTAATCTACTTTTCAGACTGTGCTTGGAAAGAGGAAGAGGCAAGAACACCCTCTGTTGAACAGCATAATGAAATGAAGGCATTTAACTTCTTAATATCATCCTGCACTAAATGAAGCCTGCCAGTTATAGACATATGTGCCATTACTGATTTAATCATGTAAATGTTATACACATAAATGATACACAGCTGATGGGTATTTAGAGTTAATGAGTATGAAAATCTTGTTTAATATCAGTTCTATGAAAAGCAATAGCCTTTTTCATGATCTTCTTTAGCGCTTTGAATAGCAGCTTACATTTGTTAGTGTTGTAGGACTACATTTCTAGGCACTGACGTCCACTAGAAAACCTGTTGAGTACTGGAGACACTGGGCAAAGAGACAGTCTGTGTCTCTGAATGCTGAAGGAGAGATAAGAAATGGAATAGAGATGAGATTTACTAATAGAAAAGGCATATTTTCTTTTTAAAAACAGGCATCTTAAAAAGACTAAGACTGTGATTGTAGCCCTCTTTTACTGTAAAGAGACCAAGAAGGCACAGACACATTTTGTGGTGGTCTAAATCTTTGCTACCCATTCCATAGTGTCACAAGGTACTCTTGCCACAAACATTACTGCTCTTGCTGTGGCACCTTCTCCCCCATGGGGATCTCTGGGCGCTTTCTGTTTAGCGTGGCAGCTCTTGCCAGGTGCTGCTTCTCCATGCTTGAATATTTGGGGTTGGTGTAATGGTCATAAATGTCTCCAAAGACTTATAGCATAGAAACTGTGTCTGGGTGCAGGATTTCTACACTTCATTTTATAAATGGAATTCAGGTTTGTCTTAGTCTCTTTGGGAGTTTCACTATTGATTCCGGTAGTGGTACGGTTGAGTCTTGCGTGTTATATTAGAAAGCAGCTGTGTGAAGGGGTAAAAACCACTGAAGGAAATGTAATAACTTATTTGGAGGCCAAAGTAAAAGTTGTAGAATGCAAATGCAGGCAGTGAGACACCTACCCATAGCAAATCAGCAATGTCCAGTTTTGTAAATTACTGTTAGAATTGTAGAACAAGATTAAAAACTTCTGATTTGCTCCAATATTTTGAAAAGTTGCTTTGACATATTTCTCATTATTTATCATCTTGTTTGCATTCAGTTGCAGTCTTGTGATTTTTCAGATTCAAAGACTTTTCATTTTGCTATTCCTGTGTACATTTTTTCCCTAGTGATATAGTAGCTGGTTGTACTTCATAGCTATGTGAGTGTAAAGTCTTGCTTCCCTTGAAATCGATGGAAATACTTTCATTGACTTTAGTGAAGCTGAAGTCTCTTTCAAATCTGTTTTTAATTTTGACAACAAATCTTCTTCTTTCCTTTATCTCTTCCTTGCTCCTTTCCTGACTTTCTCCCTACTTGTTGCATCATGTTCAAAATATTCTACCTTGGTTATCATAACTGTTTTTTGTTTTGCCTGATCAACGCTCCACTGATTTTTGTGTTTTTGAAGATTTTGATTGGAAAGACATGTACATCTTCAAGGCATATATGAAGGCCATGGAGTCCTTTCAGTTTCTTAGTCTTTTATTTCTACAAGACTGTCTTTTAGCATGAGCATCTGTTGATAACAAGGACCAGTATTGGTAATTACAAAAATTAAAGAAAGCTTTACTTGCAGAAACAATACTATAGGTGTAGGTTGGCATGTTCTAGTTGATATCTCTGTCAGAGGCTGCTGGATATTCCCCTTTTTTGGCTGCTTTGCTGTTACTGTTAATTTGTCACTAGTGAAATGACTGTTTTGAAGAAAGGTAGAGTTGGGCAAGTTTGTGATATTCCTTTGGTTAGGAATAGACCATTTAGACTAAAAATTTCTTAGGAAAACATCAGGAGTATCTGCTACAGACTGCATCTCGCCTTGTAAGCAGATGCACATGTCTAAGATATTGAACCTGATTTTGAACCAATGCATAAAGCTATTTACAAAAAGGAACAGCTGATGAGGAACATGCTAAAGGCTGGAGCCTGGAAAATAAAACCTTTCACTGCTGGAGTCTTTGCTCAAAGCCAAAGGAATGGCTTTCCCTGAGTACAACTACTAGCGTATTCCAAGATCTTCAAGATCCGACACCACGTGTCTTGCTAAGCACTCAATGACCCTACTGAAGCCATAATGAAGTTGTTATGCTGCAAGTTAAGTGTTCTTGGGAGAGCCTTTGTTTATGGCTATAATATCGTTTCTTCAGGTACAGCTGTCTTACATCTGCTTTTGATTCTACCTGTAATGGTCAACAGGTATTTCAAGAACATTGCTGTTTAGT
The DNA here is from genome assembly GCA_013398735.1 of Nothocercus julius. Classification (NCBI taxonomy): domain Eukaryota; kingdom Metazoa; phylum Chordata; class Aves; order Tinamiformes; family Tinamidae; genus Nothocercus; species Nothocercus julius. The sequence continues at coordinate 4,021,975 of VZSV01000051.1, forward strand.
CTCTTCAAATACCTTCCTGGAAAATAAAGCTTAGTAGTGGCTTCCAGCTTCCACAAACTTTGCTGGGGGTTTATAATTCCTCTTTAAACAGGGAATGGGATATTGCAGTTTATCCCTAGGCAACCAGTGTGTAGGTAGGACTCAGGTCTCTAGGTTTTGCTTTGCTGCAATTGCATTTCTATAACAACTTAAGAATCACTGAAATTTGAAACCTAAGTTCTTTTGCTAAGCATTTCCTGTAGCAGAATAGGGGCTCTTGTTAGAAAATTTCAGAGAGCATCGTATTCACAATTTATTTCCTGTGTGAAATAAATGACTTTTTTCAGAGAGAAACTGAGCAGATACTTCATATGAAACAATGAAGACTGTAGAAGCTGCTCAGTGAATAGCGAGATTGAACAAGTAATTATTTTTTAATGTTCTATAGGTTATTAACTCTTAAGAACATTAAAATATTTCTCTCTCAAGTTGTTCTTGTAAGGCTTTCCCTTCCTACTTTTTCCTCCCTCTTTTATAGTTGAAGACTTGAAAATACTTGAGGATACTTCAGGTTTTATCCACACTTTTTTCTTTTTTGCATTGTTCACCACTTTGAATTTTGAATCACCAATTTGAATAAATTTTCAAACGTTGCCTCTGAGAAGGCTCATGAGTGATGCTTTTTTGCGAGATAGGAATTATATGTAAATTATGAAAAGTGGCTTCTGATGCAGTTTCTTATTGCCAATTTGTTCTTGGTGGCTTAATTTGCAATTTTGTCTGTTTTACAAATAAACTGAGCTTATCTTTTAATGGAGTGCATGAAAGAGGTTATATAGATATCCAGAATGAGAAAAGCTAGACAGGTATTAGGTACTAGAAACTCTGTTAACTTTCTGCTTAATATATTTTTGTTCATGTGGTTCTTAAAGTTGTACCTTTGCAGTTAGTATCCCTTAAAAATCAAGGAAAAAGGAAAACTCCCACATTCTAGCATTTCTTGCACCTAAAGTTCCCTGAAACTTCAGGAAAAATAAATATTGTTAAACTAAATGCTTAAAAAAAAGTATGCATATAGCAGCATCCTAGCGTTTGTGCTTTGATTAGTATTATATCTGTTTGCTTGCTATCACTTATAAATGAACATAATTTAGAACTGTAATAAATGCTGGCCAGTACTCATACTAATTTGATTTTCAGTTGAAATTGCCCTTACAATTTAATCTTTAAAGCAACCAGATTTTATTGTTCATACAAAGTCTGGCCCAATAATGGCAAAACTTGTTGAAAAGATAATGTTATGATCAGTGTGGAATTAAGACAGAGGTTTGACCAGTATGTGCTTCCTTACAGATGCACCAAAGCTTGCAAGCCACTGAGTGAAGAGCAAGGGCAGCGCTTTATCTCCTGGCCCACTGTTGAGCTGAAGTGCTCCAACCTCAGCACCCCAAAATGAGGCCAGAGAGTGAACCTAGAAGTGCATGTGCAGTAAGGGGCCTGTTGATAGGGCCTGTGGTGAGTGGTCCAGGGTGTTTCTAGCAGGCGGCTTTCAGGAGTCACAGTCCTTGTTTCCGTTGCTCCTCCGTGGGATGAGTGACTTTGAACTGCTCACAACAAGAGTTTTTACAGCTCTTCCTTTGGTTTGCAAAGCCTGCTCTGTGCTGGCTTTCAAAGGGCAAAACAAACAACATCCCTGAGGGAAGAAGCTCGGAAAGGAGCTTGACTAATTCTGTGTAGGCTCAGGCTTCAGGGAACAGGTCCAGATGGCTACTATTAGCCAAACAGATCCTAGGAAATCAAATGAGTGTTTATTTTTACTTATTTTTGCCAATAATATTGATAAATGCACCAGCTGCATTTCAAGGCCTCTGCTATGCTCTTACCATATTCTTCAAACTAAAAATTCTTACTCTTTTGGACTTTAACCCTAAGATTAACATCCAGACCTTGTATAAGGTACTTCATGTATTCTGTAGCTAGTAACACTAGAAGAATACAAAACACTGGTAGTGTAATAAAAACATTAAGATAAGCAAAAGCACTGTTCTCCAAAGCTTAATGTTGGAGGGAATTGAGTTGGTTCAACGGAGCATCTCATAGGTGGTATGTCACATACAGTAAGCCAAATGGAAAGTTTGGGTGGCATATGGGCTAAGGCAGAGAAGCAAATAACTGGGGAGAGAAAACACAAAGATAACTCTAGTTGCAATGTGTTATATATTTCTTAATCACATTACCTTTAGGAATAAGGAATATTTTACTACTTAATAGCATTTCTTTCAATATTATTCCTGTGGAGCCTAGCCATGAGTGTATTTCCCAGGGTGGTAAAAATCCAAAGGTTAGTTGTTTATCCACACCTAGGATTTGCACCTTGAATCTAAAAGGTAATGGACACTACCAGACAGGGAGGTACGAAACCAGTGTTTAACCCTTACACAATTTAACCATTGGTATCAAAATTGTTAGGGAGATTTCTGAAGGTGACAGTGATTTATTTCTTTCAAGGAGAGTTTTCTGCTCCCACAAGGTAAGGGACAAAATGCAACAAACAAGGAGAGATATTTGCTTTTATTTTTTATCATGTGGATAAGTCGGACAACTGGATTGATGGGAGAGAGCTGTAGGGGACCTTGGAAATGAGAGAATGTATGCTTGAAGTCCTAGAGCAGGAGGAGGACCCTGTAGAAAAACTTTGAGATTCGTCTGGGATCCACAGATTTGTGGGGATCTACAGGAAGCTCTTGGGCGCAAGTGATGTGCAGATTAGCAGGTTGCCCTGGCGAGGATGGCATGGGCAGCTGCGAAATGGGGCAAGAGGTAGCAGTGTCACTTCCTCCACTGCAAATGACACCCGAACAGCAAACAGGGCATTTGTGCTCTCCCCATGGCAATGCATCCTCAAGGGAGCTGGAGACCACCGCAGGAAAACACTGAAAATGATTTGTAATCTCCCCCAGACCTTTGCAGGTCTGAGAATTAATCAGAATGCCTGGCCCTGATCAGACCAATTCATATCTGCTCCAGCATTTAATTTTCTGTATCTTTTATTCTAATTATAAAATATATTCAGTTTCAGGCTTGACTCTTTCTTCCTCCATAAAGTTTCTCTGTTTTGGACATATGCTGAGATTTGAACTGACCTGTGCAGTTCTCTGTTCTTCTCCTACCTGACCCTCCTCTCATATGGCAGGCAGGGCATACAGATTGGAGTGAATATAACTATATAGGAAAGCAAAGTATCTTTTTATATTTGCCTTTAATTGCTAGTGTGTGGCCATAGGAATTGCTGGCCCTCCAGGTTACTTTCAGAGATATTGGTTTTTTTTTTTTGGAGGAATTTTTATAATTCTGTTTTGGTAACAATCTCAATTTAGTCCAGTGACTATGTAGCTGGTTAGCAGCTATTATAGTTAGTAGTTAATTGCAAGCTTTGGTTGTGTCTAATGGTTTTATTTTAGAAATAAGTGTAGGTGATACTAATATGCCAGCTAAATATGCATCTTGCCTGGGTAAAACTAGTAGCCCAGGGTTTTATAATTCTGCCCTACAAAAGCAGCGTGCTTGTTTCATGTGCTATCTGTAGAAGATTAGTCTTTGTCAGCAGTGTTCCCCTATTTTCCATTCTTGAGAATGTCTGGATCTGTTTTATCAGGTGCTTTAGAAGTATCTTGTTATGTTGGAAGCCTTGGAGGAGAAATTCACGCGGTCATTTGGGTCAGACATCTCTCCCCTATGCAGTATTTTCAGCCCAGCTATTGCAATATTATGCAAATATTTATAAACTGGAAGGTGTAATGTACTGTAAACAAGGGAGATGTTTGTTAATAAATTTTGCCTTTTCCAAGTTGTAAATAACAAACAATAATGCAATGGCTGCTAGACCTCTGCCAATAAATTATTTTTAAAAGTTTGTTGGATACAACAATAAAAAAAAGGGATTTTCATTTTAAAATTCACATTATTTCTGATTATAAATCCTTGCATTTGAATGACCAGTTAAATTCCTATCACATTTCTTTCCCCCTAGTTACTTCTAATAGTGATACCTTGAGGCCAGTTTTATATATTAAATATAGGTGGTAGACTTTTCTAAAAAAAAAAAATGCATTTTTTTGTAAGATGTAGTTTTGTTCTCCTGTATAGGGAACACTGAATTATTTTTCCTTTCCAGAAGCCTGATACAAAGTGAAAGAAGATGCTGAGTACTTCAGATAGCTAGCGAAAAGCTAAAGGTTGTGTAGAAATCTTTTGTGTTGCTTTTGTTGCTAGCAGTGACAGTGGTTCTGGTTTTATTATTTTTTGGTAGGTTGTTTACCAGAAGGAAATGTTTCATTCATCACTTGTTCATCGCAAAGAACAAACTTGGGCTTCATTCCTTTTAATCATTGCTAGTATAGCTAATACATGGAAAGTCAAAAAGTGCTGAGGAGAATGCTGGTAAATTTAACACTTATTTTAAAATGAAAAATGGGCTTGCACATCTGAAAATGAAACACTTTTTTACACCTTATCTTAATGTTTAATCATAGACCTTGCAACTTCTATTTTCACCGTCTGGCACTTAGGGCTTTGATATGGTTAGTCACTTTTCTCTAAACTTGAAAGCTCATGAGAATGCCTGCAAGCACATATTAATGATACAGGTTTTTTTCTGGATTTAAATCATTTATGTCTTTCCTAAAAGAGGAGATAAGTTTGAACTGTTATATCTGCCTATATTTTTCTACAGTGTGATATCTGTGCACTTACGCAGGGAACATGGAGGGGGAAAAAGACTAAAGTGAACATTAGGTAAATCAGAGGTGCAAGTAGTTATTACATGTGCTGAAATAGAAGAACATGGTATTTTACTGAAATAATCTAATTGTTCCTGGGTGCAAAGTTTGGAAATATCCAGTGTGATTCTGAATTGGACAGTATCAATTTTGACTATGTTTTTGTTCTTACTAACTCTTAGCTTTGTTTGGGACATAGTAGTGCTCACTAAGATCTTATTGGTACCTTTAAGAGCTACTAAAGGATGTGCCCTATTGGAGTTATGCGGAATGATCATGGTACAAATCTCAAATGATTTGTGCCATGTGTAACTTGCGTTTTACTGTCCTCGTGGATGTGATTCTTCTGAAAGAGGGTAGAAATGAAATCATGTGAAATGTCAGCTCTGGATGCTGCTGTTTATTGCAGTGCACAGTGCAGGAGTAATGAAGCCGCTGTCCAGGTTACAGGAACACCCATGTGTCCCAGTCATCCCACTGCCAGGGGAAATCCTTCCAAGGCAGGAGGGCTGTTGCTCCCTCTTCAGCCTTCTAATAAGTTAGGCAATTTGTGTAAACTGACAGTATTTTCATGAGATTAGTTGTAAACTGGATTGAAACCATTTCTGTGTGGTGCTAGTATTAGGGTTATGGGACTTGCCTAGAAACCCTAGTTATTTTTGACATGTGTAGAATAAAGTAAAGCTAATAAACACTGCTTATCTGTAAGTATTTCTTATTGCTGTTTTACAAACAGTGGTATTTTCAGCACGGTCCTTATTTGAAAGCTCAAAGCCTGTTTTGCATTAGACAGCTTTATTCTCCAAAAATGTATTCTTGAACTGAAAGAATTACTGAAATCTCAGACCTCCCTGCTTGGCTGCAAGTCCTCTAAGCTTCCATCACCTCTCTGCAATGATGCTTTTAATGAGACTCCGCAGTTCACATCTGGCTTTCACTACTGTGAGCGTATGGCAGAATACAAAGGGTTCAGTGTTTAGAAATGGAGACCTGAGGTTCGTAAGAAAGCAGTAGGAGTTGGAAGTGACTCTAAACAAAATCCATTTTAAATGAATTCAAGTCTTCCAGAGTTTCTTGTATACTTTACACATCAAAGGCTTTCAAGCTTTATTTATGCTAGGTGAAAACTCTATAGGCAACTGCTTGGTATTGTTTTGCCCTTATTTCACTGTATAAATGGTGGGTTCTTTTAGGGTGGTATCAGTAGATCTATTAATCTTTTCTATCTGTAAAGACCCGTATGCCTACATTCTTTGTTCAGGAAAGTATCTTTGTGTTTTACGCAGTACCAAATATCATAGGCCTTTAAACAGTGAAAAATATTTGTATTAGCAAATGAATAGCCCTCTGTCTCCTGGACAGATCCTGCTGCAAAGGGAGGTGTCCACTGGAAAACTTCCAAGTGCTATTGAGAAGGAGGTAGGTAGAGGCAGGTCTTAAGGGGGGTTTTATTGGCTCAGGGATCCAAGTGCTCATGAGTCATGGTGAATTTTGCAGGCCAGAACTCCTTGTTTGGGAAAGCAATCATTCTAGAAAGCCCTTCTGCATTCCAGAAGGGTATTTTGTAGCTGTGAGAGAGGATATAATCTTTCTGCTGCCCAACAGTAGGTCTTTGCATAAAGACACTTTTGCAAAATGAAGCAATACAGCTACTTTTAAGGTGTAACTCTTGTAGCTCATCAGTATTTTTGCAGATTTAGCCATGTGTAATGGAATTGCCATAATACATAGAGCAAATGGGCAGTCAGGAGATTTGGGTCTGCATTGGCTTTGCTGTGAAGCCGGTCTGTACAACCCGTGTTTACAGGTTAGTTTTCCTGTACCACTTTTTCCTCCGTCTCCTATCACTTTGTTTTTATTGTTTTTCATTTGAATCAGTTCAGGATAGGGGCAGTTTCCCCATGCTCTGTGGTCTCAGGTGTTCCTGCTTGGATTTTCCTGCGCACTACGCTGTTTTGTATGCTGATTGAGCCCTGCCGCGTGCGGTGCCAACGCTGCTGCCTTCCAAGCCCCCGGGAGCCTCTGGAAGTGGCAGTTTCCCGTGTGTGCTGTGTAGGCACCTCCGAATGCTTTTGTATGTGTTGCTACAGCTGGGGTGCCTACATGAGTCTGTAATATTTGCTCTTCTTTCAGGCTCATTAAGATAGTCAGCCTGTCTTAATTCTGTGCTTTTCTTTGGCATCCAACGTTGCTACTTATTACTGATTTTGAGTCAAGAAAGAAGGTGTTGTAGTTTGAATTAATGGCATATATCTCCTGTGAAGCTATGAGATGTTAATTAAGAGACATTTCTGGAAAAATAAAAAGCTTGTGATTGTGAAGTTATACACAGAGTACACAGAAAAAAGTGGCAAAGCTAACACCATATACTGTAAGCTGTGTTTCTGTTCTCTGTATAGTGATTCACATTGAATTAATTGCATTGGAACTGAATTTGGATTGAAAGAGAATAGAAACTTTTCCTGTAACTGGGTCTAAATAGTTCTTCCTTGTATTAAATTAATTTTCTATAGTTCCACAGCTTATCTCCATATGCTGTCCAGGCAAGCAGCTTTGTTGACAGCACTGCCTTAATTTGACCTTTACAACACAGTCCTTAAAATAAGTATTCCCTTTTGGCATCAGAGTATGTGAAGAGTCTTTTCATGTATGGCCCTTGAAAATGGGCAGGGTGTCTGCCCTTCTCCCTCATTCCTTTTTATTTTAAAAGTGAAGGAGTGCTTGTTTTCTTTGTAGAGGAGGAGAGTTAATTTTTATAAAATATATCTACATACATACACACACATGCTGACATGCTATGTATTGCAGATTGAGGCCAAAACAGAGGTACTGCATAGCAGGTGATCAAGGCTTTTTGTCTCCATTCCCCAAAAAAGCCAGACGGTGTTTAGCCTCATCCCCTTCACTACAGCTAAGAAAATGTCACATCTACTTCACTAGAGCTTGATTTGTTCATAAAGAATTTTCTACTGATGAAAGGCTGTGACTTACAGGGTTTTTGTGTATTTTTAAGAATATTCCAAATAAGCGCAGGCAGGATTGGAGGGCTGCAGGGCAGTCCTTTCTGCAAAGGGTCATGTCCTGTGTGTACCAGAGGACCCAGCGCAGAGCTGTGATCTGCTTGGAGCATGAGGGTGTGAAGGCAATTCAGGGAATAGCAGTCCTTGATTAGGTTTTAATAATAAAAAATTCCTCTGGAGCTAATCTACATGCACTATGCTGACTGCATAAGACTCAATGTTTAAAAAAGACTACTTGGGTAGCATACAAGCACTACTCTTAATACTGTCATTTTGGAAGTCTGAAGCTGAAGAGCTGTGGGAGACACATTTTAACAGAAATTTATACTGTAGTAAATGGTTTTATTTACCTGCAAGGGAGCCTGTGTGCTCTTGTCAACCTCGTGGATTGCTGGGAACCCTGGGCCACTTTGAGCTTACTCTGACACTACTGAGTCTGTAAGAAACTCATCTTCAAGCCATCTTTAATGGGCAGAAGACCATTTGTAGACAGACTTAAATAAAAAATGAAGAGGTTAACCTCATGATAAGGTGCTGCTAATTCTGTTTCTCACCTGCAAGCAAATGGCAGGCACAATTTGTAAGCCAGTGTTTGTGTCTGCCAGCTGCTTCAGGGCGTATTTGGCCAGACCTGTAGTCCAGTCATTGCATGGACTGCTGCCAGGTTGACCTTGTTGGAGCTGGCGATCTCAGGCTGAGCCTGTGTGTGAGATGGGTCAGTTTGCATGTCTCTATGCTCCTCAGTGCTTACTCTGCTTATTTTCAGTTTAATGATACATGACACGAGGCCTAGCAATTTTGTTTTCTGACTAATTACCCTGTTTATTTGTATTTTCTTGTATGACAGAAATCAATCTGCTTTTCATCATCCTTGCTAGCAAAGGGAATTCCAGAAATCTTAGTTCTGTAGAGTCACAGCACTGCTGTGGTTTGGCATCTGAACCCCTTCCCAAGCAAGGGAGACCTGTCAACACCTTTTGACTTGGTCCAAATCTTGCAAGAGCTTTCAGTCCTGGCAGGCAGTGATACTGTAGGAAGAGTTAATGCAGTCAGATTTGTGTAAGTGCAGCTTGCCTTTTTGTTCTGATGAAGGCTGAGATTTTTCTTAGATAAGTGTTAATAACTGGCAGAGATAACAGCTCTAGTATCAATAAAATTTTGTATTGCATCAATACATTTATCAGCCATCATGCAGAGCCAAGAGTGCCTGTTGATCACCTGCTGTTACTATTGTGCCATTCGCTGCAGTGCTTGTGGCCTGAGCAACTGTGGGGCGTGCGTTTCATATAAAATACTGTGCACAGAGGTTAGTTAAACTTTCCGAAGTTCCAGACAAGGAGTTTCAGTGATTCCAAGCCCCAAATAGTTGCTTTTGTAACAGAGGGCATGATGAGAAAGAAAGCCAAGCAATTGAGTATAAAAAGATCATTAAGGAAGGTCCAAGTGAATCAAGTGCAACAGGGAAGTGCTATGCTGAGCACGCAGCAGACGCAGCAGGCTTCGCATCATACAAACATCAGCTATTCTACTTTCCGAGGGCAAATTCTGTTGGTTTTTGAGTGTTTTCTGTTTCTGGAGCAGATATTGCTTTGCCTGGGAAGGTTTCTCTTATCTAGCCTCCCATTAAGTCGGCAGACTTTTGCTTGTTGACCTTTTGCCTCTACAAAAGGTTAGAGGTTTGGGATGTTCTCTACCCTAGAAGGCCCAGGGTGTTCAGACAGTCTAATGTGCTGCACCACCTCAGTCTCTGTTTTCAGCTGCCACGGATGCCCTGAAACAGCAGGGCCTGCGCTGGCAGCAGGAACTGCTTTACCTGCCCGAGCTGCTGGCACCCGCACATCAATGCTTTACCTGGCAACCTTCTGCCATCTGGTCTAAGATGTTAATCTTATAAACTGTGATTCATGGATACACAGCGCATTAGCGAAACCGGTGATAATTAAGCTGGACTTCCTAATCTCAGGAAACTTTGGTAACTCCTACCTGGCAGGTTATGCAGGACCCAGCTGTTGTAATCAAAGCGTATCTCTCGGTGGCACTTTGCCCGCTTTCTTGAAGAAGGATTAGCTACAATAGCTTCATTTTTCAGAAGTGCTGGCCAACCAGATAGCTTGAGAAGTCATTTGAAGTGTAGAAGCTTGACATTTTTTGAAAACAAGCCTAGGAATCTGGAATGCTGCCCAGTCTTTCAGGTGTTCAACTGATTCTAGAAAATAATTTTGCTGTTACTAACTGTGATGTAGTTTGTATATTATTTAGTCAAATAGCTTTGGATTGAATAAAATGCAGTATGATATTAGTGAGATCTTAGAGACTGAACCTGTCTGAAGGTAAAGCAGTTTCTCTTGCCTATTTGTATGACATAAATTGAAATGAATCTAAAATACATACTGAGGTTGGGCTCTCTTCACTCTTAATGACATCTAAACACTCTCCAGAGTATCTAAATACTCTTCCATTGGCTTCCTTGTGAATAGACAAGGCTCTAATTGTCCCTTTAGTGAGAAAGTTAACCTCTTCTCTGATTATTTTTCTTTCATGAGGTTCATTTATTATTTGAAAAGAGACTTTGCATTCCCTCAAAATGATTCAGTTGTACAAAGAGTTCAGGAAAAGAACTGAGGTTTTTTTAAAAAAAAAAAAAAAAAATCATTTGCACTTTCTTTTGATGTGCCCTCCAGGAACATCCTGGTTTAAACCAAGAGTGGATATCAGTAGAGTTGTACAAAGAGTTCAGGAAAAGAACTGAGGTTTTTTTAAAAAAAAAAAAAAAAAAATCATTTGCACTTTCTTTTGATGTGCCCTCCAGGAACATCCTGGTTTAAACCAAGAGTGGATATCAGTAGAGTCTTCTCATTAGCCTAAAAAGGTCATACAAAAAATAGAATTTTTCATGAGGTAGTTTAATAAAGAGAAGTTACATCTTTAGATTTCTTTTTAATCTGTTCTGTATCAGATTTATACTCTTATAGCCAATTGATTTATCAAATATTTCATTGCCTCTTACAGACTTCTTAATTTAAGAATTCTAGTAATTTTTTCCTATGGGACACTTGAAGAACCTTGGAGAAGTTGTATTTTTTTGAAGCTCAATAAGTAACTAGAATCATAATTGATTATAAATTGGCAATAGAAAGACACTCTAAGAAAAATGTTTTATGACTAACATCTGTTGTAAATGTATAGCATCTTATTCCTTTACGCAATAATGCTTTAATGTGGTATTCCAAGACAATAGTTAACCATGTTTCTTTCTTGAATCTTTATATCCAAGGAATATATAGAGGTCATCCACTTCCTTAAAACACCTTCCTACTTTTTAGCTTTGCATTTACTTTAGCAATGCATTAGCATTGCTCTTCTAAAAGAATCAGGGCAGTAATGAAATGTCTTCTCCTTCCTCCTGAAGAAATTGGGAGCCAGGAGGGAAACTCTGTGGGGAAACTGTATGTAGTCACCTAATGTTTTGTGAAGAATGATTTCTCCTCCAGGGTTACTGTGTCATGTTTTTATTCTAATAGATCTTGTTAAACAATGAGGCAGGTAACTCTGTCTTTGCTTTTAATGACTGGCTTTCAAAAGAAGTGCTGCTGCTCATAAGTTGAGTGGTTAATTATTGTTCCCTGGGCAATTTACAAACATGCCCCAAAGCAGTCTATCAGTGTAGAAATTAATTGAAGTCATTTGGTTGTCTGAGGAAAATTTGAAGTAATTTTATTGTCTAGAAAGAATTTCAGACAGTCACCTTGATGGTCCCCATTTTATGGGTAGGCTTACAGGCAAGTTGTCCTGGACTTGTGTTGGGTTTGTAATGGCAAACTTTTTTCAGCTATAGCCTGTCACCAGTCCTGAAACTAGGTACCTTTGTTCAGGAGTTCATCCAAAGCCAGAGTCTCAGATATCCAAGCAATGGAGACCTATGGCTTTTTGGTGTGTGTATTTTATTCCATTGCTACCTGCCTACTGCTGTGACTTCAGAGGACCAAAAGAGCTGCCACTTCACAGTAATCAACAATAACAGAGAATTAAGAGGCAGATTTTTCTTTTAAGTACTAGCACAAGTTGCTTCATTAAACCCACATCAGTACAAAAAATACTCTGCCTAAATGCTAAGCATTTGGCATCCTGAAAAAATGTTTCATATTTGATGTATATTCTGCTTTTCATCAGTGTCTGCATGCTTTATGAAGTGTTCATGAACATCCTACCTGCAGCAATTGCTTTCTTCCTCTCATTATAAAAATGTGTTAGCTTTCAGGCTTCAGCTCTGCAGTTATGTTACATGCCAGTAGCAGTCAAGAAAATAGAGAACTTTATTTTTGTCTTCTTTTAGTAGTATATAAGGAACCTAGTCAATACATGGGCCCTAGTATTGCTGGTAGTATAGCCACATAAAAGATCATTTCTTTTCCAGATAGTATAATAAGATAAGTATAGAATTAATAACAGGTGGAGGCAGCAGATTGGAAGAGCACCAGTTAATGATGATATTGCTATAATTAAAGTATTAGCAGTGGTTATTTTATAGCAGCTGCCTAATCATTGTCTAGAACAACCCATCCAGCTAAAGGAACAGACTGATATAGGTGAGAATGTAGCCTCTAATAATAAAACCCTGAGGAAGGCTTTGCAGCTAGCATGCTGGCATTAGCGCAAATGCATCATAACACTGACTCCTGTGGTTTTGAATGGTTATTCCACCCCTTGAATCTGATCTGACTGGTGGTGATACTTGTGATGGTCTGCAGTGGGTCTCATGTTGCAGTGAGACCGGGCTTTGCTCCTAACCCATGTTACTTTCCACTTATTTTTAAGATTCCTACCAATGTATGGATTTTTGAGGGAGTCTTATTAAGGTTTAAATAATAAATTTTTAAAGATATGTCCATTCTTGGCCACACTCATGAAGTCTATCACTTTAAAAACTGATGGAGATGGAGGGAATTCACGCACCCATGGAAGCATGTTGAGTTAAGCCCTCATACAATAACAAGTAGAAGGTAAGGCTGAAGCAAAATCCTATGACTATTTTTTGAAAAGCTTAGTGTCATAATGTCTAATGGGGAAGGTAACTGTGCCCAGTATTAGTGACAAATATCCCTAGAGGTATAGGCAGCTATCTCAAATTTGGCTATTTTTTTACATATTTTTGAGGGTTTTCTTAAAATAACATCAGTTGTGAGTTGGAAAGGTTAGGGGTGTCGTGGCCCTAAAAAGTAGCCAGCATCCGTTAACCATGATGGTCTCTTCCATCCTTGCAACTGTCCTGTGGTTTCCAGTGCTCTGAGCTGTGCCTTGCCCCTTTGCAAGTGCATTTCTGAAGCAGCTGGTCATTGAAAGCAATTTCCTGGAAAAAGGAACATACTAACTTCAGAGGTAAATTTTCAGGAAGGGGGGGGGGGAAATGTCATGTTCAAGGAAATAATAGGAAAATAATCCTGAAAGGGCAGTCTGCATGATTTACAGTGATACAGCTTTGTAACAGACCAGTGTAAGCTTGCAAACAACTAAAATGTTATGTGCTCTGTGCACTGCACATATTAATAAAGTTGGATTTCCAGGGACAGGTGTGCTTTGATAATGCAACTTCTTTGCTCTGCCTCTTCCCCTTCTTTGTTCATTCCGGATATCTCCAGAGTGAGAGAAAAAAGATGTTTTTGGTGCATTTGTGTGGCACAGTAAAAGGGTAGTTTTTGAAATATGTCTCTGCATTTACAAATTTATTTTTCACTGGGCTCAGTGATTGGATTAGCAGTACTGTTGGCTTTATTATTACCCCTGATTAAAGTCAGGGCCCTGGGGATCTGACAAATGAATTCTGTCTGTAGTTCACTCAACATCCACTGCTTAATCCTGTTGATTGCAAGGCTTACCAAAATTGTTCAGTCACAAAGCTAGTTCTGTAAGCCAGCAAGGAGAAAAAAGGTAAATACAAGATGACTCAGGAGGAAATCAAGTTTGCAAATGCTGTATCGCTGCTGTTGAAGTCTGGAAAATCAGAGCAAGGGAAGTTAGAGCTCGGAATGACGTTTCAGTCATCTAGTCTGTCCCTGTGCTAATGCAGGAGTATTTCCTGCAATGTGCATCTGAAATCCTGGTAGAAAAGGGGAGAATTAGGTCTGAGCAGTCAGCCAGGGAAAAGGTACTGGGTGGTAAGAAAAAGGCAAAGCATTTCATATTTCATTTTATTCACTCTTCTGTGTTCCTTGTGCTTCAAGTCTCCTAAATGTGGCAGAATTATTATGAAGTTATTCTGCTCCTATTTAAGATATTTTTTCCCCATAAAACTGAGCAGAATCATGGTTTCCCACTGAGGGCATTGGTGTCAGGTGAATGAGTGGCTTTTTTCAGTTGTAATTAGCTTTGGGGAGCGGGGCTCTGTTCTCCAGGTGCCCTTGATCCATGGTTGCAGCTTTTGCCAGGGTCTGGGCAGCAACCCTGGTTGTTCCCCACCGTGGGCTGCCGAGTCATCGGGCAACCCATGGCCGGCTTCCTTGGCCACCCTTCTTGCGTGCCAGGATTTTGCAGCTCGTGCTTCAGGCTGGCTGCCTCGCCAGGGCTCCCGGCTGCTGCTGCTCTCCTGCTGCAGGCAGGATCCCCTTGGGAATATTGCAGGGAAGCAAGGCTGGAAGGTTGCATTGAGTAGTTAGGTGCTGACAGATCCCAAGCTGCGTGGCAGAGACGGTGTGTTTTGTGACATCCTAAGAAAATGCCTACTCTTAAAATATCTTGCTGAGGAGTAGAATGATGGGATGAGGTTCGCCCTAAAAGGTGAACATATGGAGCACATACTGTTCGAGTGACGATCATGGCTGGTCCCTTCTGCACAGGATTAACTCACAGCTAGCGTGCAGAGACACAATCTTAAATCTGCATGTCTATTATAACACGTATATGGGAATATTTCCCCCGATTTTAGCTTCTTCAGTCACGTTATGGCATTACGCAAGTCATTGAAAGGAAGCAGACATTAAGGATCTTTGCATGGTTTAGAAGCCAAAAGGAGACCAAGCAGTGCAGAGGACATAATACGGCTACATTCAGGACTAAAGAGAGACAGTGTTAGGATGTGTTAGTTATTGTATTTTTTCAGAGATTTTTCCTTTCTTTGTTCCTGTATTGAAAAAGATCTCTTTCTTTTCCTCACTCTTTTACTGATCAGTGAGGATAGTTCTAATATGGGCAAAATCCCCTTGCATGAGTCTTCATGTCCCTTGGTTTGAGATAGCCTTGGTAGGCTGGGCCAAATTGCAGCAAGGTCCTTGCCATGCAGCAGGATGGGCAGGGGCTGCTCTGCAGAGGACTCGGTACCGGAGCAGTGATGCATGCCCATGCTTTTTATTTAGCAAAATTATCAAAGAGAAAAGAAATGATTTTAACTGCTTTAAATACTGTTTTTGTGACACAACTTTCAGGCAAAATTGTAAATAGCATAATTCCTGTGAGCATGGTTGAAGCAGTGTGGGTGCATGACAGCCTCCCAGCTGCTGCAAATGACCTGTTGCCGGATAAAGAAGCTTTCTCCAAGCACCCCTACTCAGGCTGAAGTCCTGATTACCTAATTTGCCTGTAGAGGGTTGGCAAATAAGGGCTATAAGCAACATATTAATTCCTGGTAGCTGTCTGTTTTTATGTAATTCAGTAATGGTCATTTTATGACTTTTGTGAAAGCTTTAGGTTGGGATCCCTCTTGCTTAGTGCAATCAAACTCAGAAAATGGTTTCAGTTGTTTTGTTTCCCCCGAGTGAAAATTGGGAGGATCAAATGAGCATTGTTGTTATGCCCTGCTCAAGAACAGGGCTCTGGGGCCACCTCTGGGAGGTGGCTGTGACTCTTCAGCATTAGACTGTCAAAGGAGGTTATGCAGATGAAATGTGATAAATCAAAGAGTCCTTTAACAGTGTGTAATTTGTAGTGAATACCCTCAGAATAAAGTCTGATCTGGAAACTGAATATTAAAATTTCGGTGTGGCAGAAATGTTTTGTGAGAATTAATTCCCAGCTAACAATTACGTGAGTGTCTACTCAGCCTCTGTCATCTCTAGGGCAACATCTGGTTTACTCTCCTGCGTAGTTTTACATTTGGATAGCATCAAGCTTTAAAAAAAGGCCCTGAAGGTTTAACGAAGTCAGCTATGGATCTGGTCCTGCTTAAATTCCTCCCTGCTCTGAGCTCGTTGCTTTGGAGCCAGCAGTCTCGTGCACTGGGTCCTGGAAAGCCTCCGAGCCCAGGTAGAGGGCTGACACTTTTGCCTCTGCTATTTTTGGACTTTCTGTAAGACTTCATAGGTTGAGACTTCATAGGTCAGACTTGCCAGGTATCTGTATTCAGAAGCAGCTTCAGTTGGCCACCAGATTTCTATTGTGCCGCATGGGAATAGAGGGGCTGGCAGGAATTAGCTGCCTCGGTCTCACCCTGTGCCTTTGCTGTAGACTCAGATGGATAAACTTGAGCACAAAAAGCAAACATCATTTTAGGGGACAGATTCTAGTAAAGCTATTTAAATTGAATTATACAAGTTTTCATAGTTTTAGGTTGCAGGATTCCCTCAGTGGCCTCTACATGTTTAATAAACCCTGCAGTACTTGGGCAGAAGAGCTATGAGCACCGCTAAGGTGAGGAGAATTTGAAATTTTCCACCCTACTGCTTCTTTCATGTTTTGAGGATATTTCTGTTAATAAATATAGAGTACACAGTAGTATTCAAATCTTATTAAATGATGTTTGGGTTGTCTTGTAAAGCAAGATAATTATGCAATCAAAAATGGTTTAAACATCTGATTTGAATAGGGAGCAAAAATGCTGTGTAATTCCTCTCCACAACTTGTAATTTGCACATGCAGGGGATGTTACTGGGCAGATGTTCTTGTTCCCCAGAGCACCTGCCAGCTCTGGCCCTTCAGTGGCAGGATGAGAGCAGGGCTCAGTTGCCTGTGGCTACCTGGTGCACCCTGCTTTTGCTGCAGTTCTACCAGCCGAACAAGCCAGTGTTTTATGGCATAAAAAATACTTATATATTGTGGCAATGCTGGCATTTAAAATGACTTCCCAGGATTTAAGGATTATATGTTAAATAGATTCAAAAAGGCATTAATATGTAAAGCAACTCGTAGCTCAGTACACATAGATGCAAACATCCTCTCATCAAGATAGAAAATACCCTAAAAGCTTCATTGTCTTTAAAACACACTTAGGTGCTTGCTAACCCCAAATTGAGTACCGCCATCTTCTGTGTGCACCTTTTCCATGTTTTGTGTATTCTCTCCATGTTTTTATGCTTTTTGTTTGTGTCTTCTGCACCAATTTGGTTGTAGGACTGTAAACATCCAATGCAAATGCCACCTCTTCTACCAATCTGGGAAGAAATTCCTAAGAACACTTGCTCTTTGATACTTTAAGTATGGAGAGTGTTGACTAGTCTTAAACTCTTACCCTAACAGTGCAATCCCAGTTGTCCTTGGAAATTTTTCCATGGAGAGACTCTTAAGGGCTTACAAGTTCTGAGGGTGACGTAGTTGGTAGTTAAAGATGCCTGGAGAAAAATCTCTCCTAACCAGAATTTCTTTTCTTTTGATTTTTTGAGGGATTTTCTTGTTCATGTTATGTTTTTCCTCTTGTGGTCATATGTCTCATCACTGCCAAGTTTTCCTGTGCATTTCAGGATGATGTGATTTCCCTCTCCTCTCCCTGCTGAAGTCCATTCCACTGTCACCAGATTTTCAGTGTATATTGATCTTTGATCAAGCCCTGCCTTTAACAGTGTCTTGCCTGTGGGCAGCTGCTTCTTGTGACCCCTTCTGTGGGAGCTCTGCTTGGGGGGCTATGGCAGTCACCCCTTTGAAAGGTGTCAGCTCTTTGGTGTTCTCTTAGTGGGGGAAAAATAGCAACAAATATCTTTGAGATGCAAAATATTGAACTTAAATTGTTCATTCTGCCTCTTGTCCCACAACTCAGTTTTGTATATTTTTTCCCATTGAAAAACACTCAAAAGACTAGAAAAATAAATAAAACTGTTTTCTGTGTAAGTTTAAGATTCAATCCTAAACTTCAAACAACCCAACAGTGTGACCTTCTTAAAGCTGAATTATGTTGGGTTTGGTGAGCTGTTGAGCTGGAAAGCCCATGATGATGCCTGAGTGTCCCATGAGGGCACAGGCTGCATTTCCTCTGGGTCCTTCCCCAGCTCCCTGCTGATCGCAGACAGGTTTCTTTTCCTCTCTTCGTCATTACTGAAAGCAAATGAATTCCCTTGAATGTGAACTGCTTTATTGCAGGGATGGGACCCTCTTTCAAGCTCATTTTTCCTTTGTGTATGTCAGCTCTTACAGGTATGCGACTGTAAAAATAAAAAAGCTAAGTATGGTGAGTGCAGTCCATGTTACTCATAGCTCTAAAAATAACAAAGCTATATATAGGTAACAGTAGGTGCAATTAAGCAATATTGTGTGCAGCTCTGTATTTCACCGGACAGAGACTACCAGGAACCTTTCTTTTACTTGTAGAATGAAAACTGCGGAATTTATTACTAGCAACAGGAACTTCAGATTTCAAAGCAAAATTAGAGCAACCACCTCCATGGAACAAAACAACCTGTGTTTTTATGGAAAGTACTGATCATACTTGGGGTCAGTTATAGGATTGTTTTTCAAGTAAAATTAGGATGGACATGGGGAGGGAAATCATATGCAAGGAAGGCTTGAACCTCGAGCAGTTTCCAAGGTGCAGCTGCAGTGTGCAAAGTGAGTGTAACTTGTATAGCTGATAGTCTAAATCTGTGTACAGTTGCCTTGAAATATTGTAAAATGAGTTTAAGATTGCCTTGTGATAAAACTTATTTTCCCCTTATTGGAATTTTTTTCAGGAGGAAGACATCCAATATGATATTTGTAGCATTAAAAGTGTGTCCAGGCAACTGAGAATCTAGCTTGTGGATTAAAATGCATTAGGGAAGAACACAGTTTTATTTCTGATCAGAACAGAGCTGGATGTCTGAAACAGTTTTTTGGGGGTCTTCTCTGGCATTGCTGGAGGTGGCGGCTACAGGCGGCTGTGGTTGTGCCAAGCAGGAATGCTGAGTTCAGGGCTCCCCTTGACCTGAAAGGGGTATCAGATGTGGGCACTAATGAGATAATGGAAATAGTGCAGTTCTTCAGAGGGCTTTTTAAAACCCCTGTGGGCTCCTCTTAACCTAAATGAGGGATTTAACCTTTCTTGCAAATTCAAGACTCCCTGGCAGTGAGAAAATCTCCATCTCCTGCAGCATGGCAAGAGCCACAGCGGCTCTGCTCCCCTGCAAGGCGTCCGGTGCTGCTTTGCTTTAACATTCCGTAGAGACAGAAGATGAATTTCTGATTTGAAATTCTCTACTTGAATCAGGCTGGAAAAACAACAACAAAAAAACAGTAGCTTGGAGTCTTTAGCAGCTGGAGGATTAGATAATTTTTCTGCTGTTTTTAATGTCTGATTGATCACTTTATCAAGAGCTTAGAATTAATGTTTAGCTTAAGCCACTCTGCTACTTCCATAAAGAAACTGGCTTCCTCGAGCGTGGAACAGAATAGAAGCGGTTTTGAATGCAGAGGTGGGAGATGTAGGTGCTGAGAGCTTGTCCCAACCTTTGGAAGATCGGGGAGCAATGTACAGGGCATGCAGGGCTTGAAGTTTGTGTGAGCCAATTAAAAATCTGCCCCAATCAGCAATATTCTTAAGCTGCCTTTGGCCCTGCTGTGATTGCAGCTCAGCCCAAAGCAAGGAGGTGAGAGCAGACACAGACATGTCAGAGGACGGTGGTGTTGGGACAGTAGGAAATAAAAACTCAAAGCCCTTCAGTATGGTGACATTTAGCATGTTAAGATAGATGCTACTCTTCAGTAATGCTGTGGTACATTCTTAGCCCAACTGGTATCACTTCTCTCTGAAGTGCAAGTTATTAAGGCTTAGATGTAGATAACTCCATATCCAGATACTCTTCTAAAGGCATTGGCATCTGGAAACGGCATTTCAAGGTAATCTTTGGTTTCTGCTCTCTGTTCTGCAGTGGTACCACTCAGTACTTGCTCAGAACCCTGCATATTCAGTAACAGCAGATAACCCTTTACGGGAGCACATATAAATTAATTTTTCTGTTTTATATGCCTTTATATTCTTGGATGACCCAATAAGGGATTTGATTAGGCAAAACTCAATTGTGCATTGCACAACAGTATCTAAAAACCTGCTATTGAGAAGCTTTTCTTGCCATATTATTAAGGGTATGAAATATCCAGGAAATTATTTTCTTAGAAAGCCATATTGTGTGCTGTGATAAGAGGGTTACGCTAATGAGGGCTGAGTGAGATTCACTGATCTCAGGAAAGGCAGGAGTGCAGCCAATTATTTTGTTGGATATGAGATTAAACCAAATAGGGCAAATGGGTGGTGGGATGTGATCCATGGTCATGGGATCATTTTTTTATGGAAGAACACATCATCCCTTTCAGGGGTTGGAAGTGTGCTAGCTCAGGGATGGGAAGAAGCTGCTGCTGGTATTTGCTAAAGCAAATGAATGTGAAATAGTTCTGGAAATGAGGCCATAAGGCCTGGGAGAATTTGAAGGCACAATTCTTTTATTAGAATTTAGCACTTAAGATGATTGACTGTGAATGTAAGTAGTGTGCAGATGTCTAGCAGCTGTAAGTTAGGAATTTGGGACTTTATGTGGGAAAAAGAATAAAGATGAGAAGCCTTTTCACGAGGAGGCGATGTGGGGCATTGGGCCTGGCGCAGCACTTGTGCTCCCCAGGGAAGCAGGTCTTCCTGCGAGCCCTGGCAGCCCCAAAGCTCCCCCTTTCCTGGGGGGAAAGGAAGGAGCGGCGTTTCCAAACGCACTGAAGCCTGAGAGGATCCCACAAAGCCGCATGGAGCCACGGCTGGAAGCAGCTCGTTGGGCACCGGAAGAGTTCCCAGGTAGCAGAGCAGATGTGTCACATAAACGCCTCTACAAACGTATAGAACAATTTTTAAACCCTTGTTTTCTCATATTTGTGTCTTTGAGGTCTTGCTCAAACACTTAGAGCTGCTAAGCCATCTGTCTGTGGACACAGAACCTCTAGTATTTCCAAGGTTTCCTTCCTCTCTTCCCATTGGGTTTGGGTTTCCTGCAGTAGCACTAGACAGAAGTCCAGAGAAATGAAAAGGTGAAGGGTTAAAACACTGTTACTTCCTTATTTCATGAGCCATGCACAGGCAGCTCGTGATTTATGGCAGAGACCAAACCTTGACTCTTGTGATGGCAATTTCACATTTTTATTGTGCTTAGTTAAAACAAATGTTTCTGAGCACAGAATATACAGGCTGGGGTTTCATGTGTAAAATCTGCCTGTGCTTTCTTCAGGAAATGATCAGGAAAAAGGAAGAAATTCCTCTCCCTGCCTGCCTTGCACACGGTCGCGCAGCAGGAGAGGTTTGTCTTGCGGAGCTGCCTCTGAAAGGAGGTGCTGGGAGGAAGAGCCCAGCGCAGAGCTTTGTGTAGCTGCTGTTCCTGTGTGGAGCAGGACAAAAAGATGCTCCACGCTGCCAAATTCTGCATCTCTGTCTCAGTAGAATGAGAATGCTAAATGCCGCTCGGAACTGCTGCAAGCCCTGCGAGAGCACCTGCATATAACCCTGATGGGTCTGCATGGAGAACTAGGTGGTGACGCAGGAATAAAGTTACTGTAAACTGGGGAATTAGGGATTCTCTGAAATCATTTTAGGACCAAAATAGATGAAAATTACCAGGAATATCAAATGTAGGGATTATAGTCTTAATAGAGGAAGAAAAGGGGAGAGAACAGTCATAAATGCTGTGTTTAAGGAAAGTATTTTGGATTACTATGCCATTCCATAGAAATGTTTTAAATATGGTGCTGTAGATTAAGTTAGAAATACTAAAAATGGGTTAAGTCTTGATTGGCTTCCTTTGTACAATGTGAGTAAACAAAAGCTTAAGCTTTTTATGTTATCTTATTGTTACCTATTTTTATGTATAAGTGAGCCTTTACATTATTTCTGATTTTCAAAGTACATTTTATTGCATTAAACTCTGCTTGGTTCTTCAAATACTTAGTGTCCAAAATGCAAAACACAGACTTCTCTATTATTGTCTGTTAGAGCCAGTCCTATTTTTATAGGGAAAGTTTAGCTACAATAGAAGAGATTTTTCTAACACTTTCCCCATCAGAGTATAGTTCTTTCCCTTTATTTTCAGATACAATAAAAGGCAGAAATAGCTGGTGACCTCTTCCTATCTCACCTCATCTTTTAGTGGGTTGGGTGCTCTTTCACTTGGGTTACTACGGTTTGGACTCCTCTCTGGGCTAGCTAGCTGTGTGATTCTGCTTAAATACCTCCAGTTCTTTGATCAGCTTGAGAAACTCCAGCTTAAATGCAGGATAAAGTCCTTTTGTTGTCCTTTTGTATTTGCATGTTAGTTTTTTGTGGACTGAAATTACACTCCTTATTTTCTTTACTTAAAGGGTCAATATATGACCCCTATTTCCACCTTGCCATCCTGGTTTGAATTGCAGCTCCGGGCACTCCTGCTGACATTAGATATAGGTGCTTCCCCTCCAACAGCTGCAGGAATAGAAGTCAACTGAACAGTAAGATCAGGTTCTCTTGCTGTTTCTTTTGCCAAGCCAATTTGAATCACTTTCTAGACAAACATTTCAGTCCCAAGCATTTGCAGAGTGGTTTATATCAGCTTTAAAAAAAAAAAAAAAAATAGCCTTTATTTTGGCATTTTGTATTGAAATACTTACTTCAGCCAACATTGACTTTAATTGCAGTTAAGATGACCTATCCACATACTTCTGAAAGTATTTGAGAGCTCAAAGTTGTGTGATGCATTTTTCTAATTGAGCATCTTCTCTACCAGTCTGACTTATGGATTGGTATACTTATTTTTGGGTGGACTTCTCGCAGGCAATGTGCAGACTGAAGCCAAACTTCCAAGAAAGTCTTGGTGTGCGGTGAGCAGCTGATACTGGTATTTAGCAAAGTGATCAATGTGAAAGAAGAGCCATCCCTGTGGCAGCTGCTGCTGCTCAGGCTCCTTGGCCAGGCTGGCAGCAGAGTTGCACATCAGCATGCTCGGTGCCATACGGCTGGAGACCGTTGTGTCGCACACCATGTGGAAGATGAGAGAGAATAATTTCAGCTGAGTATGTGGGGAATGCTGCTGGGTATTTTAGGTGCCTCTATGTCCTCATATTGACCCTTCTCTGCAATATATCTGCTTAGTTAAATCTTGTCAGCATGAGGGTTTGCAACTTGCGTTTTCCCTTGTATAGGATAAATTAGTCTGGTGAGGATTTTATAGCAATATAAATTATATTGTATATCTCCCTCTCCTCTATTCCTCCTCCTTACTATTAGCAGGCACTAACTGTCAGGAGACAGTCCCTTTAAGTGTCTTTACAAACAACTGAATTTTATTCTGTGAGGCTGATCCTTCGCACTAGATGAAGTTCACATTATTGGTAGAGTTGTCTTTTAGTTAATGACTTGTATTTGGTATCAAATGCCCCCATTTTAAATGCAAACAAAGCATATGCTGCCACAATGAAAAGTGTGTTGAGCAAAGACCAGGCACACAGGGCTTGACTGATGTTCACAGAGAAAGAAGAAGTTTTGAACTCTTGTCAAAGTCTAGAATTCATGAAAGCAAAAAAGCCTTGATTCACTTTGTGTGCCCTAAAGGAATATATATGGCAAAAAGATTTAAAATTCTGATATGGCAGCTTCAAAAAAAAAAAAAAACATGGCATCTGAAATAAATTATTTTCACTATATAGCAGCAAGTGAACTTTTACACCAGAATTATTCTGTTTGAACTTGTGCGTGGTGTAGGACACAACTGTCTCAAGCTGTATGGCACCAAGAAACTGCTGTTCTTTCAGTGCTGTAGCCTTTCTGGCTTGCACTGTAGCAGCAGCTGTCAGACTGTTCCTTCACATTGATCATTTGACTGGAAAATGAAAAGATAATTAACAGTCTGATAGGGAATTGTTTTAAAAACCAAGGCAAAACCTAAGTAGAAGGGATGCTGGTGGAAATCACCCGGAGATTGCGTGTTTCACTTAAATGCAAATATGCCCCTCATAAATCTTAACGGTTCTATTCTGTGTTAAATGAATTTAGTGTCAGCAGATTTAAAACAATGTCTGAAGTGTCTAATGAGTTTATAAGCCACTAGAGAAGATAGGATGCTTTGCTTGCAGCATGGAGCTTAATTTAATGTTCAAGGTCAGCACATCAAACTCCTTAAGACCATAATGAGGAAAACATTTCTATTTGAGCAAAGGAGCAGAAAATAAGAATGGTGCAAGTCTGAACAATTTATGCAGTTGATTAACATGGTCTTGTTTTAGTCTTCTGTCAAAGTATAACCAAATATCTTTTACTCTCCTGTGTTGAATTAGTGCATAAAAATACAAAAATTACCTTGGTTTCCAGGGAACTGGTAAATGGATGTGAAACCACATTATTTCATTTTATTAGCAAGGTGACAGTATGCTGATATCCTACATTTCAAATGGAAAATCTGAAACCTTCAACATTTAATTCATTAAATGTTCTCCTAAACTGTGCCCACAGTAGGAAGAGAGCATGAGGAGAGGACTGCATGAAAGCTTTGCAAAGGAGCTGCTTTGGGGAATTAGTGAAGGTATTCTGTTTGTATTAGCAAATGAAGATAAGATAGGAATTGTTCAGTTTCTTAGCAGCAAAGTTAAAATCTTACTCCTTGGGGCACTGTTTTGGATGGAGAAAGCAGTCTGCTTTAATAACTTTATTTGTATGGTTGATAATGTGAATTGCTTCTGTCTTCACTAACTGATGACCATGCGCTGAAGCAATACTATCGTCGTGCAGCTCCTATTTGGGAGTGCTTTGAGCTTTTGACCTTCACTTTGCCCTTCAGCTGGCTAGTTTGGGCTCTCCATCTGCAGACTGCATAAATGGAGAGGCCAAAACTATTTCAGGCTGTGGTGCTGTCAATGTGTCATCAAGTACAGACCTATTAAAGAATTTTAAAAGTCTTTTCACCACATAATGGATGTATCTGCTTAAACAGTTCTTAAAATTCTGAGGAGATAGACAGATCCAGCAGAAAATCAATAGTGTATTGCTAGTAGCTCTATTACTTACTAATTTCAAAACAACGTCGTGTTACTTCTCTGTGAACAATGAAGTCCTTTTTCATTCCCCCCCCCCCCATATATTGTAAAGATAGTATTGGGGAGCAAGCGGAACGAAAAGCAGGAGGAGCAAATGTTATTTTGAAACTATGTTTTTGTTGGGCAAATATCTCCAGAAGGTTTGTCTGCCTGATTCTGTCCCTTTTTGGGATATGTGTGTAATTTAGAGCCAAATGTGGATAGATAGCCTGATATTTGCATGGAATCCTGTAGAGGTACCTTTTTCTTCATAGTGTTTTGTTTTCTCTGGAATTAGGTGTTGATTAAAAAATGTCCTACTTTAGCGTGATCCTTGTGTCAACAATGTTCCGTAAGCCTTCTGGGAAATGAAGCAAAGAGAAAAGCCTGATATATAGTCCAATAAATGCAAGGAAATTCTTCTGATGTGCCTTGTAAATAAGGAGTCTAGAAATGCTCTTTCAGTAACTATAGGTTGAGAATAAATCTATTCTCTCACAGCACAAGCCGTTATTGCTCTGTATGGGTGTCCACTGTAAACTGGCAGTAGCTTTGGGCAACTCTTAATGGGTAAATCTTGATTATGAAGATACTAAAGCATGGCACTATCATGAAAATAGCCATATATAGTGGTGACCCCTTCTTAAGTGCATATCTGCTTTCTGCACATATCCCCTGCCCAACCTGCTGACAGAAGCAGCCTGAGCACATCTGAGCTTGTCTTTCCTCCTGGGAGCTCTGCAGTCAGCACCTTCCTGCAAAGGGGATTTGGCCTTGGCTAAAGCTGAGTGAATCCAATGTGCTTGTTAGGAGAGCCCTCACAGCAGCATCTGCATGGCCATTGATATATGGGGCAGGAAAAAACAACAAAAAAAAAAGTACAGTGGCTTCCAGATTAGAAATGAAACTGCCAGGATGATGGAAGTCAAGGGGAGAAAGCCAATGGCTTGAGCAAGAGAAATCTAAAGATCTCCTGGGAATTTTCTGCAACACTGTATTTGTAAAGGGGTGGGGGGGGGAGAAACAGTTCAGCTTTCAAGAAAACTAGTGTACTGCTTTACTGCAAAGAAGGGCAGCAACGGTAAGGAAACGCAGCTGCCTTGCAGAGGGCTTTGCCCGAAGAGCAGTCAGCTGGCACAGAGCTTCTCCTGTGCTTAACTTCATGGGGAGAGAGACACTGCGGCGTTTGTTTCAGGCCCTTAAAATTCCTGGTTGGTGAAAAACTTTACAAATGGGAAACACCAACAGGGGGGTTGTATTTCTAGTGAGGTTTTTGAAACTGGATAAATAGAGGAATGACCCGACTCAAGCTGAGAGCCTCAGGGCTGGCACAGTTCCAGGCCCTCAAGCTGTACATCAGCTTCTTTACTGATGGACGTTCCCTTGAACCTATCCCTAGCGGTGACAGCGACTTCGTAAAAGCGGCGTTTGTACAGCAGTAGAGGTAAGTGGTTTTGATGGCCTGGGGGCGCGCGGGCTGTCACCTGGCGCGTCCCCTGCCTTGCGGAGGTGCCCGCGGCGGGGGCCACTTGGACCCGCGCTCTGGGGCTCCAGCCCTCCCCGGCGTCCCCGAGCCCCCCTGCTCAGTGCGTCGTGCTGCCCTCCACCTTCCTCGGATCCTCACGGGGCCCTCGAGGTGCGTGCGGTACCGCGATCGGCCCCCTCAGGGCAGACGCCGTTGTCAGGGGCTTTCCTGTTCGCCAGCGGCGCTGACTTCTCTTCCCGCGGTCTGGAGGAGGATGCCGAGCAGCGACGTGTTGTGTTATCCGCCCCCGTCCTGGGGGTTGCTGACAGCACCACTGGGTCTCAGGTGGGAAAACCTCATTATATACGATAAGCAGGAAAACTTTGTGCCCTCCCTAAAACTGAGCTCCTCAAATGTTTGTTTTGCCTTTGGCCTTTTTTTTTTTTGTGGGATTCCTGAGCATTGTTGGGAGCTCCATAGAATCTCATTTATTTCTTGGCTTGAGTATCTGTTTTTCATGAAACTCTGGAACTCTTGAGAGATGAATTTACCTAGAAACCACCGTACCTCATGGGGCGGGAATATTGGGCTGACTTGTTCAGCAATCTCGTCCTCCGGAGTGTTCTGTGGCTCGAGGATGGTGAACGGGTTACCTGTCCTCCCAAGAGAGTGAACCAGCTGTGTGCGGGATGGGGGCCTGTCCTGGTGACGTCTGCAAGAAGAGAGATCTGGGCAATCTTATTTCATCTCAAAACTGTGAATTAAAAAAGTGAATATATATACTTTCCCCATTATTTTTAAGTTGGGCAAGGTTGTTCCCTCTCCTCTGTTACATATGGCATATCTCTTCCCAAATATCATTCTAATGGCTCTATTTTTTTCTCCCTGTTAAAATAACGCATGTACATTTGACTGATCATTCTTAAATATGATACATATTTAATATTTTGAGGGATCTTTATAAGCAATTTTATTATAATAATTTAGTGACATACAAAATGATGTTTAAACTCCAGAAATGTTTCTGAATACATGCAAAAAATACCTGCAGAGCAAAGCAGGCATGTTTTCCAAATATTTTGAAGCACAGGCATCTTTTTGCTGCATGATTTTTCTGTTCTTTAAGAATGCTCTGCGTACACCAGGGTGCATGAGTGGTGTTTTTGGAGGACCACTGCAAACCTCATGAAAGTCTTGGCACTTCTTTCTCTTTGGAAAACAGGAAAAGATGTGTTTGAGAGAAATGATTATTTGTGCCCATCTTCTAAAGGTATTTTTAAATTTAATAAAAATAACCCTCTCCAAAATGCCAATACTAGTCTCCTTCCATCTTCTGATAAATGGATCTATTTTTACCAGCTTCTGAGAGGGAGATGACAGCAGCACACAAGGCTCAATGGAAAGCTCAGCCCTGGACTCTGTTCCTGCTGCCATAGGTCAATCATGTCATGCAAGCCCTTTCTCTTTTGTTTCACACTCTTAGATTTTCAGTTTCATTCTCTCTTTCCTGCTTTGTAAACAAGTGACTGAAGATATCAGACACGTTTCAGTCCTTTTCTCTAGCTGGTATGCAGTTTGTTCTTGTAGCTGTCTTAGCTTATAGTCATAGATGCAAGATGCCGTCTCCGTACCAAGGGTCTTTATCTTTTGCACCAAGACTGATGGAAGCAGACTCGTGAAGCTGATGGCCTAGTCAATACAAAGCGTCTGTCTCCCTTTTTAATAATGCAATGTAACGCGGGCAGCTGAAGTTTATTTCAGGTGAATTGATAGCACTTGTTGCTATTTTTAATCACCTTAGCAGTGTATTTTCATTGGCCCCTGGGTTGTGTTTAATTTGCTGCAGGAGGATGGAGCGGATGAGCTCTTGCAGCGATGTTCACGTCCACACGGTAGCTGAGACCCAAACCTTTTTGTTCATTCGCACAGTATCTTGGGGAAACTACTTGTTGCGGGTAGAACAACTGACATTTAGTATTCGTGTACGGTAGGGATTAGTGAATTGTCCAGTGCAATTTTGATTTTTATCATAGTTTGACTTGTGGCAGAAAATAAGG
Organism: Nothocercus julius; assembly: GCA_013398735.1. Lineage (NCBI taxonomy): Eukaryota > Metazoa > Chordata > Aves > Tinamiformes > Tinamidae > Nothocercus > Nothocercus julius. Next base: position 4,050,452 of record VZSV01000051.1, read on the forward strand.
CATAAAGACCACCATCAAGCAAAAGGCTTAGTCTAGTTAATAGCTTCCCTGTAAGAAAGTCATGGCCATACTGCACATGGAGTGCCAGGGTGTTGATCCAGGGCTCTTATGGGAAAAGCATTAAGCAGACACTTAAGGGAGAAAGCCTGTGCTACAGGGACAGGAAATGTTGCTTCCAGATTTCCTACTTGTTCTTTGAACTTTATATATATGTGGGGCTTTTTTTGTTTTGTTTTTGTTTTTTCCTTAAGTGGATTCTCTTTATTCACCGGACTGTTTATCTGTAGGGGTATTGTGGGGCTTACTTGTTGGTTTTCCAATTAACAGCAGTTAGTCAATTCATGTAGGATTTGAACTAGCATCTCTCTTCTGTAATGAATTTTAGCATCCAAATACTGCATTGTAGTTTATAGTATGAGAAGACCTGTTAAATAGGCTTGTATTTTCCTATTTGCTAGTGAAGCCATTGTTATATGAAATACAATGCAACTTTTCTGAAGATAGAACTTAAAACCCCTCTTTCATTTTCAGTAATTTATGACATAAATCTTTACTTACAACTTTATGAAGCCTTTGGGCTGGAGATGGTGTTAAAAAACAAGTTATAGAAGGCGGTCATTTTTTATATGCTCCTTATAGGACGCTGGGCTAGGTAAGGATATAAAAAAATCAATACTTAGGAAGTTAAAAAAAAAAAAGCCACTGGGATTGTATTTGTGTTCGAATAAGAATGCACATGCAACAAAAATTGAATAAGGTTTGCATTGTGTCTGCCTACACAATAAATTCAGTAAAAGATACTTTGGGCAAGTTCTTGCTTCATCTGTGTAACCTAAGTTGTATTTCTCTATTTGTGTGTTGTCTTAATAGGTTACATTTCAGTGAAATTGGTTATCTTGCATTTCAGATATGTAACTACTGATGTAAATCTGCAGGAAAGTCAGAGCAACAGGAATTTGAGTTGTGGATGTAATTTTTTCACCAAATACGTATAAAATTATATGGGCCATATAAGACTTCTCCTAAAAATAAGTGCAGAAGGAGATAGAGGGAGTAGAAAAGTGCTAGTTTTGCCACAAGAAGAGCTGGAGCTTTATGTTCAGCCTTTCTGCATCAAGGACATGTTGTGCCGGTTCCTGTGTATTTGTAAAGGCAAAACCAAACCCTTAATGCTGGGTAGCAGAAGAGTGAAAGGTAATTACACTCCTAAGGGCAGCCCAAGAGCAGCCAAGGTCATAGAATTATTAGTCTGTAAAGAATAAGTCAGAGTCCAAGTCTAAGCCATTAAAAAGAACCCACAAACCAACAACAGCCACCTCCAAACACCTTCCCCCCATCTCCCTTTGCACCGCAGTTCTTGGGCTTTAGTGGGAATTAGGAGAGCTGGAAAACTTAACTCTCGCAAGCACCACGAGTGAAATTACGGTTTTCAGACTGGTATATATTGTGAAAAATGTGCTTGGCTGTGGCTGTAGGCATGAAAGAGGGAGCGAGGCTTTAATGCAAGGCAACTAGTTGCAGTGATATTGGGGAGCTCAAGGTTGCCAAGGTAGGGAAATAGCACCAAAAATAAAGGTGAGCTTTTGAATGCTTTTGCCTTGCTAAGTTCTTGGAAAACAAGTATTTGTACCAAATCTACCTGCTGCTTAAGACTGAAATGATGCGACCAGTCGGTGCTTCGACCTTCACCAGTGCCATGCTGAGGACCATGTGGGGCCACCTCACCTGTGTGCGTCTCCCCAAACCAGGGCTCCGGTGTTCCCAGAGAACATCGACCCCAGGCACCTCCTGAAGGGCAAGATGAATGTGACAGGGCTGGCTTAAATGGTCAAGCAGGTGATATTTCTTTTTTCTTATTTAAAAAAAAAAAAAAAAGTAATTACTGGCAAAGTAAATGATAATTTGAGGCATCCAGAGGTTTAAAATGATGTGACATATTTGGTGCTACTGTTGTAAGAGGTGATTTATCCCAGTGGGTCCAGAAGGCTGCTGCAATGAAAATATTTCTGGATGCTGTTCCTGCTTACCATGCATAAAATCCCTGAAAGAAAAATATCTGAACCATCCTGGAGAATAATATTGGAAAGAAACCTGCGATATGCAGTTTCTTGCAGTTTACCTGTTCATTTCATTCTTTTTCCCTTTGAAAAAAAAAGCCCGTAATCCACAAATAATATTTACTGTTGAAAAAGAAATATCCTTTCCCTCAGTTTTTAGAATTGTAAAGTGCAGAGCTGTAATTGAAGCAAATGCAAGATGATTTGGTTGATTACCCACTTTCCCAATGATAGGTTTCCTTGTTGCATGCGCAAAGCAAATAATACATTTAAGTCATGACTGTACCTCGCCAGCCTTTGAATTCAGATGTACTGAGCTTTCCTTAAGGTAATATCAGAGCCCTGTAGGATAAAGCAGTAATTGATGTGACTGATCTGCAAGTGAACTCTGCAAGGTGTAAGATGAATAGCAATGAAATTGCAAAAGCTACAGTAATGAGGCAGGCTGTATTTTAGGCTGTTTTATTATGTGTGTGCAGCTGCAAATTACATTGACTTACATTGCATTGTACAGGATATCCTAACATCTTAACTCAAAATTTTATGTTTTATTTCAAATAAATCTTCAACCTTAAACTTGCACTAAGATACTATCTGAAGTATAAGTGTTTACTGCATATACACTTGTAAACACACTGTGTATACACTTGCATATACATTGTACTTCAAATGGTGCCTTTTATTCTCATGAAACTTACAAATAAAAACACTGTGGTGTTTTTAATGTCACCTTGTATTTTTTTTACCAAGTTATAGTACAGTCTTTTTGTATATGTCAAAAACATGTTTCTTCCTTTTTTTCACATTCCTGAAGAATAATTTTCTTTGAAGTAATCCTAAATATATATATATATGCAGCTATGTTACTGTTTCACGGTCGTAACTCACATTTCTAAATTTGGCCATAGTATTTCTTCAATCAACTTGCTTTAGGCGAGCTCTGAGGCTTCAAACTCAGGCTTTTGTATTCAGTGCTTTGATTCCCTAATCAATACGCCTCATATTTGAAATGATAGTTGTGCTTACTCCTTGACACACAGCACTTCATTTGGAAGAAGACCTTTCTTTGGTGGCAACTGGTGAAATATTTACTAGATCACTTAAATTACAGGGGGGACTTTCCCAGGGCTCCCTTGTGGCAGTGTTTGGCATTTAACAGATAGTTTCTGGTTTCAGTCTGATAACTAAGGCACTATGGTGAAACATTTCAGAAAACCATCAAGTCAGAAAGAAAGAAAGGAAAAAAAAGGATAAGAGCAGAGTCAGGAGCATTCCAGTTGCTTGCGATCATCGCTGTCCTCTCCTTGACTTCCATGCAGCAGGAAAGCCGGGCTCAGCGATCGGAAGCAGGGGGTGGACTGGACGGTTAGTGCCGGGAGCTAATGGGAGGCTGGAGTTAAAAGGGTCGGGAAGTTTATCCATTACTGACAGAATAACCATAATGACTCCTTAGGAGCTATTACGTGGTGATATGCGAAGGCCTTAGCTGGGCCTGATTTAATTTATGAATCATTTCGGTGATAGATTGCCTGTTATGCCAGCCCGGCTGCTGTACGACCGCAGTGTTCTTAATTCATTATGAAAGATTTTATGCAAATAATTGCTCTACAACAGCCACTCTTCAGAATGAAATAACAGAGACGCTTCCCTCCCCTCCCAGTAGCACCAGTTTTGTTCTCATGAGGAGCTATCCGGGGCTGGCAAAATACCATCTGGAAAAGCTTTCCTAGGAAGCTGCACAATTAAAGAACAGAGCTCCTGTGATGGCAAATATTTTTGCACTTTGAGGTGTAATGTTTCAGGTTTGTTCTGCTTAATGAAGTCTCAGTTTAATTCATGCATAGGTCACTTATTGAAATTCATGTCACAAATGCACCAGAAAAAATTAAGAGCTGGTTTTATAATAGCAAAGTGGAATTGTGGAATAATGTGTTTTTATTATTTTGCTACACTTCCCATAGAGTTTTGAGGAAAAGCCGTGCAAAATCCCAGAGCTCAGTTCAGTGATATGTGAAGGCCCAAAGTGCAAATGAATTGGGAAGGGACTGGATGAAGTCTGTGTCTGTCAGTGACTCATATATCCTAGGATACCGGTGCTCCTTTCTGCAATGCAGTGGCATGAGGAAATCTCTAAGTCAGCCTCAAAATAAGCAGCTGTGTTAATGTGATGCTCAATTAATTCTGCTCCTCAGAGGCTGAGTTACTAGTCATTATTTAAGAGAGAACATAACATATAAATACATGGTAGGGTCTGGGTATTTATTTTAAAAATCTTAATTCCTTAATTCTGTTTTCATAATTCCAAACAGGTAAGGCACAGTAATATATTCTTCCGGGAAGGCATAAAAATGAATTCCTCCGGGTTAAAAAATTAATGTGTGAGTCTAAAAATACCTTCAGTAATCCTTTCTCTTCCCCCTAATATATCCTATTTTTAAAGTCTGGAGGTGATTCTTCTGAATAAATAAACGAATAACTTGACAGTATTTCTGGGAAGAAGCTTTAATGAGGAACGGGCTCCTGCGCCTTGGCCGAGAGGGATGAGGTTCCCCGGCGAGTTTCCGTGCGGCTCGCGCGCCGGCCGCCTTGCGGGCAGCGCGGAACGCGTGCGGGTCCCCGTACAGGGCGGCGGCGCCGGCGCCCGCCGCGCTAGAGGAACGCTGCCAAGGAAATACAAGTCGATAGAGCAGGCACGTGTGGTTCTCGGCGCTGTCTCCCGTTGCATTCCAACGGCTCCGCAGGGAATGAGCGCCAATGGACGCCGCAGCCCTTGGCTTCGCCCCGCGCGGGCTCCCCGGAGGTGCCGCCCGTGGCTCCCGAAATCAAGGGTGGGTGAGACCTCGTGAGCCAACTTGCAGGCGACCCATACTTGGTTTCAGGGGCTGCGTGGCCATGGCCAGCGCTGCGTGTCCGCGGACGCCGGCTGCCAGCTTTACTTGCTCCGAGGAATTGACAAATGTGTGGCCAGCCCAGAACAATTTTGCTTCTACCCTGCTTACGATGAAGTCGGTGACAATGAAGAATGGCGCGAGTTGTAGCGAGGTGCCCTTCTGCATTAGCAAATAGGGAGGTCCTCGGTGCTGAGGAGGGACGGGAGGGAGGGTTTAAACTCTGAACTTATTATCCTCACAGGCATAAAGTTCAAGGGAGATAGCAGGGAATAGTGATTAACAATGCAATGAAACGTATCCCTACTTTTTCAATGATTTTAGCATCTTGACTTTAGTGAAGTTACCCACTTTATATGTAAAACAGTAAGAGATTTTTTTTCTAAATTCTATATAATCTATTATTATTTATAAATCTGTCATTCTGATTTTAATATTCCTCTAGTTTTGGAAGAGGAAAGGCAATCACTTTTTTGTGCTTTTTACACTCTTTTTCTAAATTCTGTGCTTGAAGAGTAGACAAATTAGTTTTGGGAGAGCTGGTTGTACACTAAGTCCACTCAAATGCAACAAAGAGGGTCCTATATATGAATATCCTGCATATATAAATAACTATAACCTTTGCTTTTTATCATCCAGTACCAATGTGTCTTTGCTTCGAAGTGCACTGGGCAAACATAACAGTTTTTGTTCAGTTCAACTAGAGACTTGGTTTTCTGGCTTTTCTGAGAAATAGAACAATTACGTGTTACTATTTCTGCTGGTAGTGGATCTGATCATATTTAACCATGGAGATGCAGCTTTCAAAATTAATTATTAGAATATATCTTGGATTTGATGGCCTTCAAAATGACTGGCAGGTTTGGTCGACCAAGTAATGAGAGTTTGCTAGAGAAAGTCCATTCTGAGTCTTTGTGTGCAGTTGAAGACACAGAAAATAAAACCAGAAACGTGTGAACGAGCAAGTCAGAAAACATGAGTATCTTGTACAGATAGTTGTTGGCAATATATATCTTAAAATAATCTTTAAAAAGTTTAAGTGTTTGTTTTAAACTGCCCTACGTGTAGCCCTAAACTCACTGTCAGTGTCTTTTTAAATTAAAATGCTTAGCAAATAAGGGAAGAAGTAAGAACTTCCCATAAATTTTACATTATAATTTAGACAGAAACTTCATGTATTGGAAAGATCTGACAAAAGAGTTTAAAAAAAAAAGAAAGAAAATTCATCTCTGTGCACCATTTATCTAAATCCTATTTCATTTGCATAGTGGCAATCAAAATAACCCTACTCTTATTCTTTGAAAAAGCTTTTCAAGCCTGTTTCTTTTTCTTTTCGTTTATTTTTTTAATTGCTGAATTTCCTTCTGGCGTATAAGATAGTTTTTTTTTTTTTTCATACTTCATATTTGTAGTGTATTAATTCTTCAGATGCACGTTCTTCCAGTAATATAAAGATTTCAGTAGTATATCTTTAAAGCTGATTTACAGTTTTTCTTTTATTGGCTTAGGGGTTAGAATCTTTGGGCAGATATTAAAGTCTGTGTTTAATCTTTTTTTTTTTTTCCTGTGACAATGACAGTTTATGGCAATCGCGAAGCTTTATTGCCGTGGCTTTCCTGCGAAAAAATATCCTTTTATGCAAAAGTGTATTTTCAAAGTTTGAACAAGGACCATTGAGAAAAGGCCAAATTTTAACTTAATCATGTGTGGTGGTAAAAAGAAAAAATATATATATCCTTTTGTGGCTTTATTTGTGGTTCCTTGTCGGGGAGCGGATAAATCTGAAGTCTATTCTCAGCCTTCTACAATAAGAAAATTCATGTTTTGCAATTCATGGAGAAACCAGTGGAGTGTCTGTGACTGGGAAACACAAAGTTGAGTCCAGGCACCTTTGGGAACTGATATATTACATTACATTTATTTCTGTCATTATCTGCTAAATGTCAGGGAACGGAGGTAAACTTCAACACATCTGACCGTGCTGGCGGTATTGCCCCTTTTTAAAAGACTTTAAAAATTATTTATAAGAACCAACCCCTTTCTCTTTTCCCAGTGAAAAGAATTGCCCTTGCTTCTGTGGAAGGCATGTAGCCATGCAGCTAGCAAGCTCACCTGGAACCTGGGAAGGAAGACACAGCAATACTCCTGGGCATCCTGTATTATATACCTGTGTGTTAATTAAAATCTAAGTATATCAGTGTTTTGTAGTTCGGGCCGTCTCTAAGACATGAACGGGACCTTCTTCATGACCTTATAGGGTACCTGTAGAGCATTAGATGTTTATCTTTGACAAAATATCTTTAGTTTGGGGGTATGTGTAACCACCTGGAGGGCTCCGGGGTTTGTGCAGACACCTCGTAACTGCAGCCAGCCGTATCGCTGCTCCCGTGCGGAGAGGCGCCGAGCGGTGTGCGGCTCGGGCAGTGCGGGCACAAGCTCCGCTTGGGTTGGCCGCGTGGTCCCTTTGCATAAAGTTGTTGGTTTGGGCTTGGTTTTTGTTTGTTTTTTGGGGACCCCCTGGAGCAATGCTAGGTGCCTTGGCATTCCTGTTCCCTGCAGAGCCTGGATGCCAGGATGCAGCTGTTGGGTAGTGGCACAAAAGCTGGAGATGGCACCTTTGGTGCAAATCTCTGTGATCTCCAGGCAGGAGAAGGGGCAGGAGCTGGGGCTGTGTGAGCCCTTTGGCCGGAGCGGAGGGGAATCTTCACCTGCTGATGCGCCGTGCTTGCCTGGGATGGTGCCCTGTTGAGCACGTCCTTTGTGGATCTTGTGTTGCTTTGAAAAGTTGATGAAGTTTTCCCATTTGTGCTGCTGTTGCTAGGTGCTGTGTTTTGTTTTATTTTATTTTTCTTCAGTGTGCTTGTTATGAAGAAACCTTCAGCAGGCTAGGAATATTTTATAAGGTTAGAAAATGGTGTTAAATGTTAATTAGCAGTTGCATAATCCCAGGTGGCATCCTCTAACATGCACTCGTCAATTTTTAATGAGTGTCACTCATGCACATCAAACTCAAAATTAGCTTTCTCTCTCAAGCACTCTGTTTGATTTTCACACTCGCCTCCCCTCCCCTTCTCCTTTGATGTTCCTGACACAATATATCAGGCTGGCATTTGCTGCGGTGTCATCTCCAATGCGTATTTGCCATGTAGTTGGGTGGTTTAGCTGCAACTGATGCCATACGCTGCCTGCAGAACCACACCTTGGCTTTTTGCTTCTCAGGCATGGGCTGGATGAACTTGTGCGAGCGGCGTTTGATGCGAAGGCTTCAAAGTTCAGGTGGGTTGACCTGATGACCGTGTCTCTTGCCCCAGATCTCCAGCTGCTCTCGGATGACCTGGCTGTGTTGGTGTTTCCCAAACGCTGCTATTAGAGAAGGTGCACGTGTGTAAAATGGTTCAAATACAGGGGCAGTCCAGCTGTGTGCAGTTGTTTTGTCTCTGGCTGAGTCTTTTTCTTGACATTCTCAGTTTAAGCAAGTCTGTAGCAAATCTGAAATCTGTTGAAGTGACTTCTCAGTAAATCATTTGAATCATTTAAGCTCTAGTTAGCTTTAAAAAAGTTGAATGGAATGGAAACTCAGATAACTAAATTTGCACTGTTGATTACCTGCCTTGATCTTATGGCTTTGAGAAACAAAACATCTAAAACAAAACATCTCCCAACACCACACACGCACACCCACGCAAGGTTTCTTCCTCTACTTCTAAATTTGATCATGAAGATGATTTTACTGTGTTGTACATTTTGGTTTAATTTTTATTTATTAAGGAAAGAGTTCTGAGCATCCATCGGTATGATTTTGTTTTATCGGGGTTGTTATCTCGCTTGGCAGGAGACTCTGTACAGACTTTGCTTTGATTTCCCTTAAGAATACCACATGTTTGAAAAATATTGGCTTCTTGACACCGTAGTACCAATGACCTCTCTTTCCAATAGAACGAACTCAGCCTTAAATTATTTTTATTAATCAAGGTTTTATCTTGTATCCAAGATTGACAGTTTTCCAAAATCTTTTTGACAGCTACTGTTGCACACAAGAGGTGAACCAGAATTAATGATTAAGGGTTACAGGCCTGATTTGAGTGTTACTTACTGAAATGTAAATTGGAAAAAAATGAATGATCCTAATGCAGTTGCGCCAGGGTAAATGTGATCAGAATGTTGTGCTTTATCCAGGACAATGAAAATGTTATGGCAATGACTTATGTCCAGCTACTGAAATAAATATTTCAAACATTAGTAATTGCACTTGTCTTTCACTCACCCTGCACACAAACAATTTTCATTATCTTTTGATGCTGGGTTATAGAAATATATACAATAATAAATTCTTCCATACCTATTGCTCATTTTCAAGAATAACGTAGCCACTTAATATGTACAAAAAAGTAGCTAGTTGATGTACAAAGGGTTGAAATGCCCAGAGGCCAGCTGCTTCCATGTCTCCTGCTCAGGTTTCTGGTGTCTTCAAGCTTAACTAGAAGAGGAAAACTCGGTGCTTTCACATGCCAGCAGCACATGGAAGCCCCTGTTGTGGAGAGGGCATCATTAACGCAGGCGCCGTTAAAAGAGCAAGAAGGATCAAATCAAGGAGTGGACAGTTATCCACTTTCTCCCCCTTCTCCTCCACAGGAAGCAAAGATCTACTCTTAGTTATGGCATTGATCCAATTATTTTTAACCATAAGGAAAAGTAAAAAAGGAAAAACAAAGCATTTTAATAAGCATCCAACCCTTGCTGCTCCTGAACTTGTATGTATTCTAGACCAACCTGGGAACAAATGTGATGACTGCAACAGAAACTATTATAGAGGGCTTTTTTTCCAGGCTGGACCAGAAGTTGAATGTTAAAAATTTAATGAGATAGCTTGCTGTTGTGGGATTTGGCACCCCACTGGAGTTTCTCATAAGCTTTGAATAATAAGCAGCATTTATTAGGACTGAATTTGGGCTCATTTTCACTTTCACTGTTAACCTTTAGGTTTTTCACATTTTGTTTTTCAAGAGATTTGGACTGCTGTTTGTTGAAACTTTGAAAGAGAGAAAGATGCCACTAAAGAGAATGTGCATTTCAGACAATTTTTGTTGGTGGCTTTCAAAAAATACCAGCTTGCTCTGGAAGCTCTCTAGGCATTTTATGTACATTTGTGACTAGGTACATGCTGCTGGACAACAGCCTCCTAAAAGCAGGGAGAGCCTGGGAGAGAAGAGCAGAAAGGTGGTTTTCAGTGCATTGCTTCATGTTCTGTTTTCTGGCACATAATTTCATATTTTCAAACACACACAATATGATGTGTGAAGCCTATTCCTTTGGAGGATATGAATTTTTCTTTCTCGGGGATCTTGCTTTTGACTTATGGTTTATTTAATGTAAGATATTCTGCCTTCCAGGAGAGAGAAATGGGTTGTTTTAAATATTGCCAATATTTGTAGTTATAAACCATTGCTTGAACTTTAGAATAACATTAATCCCAGCATACAGGTTGTTACCACAGTGAAGGACTATCTTATCAACTCTAGCTGCCCTTGGTATTGCTTCAGCCCATTAAGCAACAAATTGTCTGTAAGGAATAATTACCTGATTTTTTTCCCACTTGTTTTATAATGGAAGGTGTGTCTATATATATGTTATGCAGTCTTGTGTTCACTTGTCACCTCCAGATAATTTTACTGGTGTTTCAGGTTATGGGATTGCCTACTTATTCCCCTTTGGGCCTATTCCTTGAGGTAGATGAGATCAATCTGTTTAGTGCTTTTCTCAGGCTAGGGCAGTTTCTGGGACAGACAAATAGACACCACCCTCTGTTTTGATCATCTGTTTGCATTTTGATATAAAGTTTTATAAATTCATATACCAGCATCTCAAAAGCTATTGTGGAAGAGTAATGTGGGGAGACAGGCCTGAATTAACTCACAGTGTGCGCTTGCTGACAGGCTGGGTCCCTCTTTGCCCATCAGCTGCCTTGTCTTCTCACCTCTGCATAGGCAAAGGTGGAGCAAACCCTCTTGTCTTGAGCCCATGGGGTTCTTTCTCTGTTCCTCTAGCTTACTCTATTACTCCATCAAAATTCATTCACTCTCACTGGAAAATGGTTGAGAACTGGCCCGGAAGCATTGTGGAAAGTGTGTTGATCAGGGAGGTGAGAAACAGCGGGTCTGTTTCTTTTAGGACCGGGTAAATCCGAAATAACTGCTGAAATCAATGAGTTAGCTACATAAGCATAAAAATAGGAGAAAGCAAAAAGCAAATCTGCCCCATTACCATTTTACTTTTAAACTCAATATATCTGATAAGGAAATCGTTTAGAAATAATAAACATGCTATTTTTACAGTCACATTTCGGAGCAGAAACACACTTCAAGGGCTATAATTGTGACCTACATTTTGAATTATTTGATAAGGCTGACCCCCCATGATGATCTCAAATTAAAATCTTATAAATTACCACTTTCTGGCAAATAGGCTTGCTGTTATCATTTCACTCTGACATTTATTCTTTGCTATGGGTCAGTGCTTTATTACTGTAAGAGCTTTTGGCCAAGTGCTGTTCCCAAAGCATAGGAAAGACGTTAAAGGTTAATTTCTTGCAAACTGTGAGAAAATGTTACTTCTCATTCACTTAGACTTACGTTACTGGATTTGCATTCTTTTTATAGCATGTGTATTAGTATGTAGCTAAAATCCTTCCTAGCAAATCAACCAATAAATTGCACTGAATTACAGTGCAGTAATGAATTGCTTGTCATTTGGCTTCCAACAACAATAACAAGATTTTTTTATGCTTTTGGCCAGACAATTAACATGTTCTCCACTGGTGTAACTCGAAGTCTCTGGAGTTCTGCCTGCAGAGTGCTTGGCACACAATTTGCAAATGCCATAAATGTTGATGATCATGTCTTCATCTGAATGTGTCTTGGGCCGTAGCCTTTCTGTAAAAAAATATTATCGTAAGAGCTAATGTTTGGGTCTACCATGCCCTGGGTCTTCACATGGACAAGCAGTTACCTGGAAATTTGCAGCAGTACCTCAATGGTAAAAGAGCTCTCAGCTGGCCAACACCAGCCTGAACAGGCTAATCCTTCCAGGAAGAGCTCTACAAAATATGTTTCTCCTACACATAAAGGAAATTCATTGGGATTTGACAAAGGATCCAAATATTGAGGCTTTATCAGAGCAGTCCTTTAGGCAGAAGGAGGCGGGGATGATGTGAATTAGGTAACTACCCCCTCAATATATTGTATTGGATGTGACATTTAAGGTGTTTACGTAGACCTTTCCAGTGGGAAATGCTGTCAAAAGAAATGATATTTGTATCCATACCTGGTTGGGACTGAGTAGGAGCTGAACTAGTGTGTGATACCTGCATTGTTTCCTGAACAAGAGTTTCATTCCTGGGAGAACACGGTTCTCCTTAAAGGAGTGGGGACAGGATAACATCTAGGCAGGTAATGCCCTCACCCAGACCCCTTGCTTCCTACTCGGAAGAATTCAGCTCTTCAGAGAAGGAGGATGGGGAGCTTGGGCACAGCTTTTTTCCAGACCTGAATGATTAAAAAATGAATCCTTACCAACACTGTGTGGGTTATCACTGGTAGTTCCCTGAAGATGCAGGTTAATGAAGTTGTGGCCTAATTAAGTCATGCATCTTGTTTGTCTTCTTGGCCATTTGAGACCAACTTCTTCCAAGTTTTAGCATGAGAGTAGCACAGAGGCTGTTGTGCCTCGTGCAAAACAGTGCAAGAAGGTGATATATTTTGAGATATTTTACACATGGAGTCACTAAGAATTCCCTTTTGCCACAGATGGGGACTTGTATCAATTAGTTAATTGTTTGCTAGTTGGAGTTGCAGATAGTTTATGCTTAGCATCAAGAAACAGCTGTGTAATCTCACCTGAGGCTTCTCTCATTACTATACTATCTAGTCTCAATTCCCTCCACTTTTCTGGCTATCTTACAGTTTCTTTCTACTGCCAAATTTGAAAGTGTCAGTAAATAGAAAATGAAATGTGTAGCTTGGGTATATGAAAAATCTATACATCATAAAGGCAGTGCTCCACTTTGTACTGCATGATGAATTCTTACGGTAAGAGGAAGATGAGCTGTGCTATTGAGGGATGTGCAAAGCCTGTTCCTGTCATCCCACGTTTGACACTGGCAGAGATGGGAGTTGGCTCCCAAAATTACTGTGCAACAATTTGGTACCAAAATAGTAGTTCACCGTTCCTGGGCATGAATGAGGTTTGTTTGCTAGGCAAGAGGGATAAGTATTTTCTGTTGTACTCTATTGTGAAGTGTTCATATATGCTAGGGAATATGGATATGCATCATATAGTACTTAAGATTCACATCTTACCCTTTTCTGGCTTTGCTGAGTAAGATACAAATCTAAGCAGTATATGATTGTGCCCTAATTGTGTATACACACTCACCATGAAGTAAATATGGCCTTTTGAGTTCTTCTGTTCCTTGAATGCTTTGATATGGATGTGGCCTTTTATTTTCAGTTAAGTTTATTGAGAGCTGTCAGTGAAGCATGTACCTGCTGGTGTCTGAATAAAAAGATGCTAGAAACTTAAGGAATTGCCCCATATCATGTTACTCCAGACACATTAAGGATTTTGAATTGGCTCTTAATTCATTTGCAATAAAATCCAAACTTCTATTTCTCTTCAGGAAAAGAATATACATGCCAGCAATTGTGTAAGAATAAGGATGTGAGCGATCTAATTATAGTGCTGTGCCTATGAAATAAAAGAATTAAAATCACTGATATCATTATAAGAGTTTTAATAAATAGATGTGACAGGCACTCCTCACAAAGCTTTCCTTTGATTCTTATTCATACCTGACGAAGTGTTAATGAAGAAGTTTTGGGGCAACTTCTCTGGCTTTTCACTGCTTTCTTGTATGAGAGTTGGACCTGTTGTTTTTGGACTTGTAAGCCAACATTTTTAGCACTGCCAAGTGCATGAGATGCATTTCTATAGGTAAACACTGGAGTTTGCAAGGAAAAGAATGGCAAAAGACATCTTGAAGATGAGCACAGATCGCAGTTTGATTGAAATTGTCACTTTGAGTTCATTAGAAAGCATTTAGTCCTTTGTTCCCCAAGGTATTCCTTGTTCAAACCCATCAGTCATGAAGTCCAGGTGTCATAATGCAAACTGTGTTTGAAAAAATTCAGAGGAACTCTCTTGTGCCAAGAACTTTATTACTTGCACGACAAACTTACGAGCTCATTTCAAGTTGCCTGTAGGTGTTAGGCCTGAGCTCTAAGTTTGGAACCTGGCTGTACTGAAGTCTCAATAAAAAATAATCCTTTTCTAACTTAAATGTTAATTAAATCTCTGAATAAGCTGTTGCAATTTAACTGTGATGGTGTTAAAACTCTCTTTTAAGTATTAATGCAAATGTAAGCAATTCCTTTTTTTTTTTTCTCTTAGTGTGGCTAGGATGAATGAGAAGTCTATTGACTTCAAATTTGTAGGTGTTTCTAAAATTTGTCTTACGGAACAGCTGCACCTTTCCCCCTTCTCTCCTTTATACTGTCCCTTGCATCACGACGCAAATCAGGTTCCCAGCAGCTGTTGAGGCTGCAGCCCTTGCAATGCTGTGCAGAGCACAGCCTGCGAACACGGGGAAGTGACACTACTGCCATTTATTATGAAGTGTTTGAGGAGAAGAAATAAAATTGTTTCAGAAATGAGATATGATCCTTTCAAAATCCTGTGCCAAGAAAGTGAGTGCTGGAGAAGGAGGACAGGTAACAAATGGCAGCTCAGTGGATTAAGGAGAATATCGAGTGTCTGTCTCCTGCCTTGGTCTCCTGTCCTGCTGATGAGCTGCTCTCAGTTACTTGCTCTGGATGTCTGTTATACATTACAGTGGTAGAAGGCTGTCTGATTTCATCCTCTAGGTAAACACGTTTCTGTTATAGGGTGGTGAAATTGGTCCAAGATGCAAGTAAATGATCAAAATGTGCTATCGGCTCCAGGTGTCATTTTTGGCTTATTGATTTTGTCCGTAGATAGATATGATATAGTTTGAATGAGACAAGTGAGGCAGTAGAGACCTGGGGAAAATCCTGCGCTGCCATGGCTTGTCCAGATAACACAAGTTTTCTGCTCTAAACAGTGGGCTGGGGCAAATTTTAATTGAGAGAGAAACTTAATGGAAGAAGTAGGGATACAATCTCTTGTTGTTAGGGATACAAACTTTAGCGGGAGCGAAAAGAAAAAAAACAACAAAAATGGAGAAGAAATACAGTATTAACCGCAGATACTCAGTGTTGCGGTTCCAGAGATGCCATTAGGCTCTGCTGTTATTCTCCTAAATTTAAATGCATGGTAGTAATTTTTGAAAATCACAAGTACAGACATATTATTTCTGTTTGAATAATAAGCTTTTATTACCCTGTATCTTTTCGAGGTCCAGGGTAGTAGTAATACCTTGCTAAAAGTAAATCCTATTTCATTCTCTTTAGCAGTATTTTGCAGGAGAGAAAAGAGTATTATGTTTCCAAACTATGGAATACCCTTACTTTCTTATGACAATATAAAAATTAAGTTATGAGGTACATCTTACTGTTCAGTCACATGTACTCAACACAGGCATGGGAAAAATATTAACCAATATAAGGGAATTTTTTATATTAACTGTATAGTAACTAGGATATATGACCATTTTGTGGTGATTTCTAGACCAGAAGATTTTATAAGCTGCTCTATTTCTCACTCTGATGCAATGCAACTGCTTATGAGTTTACTCTAAATAGAATTTTCTAAACGTCTTTATGAAAATGAGAACTATATGGCAGATTAACAAACCAGCCATTCATTTGCTGGGCTAAATGTACTAACATGATCTT
The DNA here is from genome assembly GCA_013398735.1 of Nothocercus julius. Taxonomy (NCBI): domain Eukaryota; kingdom Metazoa; phylum Chordata; class Aves; order Tinamiformes; family Tinamidae; genus Nothocercus; species Nothocercus julius. The sequence continues at coordinate 4,066,265 of VZSV01000051.1, forward strand.
AACAAGCCATATCGTCTTTTAACACATGCAAAGGACCAAATTATCTGCTGAAAGACTGACGTTATGTAAATGTAACATTTGCTGGACCTCTAAACCCTGTGATTAAATTACTGTCTAAATTATTCTGCAATATGAATGTCGCCCACAAAAAGAAAAAAATGCAGAAGAAATGACTGTGACATCTTCTGGATTTGCAGTATTTCCATAATGAGCATTTGAAATCAACAATTTGTATATATAACTCAAGATCTTAATGAAATAAGAGGAAAGAAAGCCAAGGATATGACATGAGAAAAACGCACTCCACAAAGAGGCAAATTTACCCTGGGTTCCAGCAAAACTTCTCAGCAGAAGAAGCAAGGAGAATTTGATCCACAAATCAAAACTTGTCACTGGGAAGATGCTCCCCTGCCTTCATTCCATGAATGTGCTGGGTAATCGGCAGCTGATAATCCCCTTTCACTCCTGAAGCTGAGAGATGCCTCTCTAAAACAGCAAAAATAAAAGCAGAAGAGGATGCTGGCGTTGCAGGTAATTGTGTTCATGGGAGCCTGCAGTTCAGTTGCGGTCCCTGCGTGATCCCTGCAGTCTCCTCATGCAGAATAACCCATCAGTTAATGGGACCTGTGTCGTCATTAACTCGTGTAAATGGTCTTGTTTGTATTTCACTCATTCAGAAAATGAAAATCTAGCAGAACGAATTTGTTTCAGCAAACACAAGATTTGAATGTTTTATTAATTGGTGTTTAGTAAGCTATAAGAACAACTGCAGATACAGAGACAGTGCTTCAGAAGGAGTAATTAATGGAGCCTCGTAATACACCTGTGAGGTGAAATGACTTTCCTATATCCATACCCCTTTTCCAGGTACGTGGTGCCGGGGATAAGGTGCCGCTGGTCCGTAGCGCGATGCCTGGGTGCTGCGGGAGACTGGTTCCAGCACGCGGGACTCTTGTCGTCTTGTCTCACAAGCCTTATGGGACTTCTGGATCTTTTTTCTTAAATTGCATGGTTTTAAAGCATTACAATGCGATTGTCCAGAGCTGGACACTCACAGAGAGGTTTTTACCTGGGATGTCCTATCTGTGTTATATTTTCTTGAAGTAATTCGTAGATTGGGGTCAAGTTTTGTGTCTGACAGCGCTGGTTTCTGGACAATGTTATTCAGGTGCTTGCGTGGGGTGCCAGCCCCCCTATAATAATAGGTGAATCGGGGGGGTCTTTTTAGATATAACTGGTTTATTCAAGTTCTGAGGAAATCCAGCTGTAATTTCTGGATTGGGTGCGTTTTTCAGCACGCTGGGCTATTGTGGTGCCCTTTTCAGGTGAAACAACTCTCTGTCCTATACAGGCAGCTGTAAAGTCTCTCTGCTGGCTGCCTGGGCCATTTATTCAGCAAAATAGCGAACGGAAAGGGGCTCCGTTCACGTAATTTTGTGGTAGGGCCGCTTGTTTCAGCGTAGTGCTGTCACTTCAAGGGAATGCGTTCATTTTTTTCTGCTAGAAAAACTATTTTGCTAGCGAGCGTGTGGGCATCCTGCTGTTTGCCTTCATCGGGACTCTGCCTATGGTGCAGAAAGGAAAGCAGAAAAAATAAAAAGAGAACCAAAGAAAAAGCCTAAGCCTCAAAGGCTCGAGCATTGAAACTTCTCTTTCACTTGCACATATTTTTTGCTGTCATTTCTCAGCACATCGTTGTGCTGCCCCAATGCAAGCACGGGAGGAGAAGGTAGGACTATTTACTTTGAAGTGGAAATACAGCCTTCGGTGTCACTGCAGCAAAGTTACCTCCAAGGCACATTTAGCTTTTCAGTTCAGAAAGGCACATTTCAATTCTTCCTTTCCCTCCCTGTTTGACCAGTGCCCCATAAACACGTCTCACAGTCCCTGCCCTAAGCAGTTCCTGGATAAAAACACTAGGAAAACAGGCAACTAGGAGAAGCCATGATATAATCTCTGTCTTTACAGTTCCTTCAGATTCTGCAGGATTCCGAACATAAATGATAGCTTTCTGAAGATGTGGGCTGATCCCATATTTTGATATGCTCTGGAATAAGCATTGCTCTCGGTGCTGCCATAATCCGTGGTAATTAGGAAAACTGACTACCCCTCGCTTTGGTTATTTCTGACACAAGCGGCTGTTCAGTTTTTCAATACCTTGCTACAGAACCTAAATAACACAGGTCTATAGTTGTGTAGCTATAAGCTGAACTTAATTTTGCAGCTTAAAAGTAGGCTAAACTTCAGCCACAGATGAAGTATTTAAAATAATTTCCCAAAGCCCTTCATAAATATGACACTGATTCATTGATACACAGACTATTAGCGGTTAGTCTGCTCTGTTCATCTATCATTTCAATTATCTCTAGGCTTCCCCAGGGTCTTTGACAAATGGGAGACAATTTGCATTTTGCACACTAATGACCTTGGTAGAATTTGGAATTTTTTTCCCCCTCCTATAATTATACTTTAGTTTTGTGCTTTTCTCCCTTCAAATGCTATATTCAAATGCCAGTTTGTAATTTAATCAGAAGTGTATGCATTCAAGAGTGGAGTAATTTGCACGGGCTGGAAAGGTAGAAATAAGGGCAAAATTTCCTAAGTGTTTTGTACTTCAGCAAGAATTTTAACCTGATGGTATTGAAGGATTATAGTTGATTAAATACCAGATCTGTTTTATAGATAAGCAGTACCTGTTCAGGTGACTCTTACAGGGGCAACACAGCCTAAAAGTTAAATTTTGGCCTCATAAGAACACAAAAGCGACTGATTTCTTCCCATGTCTCTTAGTCCCAGCTCCAGCGCACAGCAGGGTGTGCAGAAAATGGGAACAGGGAGGGAAAAAGATGGAGATATAAGAGCTACGTTTAGAAGAAGCGCGTTTCACTCCTGTGAAACTTCCTGTGCCATCTCCTATCTCCACAGGCTGCCCGGAGGACTCCGAGGCGACGCGAGGGCGCGCGGGGGAGCGCGTCCCACGGGGTGGAATGGGGCTGCAGCCTCCCCTGGGAAGGTTCTGCGCTCGCGCTAAAAGCGCGCCGGGGCTCTCAGGAGCCCCGGCGCGGGAGCTCGGATACCAGGGTCTCTCTTCTCCTTCGAACACGACATCAGCGCGCTGTCTCAGCCAGCGCTGGGTGGCAACTGCTGGCACCAGCGAAGATGTTCCGAGTGCCGTGTGTTTCTAGCTACGTTTTCAGAACCATCCATAACATTACCCTGCCGTCCCTCGCTCATGTATCGCACTTTCCTGTTGCAAGGCAGAAGGAATTTGGCTGTCTCTTCCATGCAAAGCAGCAATTAGACTCCTTTGAAAGTGAGGGATTTACTTTTTGATTGGAAGCGAAGGGTGGGAATCCAGAGGGTGGAAACGGAGCCGGGAGCTGCTGTCGCCCTGGGCCCCATCGCGCCGCGCTCTGCCTTCAAAGAGCGGCCCTGGCGTTGAGGACCGCTCAGGCCCGTCTAAGGCGCGCTCAGGCCGCGCTCTCCTGCCTCCGGTTTTTGGGAGGTTGGTCGTGCAGCCGCGTTTCCACACGCTGCAGGGCTTGCAACGCTTGTCTGAAGTGCTTTGGTTAAATTAGAAGCTCTGAGCGGTCTCTAAGAGTGAGCTCAAGATCAAGGCAAACATATTTATTGACTTATTTCCTCCCTTGCTCTTCTGCAAGCAGGACTAGGGCTGCACATGGTCTGTGGAATAGATTTGCCTTTGTTTGAGGTTACGTGTTTCATTCCCAAATGTAGTGTGGGCGTATCCATATTTCCACACAACCTGTATGCCAGTGTTTGCAATCTCCATGCCCCAATATTTTTTGCCCTTTGTCTGTTTTTAATTTATTAACCATTTGCAGCACGTCCTAAGAATATTAAGTTTATTTCTATTCATTACTTTAATACTTAAGAGCATTTTAAATCTAATACTTTGACTGTGTGGTTGTTTACAAATACACTTGGTTATCCTGAAACAAAGAATTTTATGGAAGTGTGTTGTTACCTGAGGTATTACAGCAATATATCCTTTCTTAACAGTTGGGAGCATAAAGGCTCTGTCAACCCTTTGCAGGGAGAGAGGTGGAGAAATAGCTGTTTTAAAGTGTAAAATAGCCACATGTGAAAAGAGTGATTGATGCAGTAATTTTGAACTTTTGAGTGATTTGCGCCACTTTACTGTTGCATTGCTGAAAACACAAGTGCAAATCTTGCTTCAGTTCTACCCACTGAAAAAAATCAGAATGGCTGTGCATCAAAACCAGATGCCTGGCATCTAGATAGATTTAAAAGGCAAATGTAGTTTGTATCGGAAACCAGGATGTGAAGCTTGTATTACATAAAATGGGCTCTTTCTGCCTCGGGAATGAATTAGGATTAGCAATTTCAGCCCTCTGATTTCTGCACGGGGTCGCCTGTGACGTGCCGGTTAAAAAACTCAGGCTCACGTATTTTTATAACCGGAACTCTGAGACCATAAAGTAAAGGTGCTGCAGGCGGGAACATCTGTGCGCGTTGGAGTGCGGGTGTCGCTCCGGGCGGCCCTGCCCAGCGGTGCCTGCTGCGCTCACACTGAGTACAGGTGTTCGTTTGAAAGGAAACCTCTGGCTTAGAAAACATCACTTGCAAAACAAAGGTCTGACTGCTTGGGCCTTTTGCTTTGAGCTTGTTCCCTGAGCTGTGGGTAAGCTCATATATCCTTCTCTTTTGCCAGCTTGTTACAACTCCGTATGCAAGCTTAAGCCTCCCTTTTGAATTCCTGCGTGAGAATTCCCTTCTTCCTAAGGGACATTCACCTCACTCTCATTTCCAGAGAGAAAGATGCAGATTTTTCTGAAACACTCGGCTCTGATTTGACGTTAAATGACACAGCTGCATTTGCAAAGCACCCAGTGGCTCCCTGTCTTCCAGGCACTCTGTGCCTGCGGAAAACCTGTCCTGCAGGAACAGTAGGTGAGAGTTAACAGGCACCCATTGGTGTCAAAGAAGTTAGAAGAATTCAGAAGACAAATTAGGCAATGAAGTCTCTGGGAATAATGACCTCCCTTGGGCTTCTTTACAAATTAAACTGATGAAGATTTAATTTTTTTTTTTTTCTATGGGTTCTTTTGTCCTTGACACACAAGATCACTCACTAGAAGACACAGAGACGCAGTGACGGAGCACAGTTAAATGCCAAGGAGCGTGTCTTTGTAAAGCAAATGAAGAATTCTCACTTGTGCTTGTTGTAAGTGCGCGGCCCAGTTGTCTGAGTGTTTCGGCGTGCAAAGTGATTACCGAAAAGTTAATTTCTGTCCTAGAAAAATGAGAGTGACTTTACAACTTTAATTGTCAGCACAGTATTTTTGTCAGGGCAGCGAGTTCTTCTGCTGAAATAACTGATAGGAAAATATTCAAAAGGGAAAAACAAGAGGATAGAGAGAATATTCAGGAGGCCATAGGAAGAAGAAATGCTTAGACCCTTTAAGTCAGTGGGGGAGGCCTCCCATTCTTTGCATTCACATTAATCTCGCAGCCTGCCCTGCTAGGTCTAAGGATGGGTAAAAGTTTGTCCTACCAGGAAGCACTAGAGATTAACACTGACAGGTAAGGGTAATTTTTAAGAAAGAACAGAAGAAAATAAGAGTTTCTCTTTAAATCTCAATAATTAATTCCAATCCTAAACCAGAAGCTGGGCACATATCATCCTTTTCCTGCTAAGAAATCTTTTACATTTGTTTCGGTACCTAATGGCTTGAAAGAAAAGTTTTCATTATTCATGTGAAAAAATGGACTAATTTTCTCACACGCTTAGTCCTGGGGGTTAATTATATTATGGAAAAGAGAAGTTTGTAAAGAACTGCCTTACTGCAACAGAGGTGCCCTGAAATTTAAGCTCCTTCATTTGCCAGCTTGCTTAGACTCTGCTGTTGGGATAATCAGCCAGTTTGGGTGTTTTAAATGCAGTTTCTGGCTCTGGCCCTGCGATGGGGATGGGGAGCAGATGCCCAACCAGGTCTCTTGAAAGGTCTTTGCAGGCAGCAGGGATAGAGGTCTAAGCTCAGAAACCCGGGATGTGCCTGTCCAGTGTTCCTCAGGGAACATTCAGTGTTCCTCCAGACAGGGAGGCAGAGTCTACATCCCAGACTGAGCCTTACTGCTAATCAATGTGCTTGCATTCTGCACAATATTGGTGCCATGTGGAAGGGCTTGAGTGGTGGAGCCGAGACCTGCGTGCCCTTGGGGGGAGTGCAGACAACATTTGCTGCTGATGGCAGTTAGATGCACCTCAAAGAGAATGCATTTGCTGGACAAAAACGTGCTTTTTAGACCAAAGCAATGGCTTTTAAGGATGTTACTGCTGTGTACAGGATCCTTTCTGAAAAGTCTTCATTTTGTGGCACAGGAAGTTAAAGGGGAAAAAAAATCCATCTGAGTAGAGCTCTGGTGTGAGGAAAGATACCTTACAGCAAATAGTGCTTTCTTTTGTGTTGTCTTAATCCTAGCAAGCAAAGGCAAACACTTGTCTAATTTGATAAAATATCTCTAATTGCAGCACGTGTGCTTGAGGTTTGGGCTGCAGGCAGCAGCTCTGTTTGTAATCACAGCTCCCCACTCATTTCCAATCAGGGCCAATTAGCATCCGCGGGGCTGCCGGGGCTTTATTCAGGTGTCCGGGACGTTCAGTTGCATTATTCATACCTTGTCTGGGAAATGCATTTTAAAAACAAGTGCTGTTGAGGGAGTTTATTGTACTCTGATACATTTTTTTCCTCTCGTTTAACTTATTCCTGTTGGTGTAGGAAATAAAATTTTGTACGTGATTTGGGTCCCATATTTAACACTTAGGAAGTAGTTGTTCCTGCTCTATAGTTTATTGTAGAGGGATTAAAAAAAAAAAAAAAAAAGGTCCAAGTTGGTATTTTTTCACATAGTAGTTCAGTTTTTCAAGTCGTTGGGAAATGCTACTGAAGTTCAATAATAAATAAAAAAAAAAAGAGGAAAAAGCAAAAAGAAAGAGAAAGGAGCTGTGTGTGAGGTAGTGCAGGACTGCTATAATAGCAGTGCAGCTTTTGAAAGGTCTGTTAAACGCAACTTCAGAATTTAACGTCGTGTTTAGTTCCTAGGGAGACAGAGGAGAGCTGGGATGGTGCAGGTCGTCTCTGCCATGTGCAGTACAATACGTCCCCAAACATTTTGTGTCACTGCAGCGGGGGCACTCCAGGTATATGCTAGTATAATTCTTGCCAGCATCTTGTCTTTGGAGGGCTTCTTTTTTTCCTCACTTAAATTTTGAGCCATTTTTCTCCATTTAAAGGACTTTATTCTGACTTTAAAGGAGCTGTTTTTGATGTGTGACATTGCGTTGGTGGGTCTGGTAAATCCTTATCTTCAGCCTGTAATTTTAGTGAGGGAAAACTAAATATGGGGGAAGTATACTTATCACTAGAAATTTGGTTTGCTTGGTTTTGAATCTAGGTTTCACGACACACTTTTTTTTAATGCTCCAGTAGCAGGAAGGAGATTCCAGTGGCAAGGGGAAAGTGGCCCTATGTGCAGTCATGGAATTGGATGACTGATGTTCTCTCTATATGTAGATGTGTGGGGTGGGTTAGTAGAAGTATAGAGGCAGCAATTTATATATATATATGCGTGCGTCTGTGTATATATATATAAATTTAGGAAAGCATGGCTAGTGCAGCTGCCAGGATGCCAGGAGAGCCCTTGGCCACGGCGGGTGTTTCGTGGCCGTTGGCTCCCGGGGCGGCTGTGCCGGCCTCTCACACCCGTCTGCGCCGCTCATCAGGTGCTTGTTAATAACAGCTCGGATTTACGATACTTCATAACAGCCCAAGAAGAAATATTCCTCCTGTTATTGGCTTTGTGGAGGAAGAAAACCTAATGAAGCATCGGGAGTGCTTAATCAATCCGCGTGTAGGACGGCGCGGCTATCGGAACGAGCAGCTTTGTTTTCCATTCAGGCAGATAATTTATGGTGAGCGCTGGAAGTGATGGATGTAATTTACTTTTTAGAGACAATTACTATTAAAAGAAGGCTGTTCTACAGCTCTTGAATGAAACGAAGAAAAAGAAAGCAGATGTATTGGCTGGGCCGTGGGCTTTGTGTTCACCAGCCTGTCTCGTTCAGCTAGTTATGGATAGCACTGCCACCGTTATACACAGAGGGACTGGCATCAGCTGCACTACAGGCCAGTCCCTGGTATGGCACGGAGTTCAGATCAGCTTTCTCGAGTTTCTGGATTTATTCAGACGTGGTTTTTGTTTCAGGCCATTTGGGCCATAGTTTTAAAAAAACAGCACCTAAAATCCCAAGCAAGTTAAGGAGCTACCTGTTCACTGGGTGTGTAGCACTGCTAAAAATCGTTCAGATTGTCTGCATATTGGGTATCAAAAAGAATATGAAAGTCCAGGTCTAAAATTTCTGCTCATTGGGTCTCTAAATAGGGTATGATATTATTTGCGAACTCATTGTCATTGCATGTGGTGCATGCCAAAAGTTTATATGGAGGCAGGAACAGGCAAATCCATGGAATTAGCCCATCAAATTGATATTTTAAAGACAGGGTTTTGTGCCTTATGAAGTGTTTGAGCCACAGATTGCAGAGGGTAGGAATGATGTTCTGGAAGTGTCTCTGTGCTGCTCTGTTTTTTACGCTTTTCCCTATGTGCCCCCGGGTGAGGTGAACTAAGACTGTGATTATTGTGGCTCTGTTTTCAGAGATATACCCTGTGGTCCCGAGTTAAAATTGTGCTTTCCCTCACCATTGGAGATTCTGCAAATGTCGCATAATCTGACAAATGTTAATCTGGCAAATGTTTTGGAAGCATTTTCAGTTTGAAGCTCATACAGTGAGTTCTCCCAGGTGCCAGAAGACCAATCTGTATGTGTTTTCCTAAGCTAAAATTCTGTAATTTTCTGCAGCATTGAAAGTCTCTGGTTACTGGGCAGAAGTGGGTGGGCAAGTGTGCGTTTTGAGTTGCAAACACTTGCCTGTAACATCTATAAATGCAAAATGTAATGCAGACACATGCACCATTGCACAGGTATCGGACACTCGTGTGTGCTGCTGGAGGTGCCCCATGCAGGTGGTTTAAGTTGCACATTAAAATTCATATTTAGAGCCTAACCTAGAGGCTTTTAGAGCATCATGAGTGTAGGGGCTTGTAGCTGAAAGTGCTGGAGTTACGTGTTCAGATTTAGGAATTTACACATCTAAATTGTCATTAGCATCACATTAGACTTGTGTGCTAGGCTAATAAGGCTTTTACCCTGAGCAGAATAACCTCGCTTTTCCGTGGTGGGGAGCTTTGCTCATGTGGTTTTGCAACAAGAAAGCGACTGATATTTACAGATGTTGTCCCTCTTCAGTGATTCTTTGCAAGTCCCGTGAGCTACGGCCTGGATTGAAGGCAGCTCCGTGTGGCTCGGGGCACAGGTCAGCCCCGCAGGCTGGTCCCTGAGCTGGCGGCGTTAGAGGCAAATAATAAAGATTCTGCTCATGTTTGGCTAATAAACACAACAACCTAGGAGAAATGTGTTAAATTAAAAAAAAAAAAAAGCTTTAATTTATACCATTTTGCATTGCATAAAGTTGTTGTATTAGTAAAATGTCATGCTCAAAAAATACCTTAAGCTGTGGGGATGTTGTCATATTCTGTAGATACAGATTGTTGCCAGAATGAACTGATAGAGGAGTGAGTTGCTGGTTTTTTTTTTTCCCAGTGTCCGGTTTCATATAAAATTTTCACTTCTAGGAAATCTGAAATCACATAAACTTGATAAATAAAATCTTGATAGAGAAAGTCTTTTTTACTGAAGGCCTGGGATGTTGCTCTGCTCTGTGATATTTTCAAGCAGGGTGTGAGTAACGTTAAAAAAGAATGCAGAGAGAAGAGGAGTAGAATCAGGCTTTCTCTGCTCATCATGTAGCTCTGGGGCATGTTTAATCGAGCAAAGATGATCCATTTAATGAAGAAAATCAAAAAAAAATAGACATTCTGCCCCCCTCTGAAGGTATGAAGTATTTGAGGTTGGATAAATTAATACCTTTATATTGTGTGGTTCTATGTGTATAGGGAAGGTAAGACATCTAGGCACGTGTCTGCAAGCCACATTCTGGAGTACTAGTGGGTTTAAATACACTGTTTTCTTTTATACCTACAATAGATCACGTATAAAGTTAATCTAGAAACTATCATTGATGAAGAAAGGCTTTTGTCTATTGAAAGAGTCTTTTTCAAGACATGGTGCAGGAGGATTGAAAGCTCACGTGGAGCATGTCCCGTGGATAATGTTTCTCTGTTGCAACACTGGCTCTATAAATAAATGTGAAATACTGCGGTAGCAAAAATCACATTTATTTTTTGAAGCGCCTACAGCATGTCATTACAGATGGATTGATGGTCTTGATAACATTGAACTTTTGTCAGGCCTAACCTGGCAGACTTGTTACATGTCAGAAATTCTCTGTCATTTCTCTTGCTATCCAAGAGGCAAATTTTTTTTGCAACCTTGAATGACATTGAATATGAGAAGCAAGCTGAAATTTATCATTTGCCAGGATTGTTCCTGTTGTTTTGCTTGATTACAGTGGCAAATCTGTATTCAGATTTTAAAATTCAGAATACTTTTTGTTTTAAGGATGTAGAACAAGCGATTGCAGGTTATAAGTGCTCTACAAATTGTGTTTTTACAAATGCAGAACAAACTCATTTTTGGTTGGCATTCATTTATTTTTTGTGCTTCTTTGAGGTAACTTCTAAACTTTATTTCTGGAATTTAGAAAATAAATTGGCATGGTGCAGACGATGGCGATGCCTTTCTACAGGGACTGAGAGCACAATTAGGGATGCAGGTGCTTGGGGAGTGATTTGCCTATGCTAGGGCTAGAGCTATTACAGTTTATACCTAATGAGTAGATGTCTTCAAATGCTGCACAATAGGGATAAGACTATTTCAAAAGCTTATGCTGCTTTCTTACAGGAAGCTAATTATCATTTAATTGCTGAGTCCTGACTGCGTTTTAAGGGAAATATTTGTTTTAATGAGAAGAATGGATGAAAAGGCAAGTTTTGTGCATATAATAGACTAAGCGGGGGACTTCTAGTCGAAGAGGAAGCAAAAAGCATGGGATGAGAGCATATATTAAGGCAGAGAGAAGGAAATCCTGGACACAGCACAAGAAGTGAGAGAGAGAGATGGGGGAGGACATTACTAGTCATGTAACACAAATACTTGCAGTGTGGCATAACACGGGGCCACAGCGTTTTATTCCGAACGGGAAAAAGGAGCTGATTTCTGATTGCTAATATAAACACACCGCAATCAAAAGCTAAACCACGCTATACATCAGTAGGCCACAGCACTATAGACTTCCACTTATATTATGCACTACTGAAATCAAGAGCATAATGATTAGAAACGCTTTCTTTTAATGTTCTGGTTCAAAGCACAGAGACTGCTTTTAATAAATTGGGCCACGTCATGCAAGCAATATCTTAGGCTGGGGGGTTAAGTAGTGTTGCATATGCTGAGCATAGGCTAGAAGAATAAGTCCGTCCATAATATGTGTATATATATATATATATTTTTAAGAGAGATTTTATTAGTTGTTGATATGTTGAAGCTGTGGAGCAAGGTGGTTAGTGGCTCATTAGCGCCAGCCCTATGGGATACCTGCTATTTGAGGCAGGGCATCATTGGGGACAGGGCGGTTTTGTCACTGGTGTGTGAGACCCAGCGCTGCTGTGACACCTCCTTCTGCCTTAAGGACTTCATGAGATCTGTCACGAGTCGTGTGTGCCCTCAGCCTCAGAGAAGTGAAATGATTTTAGGGAATTTGCACCTTTTCAGCTTCACTTCGGCAGATGTTGCCACTTTGTATGTTTTCCTTTTAAGTTTTTAAGACTCCATCCCACCAGATGCCCAATTTCTTTAACCTCTTTGTTCTAGCCAGAGTCCTTAATAAGCTACTGAAGCTGAGCTCAAGCTCACCCATGAACTGACAAACCCAGGTGACTCTTAGTCTGTGAAGGCTGAGGATTGAGGTTGAAGTGTCTCATCTTCCTTGTACATATGTGGGGTTTTTTGTTTGTTTTTTTCTTCTTTTGCATGGGATTTGTCTTAACAGCATTTTTTTTTTTTTTTTTCCTTTTGACTTGCATCTAAGCATCTTTACCAAAAGGCACGCACTTCCCCAGTGGAAATGCAGGATGCTTCTTGTATGAAGCCTTTGCTGTGCTTCGGGTTTTACTCTGATTTTGTTGCTCACCTTCTCCCACTTCTCCGACGCGGATGGAGTGTGTGACCTGTCCCCGCGCGTCCCCATGGCCCTGGCTTTCCCCTGAACCCCAGGCTGCTCAGCCTGCCGGGCCAGGAAGGGGGTTCAAGGCTCTTGCCAGCAAGCCAGGAACGATCCCACAGCCCGGCATTCGCGTGCAGATTCCCTGCTGTAACTCCTTGCCCTGGTTGCGTGAATTATGCATCCCCGTGACAGCATTAACACTGCAGAGCGAGCGGTGCCAGCAAGGAAGCGTGGCACAAGGTTCCTGAAACGCGTTAAATCAATACAGCAAATACCTGCTGTTTTTGTTAAGTTTGTTATTCCATTTGACAAATTTTCTAGTTTGGAAATGCTCTCATACCATCTGTTGCCTGTGATCCCATTCAACAGAACGGCACTGACCTGACGAGCTCTGTCATACTACACAAGTTCTCATGCAGAATATAAAAGCACGTGGGTTAAAAAAAAATGATTTTCACTAGATTTTTCTCAACCATTGACTAGGCATTTATTTATATGTTTCTTTAATGTTCTTCATTTACAATTTGTGAATACCCATTTTTCCTGTCCAAAACCATGCAGGAAAGCACAAACGTGAACAGGGAAGTGTATAAGGTGTGTGGATATTACCACACACATATCCCAAGCAAGGAAGGGCTTGCATTGATTTAAGATGTTACCATCTTCCATATGTTTTTCATCTCTATCATGACAGCTAGAAACAACTTGAATGGCACGGCCTGAGTAGAGCCCCACTTGTATTTATCAGTATCTTTCTCCCTCTACAAGTTCACCATCGTGCACGGTTGTTATTAAATAAGCACAGAATGTGGTCAATGCCTGCACCTTGCTGACTGCCCGATGCTTTCTGCCCCCAGATGTGAACGAGTGTAGCACTGAGAAGGGTGGCTGCCACCACCACTGCTGTAACACTATTGGCAGCTACTACTGCAAGTGCCCCGCTGGCCAGAAACTGGAGGAAGATGGAAGATCATGTGGAGGTAACAATTTTTTACTGTGTCTCACTGCTGTTAGGAAATGAGAGGACGCGGTGGAAGGGAAAATGTTACGTTTTATCTAGAGCCAGCTGAAGGGTTGTCAAGAGTACAGATCTTCTTATGTCTGGATTGTGAAGATGTAGCTCTGAGAACACTTCAAAGTGTTTTCATTGAGAAATTGGATCACTTAACCTGCATGGGTTGTGCCATGTTCTGATTATGGAACTTCTATCATCAGTTTAAAAGCCTGAAGAAAATATATATTTTTGCCTGGAGAAAATATATATATTGGCAGATATTTCATCTGTCTCTAAAAGAAAACTGTTCTTATCAGAAAAGTCAGTTACAATTCTACAGCTAGAGATTAACCGAATAAAAAGGGATCTGAAATCACATGCTTTGTAAACAAATTTGCCTTCTTCCTAGGGAAAATCTAGGTCCCGTTATGGGGTAGTATTTACTGTTACACAAAAGCCCAGTTCAAGACTGACTTTGTGTAAAAAGCTAAAGCATCACGTAAAGCATCACACAACCAAGTGAACTGCGATTAGATTTCTAAATGGTAACGTGGTGAACGCAGAGCAGGTGTAAGCAAGCCCATCTCATCTGCGGATCTGCGGGCACTGTGTCCTTGTGTCACGAGATGCAAAGCGCGATGCGCCCGGTGTCACCGAGGTGTGCAGGGTGCACAGGATCGCAGGGCAGAGCAGTTCCTGCTCCTTGAATGCTCTGCCTCTCCCGTGTAATAAATGTGCTTGGCTACGTGACCTGCGGGGCACTGGCTCTGTGCCTAGATTGCACCCTCAATTGCATTTCGTTACTGCAGTAAGGATGTGGTTGAAGTTTTTTCATGCTCTCAAGATGAAAGGATGCATTTTTATTAAATGTATTATCATCCTTTCATAAGAAACCATCTTCTGTGGCTTTTCTTGTTGCACAGGATCTCATAAATTCCACTCTGCTAGGATTTCATTATGCCAGTCATTTAACTCCTTTTAAAAGGGTTGATACAAAGCAGGCCAGTTCTTAGATGTGATTATATTCTTCACCCTAACTTTATAATTTATTCAGCTCTGGTCTTTATTCACTAGAAGATTGTAAAATTATTTCCCACAGCAAGCTACTGTTTGTTTTCCAGCTCGACTATGTAATTAAGATCTATTTTTTTTTTTTATTGTGATTGAAGTGTTTCATTGTGGTCTTCTGCGTGTTCATTTTGGCCTTTTGAGAACTTCAGCCAGAAATACTATGTGTGATCCTGATTCCTGCTACTTCACCTCATACCTCTGTTACTTCTTTTGGGAACTACATGGTACTATGCCTGTGAATTAGTTCATAGCACTGTATGCTGATGAATATTACTGTTCTCAAATTTGCTTAGAAGTTCTTGAAAAACCCTCAGATTTTGAAAGCCAGGATCCTAATTAAAAATTGGTTAGCCTGTGAGAGTGCTATTTCTGTCTAAACAGTTGTGATAGTAAGTTAGTTAAATTAGTGTTTCTTCTACTCAGTTCTTAAAATATATTCAAAATAATAGAATTAAAGGATGGTTTATATTCTATTCATTAAAAACACAAGCAGAGCTTAGGAAATTTGATTTTTATATATTACCCAAGCAAGAATTACAGAAGAATTTTGAAACCACTGCTTGAAATCTTCCCACAAAAAAAAAGGGGGAATGTGGAATGAACTGGTTGCTGTTCAAGTCTTAAAATACTGTGAAAGTAGCAGTGACACGAATTACAAGTGAATCATAGTCAAGTCGGTAATGACAATGAATATTTGGCTATATAGACCTGCACAAGAGACCTTCAGCTCCTCATCATTTGATTTTTCAGCATAAGTGACTTAGTGCTTGACCACTATTTGGCAGAAAAGTGTGTGACCTGGTATTTTATTGCTGCCTCTGCACGATGGCTCCACGTTGCTCATTGGTGCCGTTTTGCAGGTGAGGGTAGAACATGATCACTGAGGTTACCCTGGTGTTTTGCAAGGTTAAGGCTTCCAGTCACTCTGGGTAGCTGCATTCCTTCTTTCCTTGTAGCTTCGGTCTGCTTTATATTACCTTTTAATCTAATGTGTAGTGTAAAATAGCTGGGTGCTATTGATCTGCTTCCATTATCCATCCCATGATTGGGTTTTATTTCACCAGTGAAGAAAAGATCAATAACTGTACATTTTTTTATAAGCTAAGATACAAATAAGGCATAACATTGTATTATAACAGTGTTATAACATTATAAAACCACCATAGAAGTAGTGCAGAATTTTTATTCAGGAGGTCATTACTATTACAAAGCTTGATATTGCTTTTCAGAAACAAATTAGAATATCCTTCTGACAACAAGGAAAGGTATTGTCAGAAATAACCATATATTTCTTTAAAACTGTTGTTAGTCATTTAGAGCTCTTAGTGCTGAGGAGCAGAAAGCGGATAAAAAATTAAGGAATCCTACCATGTGATGAAATACACCCCGACTGTCAGAAATAGCTGTTCTTTTTGTGAGCAGTTTTAGGAGGTCTGAGGGCTTTATCTGGCAGTGGACGATGACGTTGTTGAGGATGCTCAAGCTCTCTGACCTCTGTGGCATCACAGTTGTCTGCAAGACACAAGGGGCTACATGAGTACAGCAAAAAAAGGCAATATAAGCTTGAGACAAGTTATGGCAATGAGTATTAACTTACCTGCTGTGGTTTGTTTGGCTGAATTTACTCAGGAAAGCGATAATGGGGTCTGAGTAAGGGAGGGCAGCTGTGTGTGTGTGAACCAGCCGAGTGCCTTGCGCCTCTGCCTGTAGAATTTGCAGTATTCATTTAATCAAGGTTTTGTGCCTTGGAAATGGTAGGTGTGTTTGATGCTTTTGTCTCTGGTCTGCCGAGTAACTGAAGCAAATCAGCCTCTTCATGCCATGCCCCCCTTATTGGTTCAGCAGAGGAACTCTGGCTTCTGCTGTGATGCAATGAGAGCTATAGATAGTCCCATTCTGTATTTTATATTAATGCAAAATAGTTCTACCTGAACATCCTAAAAAGTGAAACTGGTGTTTTCTAAACTTAAATCCAGTTTTGAAACTCAGTTACAAGTCCAGATTTGTAAGGCACGCAGAGTCGAGGGCTGCAGAACCGTGGTTTTCTACTTGAATAAGCTGCAGAACTCCAATAAAGAAAGGCCATGACCTTATGTTAACCTTCTTTGATAGACTGTCATTTCTTATTTATATTATTGTGTTCTCATCTGTCAAGGCAACTGGAAGAAGTTAGTGACAAATGAAGTCAGAAGATTACCATTGATGAAAAGAAGCTTTTATTTTACTGATTAGAGTAGTATTCGGATCACTGCAACTTGATCTACTGTCATCCCCGGGGATTTTAGTCAAACTTTGGAGTCTTGGCAGCTTTCCTGGACTTTACCAGCTCGACTTTTGGAACGGCTGCATCCCAAGATAGTGTGTGACTTTGCAAGGCCCCAACTGTTTACCCAAGTAATATAATAGGCATTGGGGTCAGCGATTTGTCTTGATTTCAGGTCTGATGGAAACCCTTTAAACACTGTTTCCAAAGAGGAGTTAATGGCTTGACTAAGAGGAATACTGAGGGATTTGTCTAAGAGAAAGAAAGTATTTATTGAAATGACCTCACTATTTATTTAGTCTGTACGATTTGAGGCCCCAGTCAGAATTTGTTCTGGTGAAACTTTGTATTTAGAACTGTTTTCCCTCCCTATTAAATCAATGCACCATTTCTACTACGTACAAGGTAAAACTGAGGGCCTTCACAGCAGCCTCCTCTGAGGAAATGGCAAGGAGCAAAGGGAGTACCAAAGGGTGATGTTAATGCAGAGAGCACTTTATCATAGTCTTTTTATTTTTAATAGAAGAAATGGGTCTGTCGGAGGGATTTAGGGTGTTTTTGCAGTAGTTCTTGTGTTAGAAATTTCTATTTGACTCATAATATTATGCAGCACTACTGTGGATTTACTCGTAGGTGTTTTCAGGAATATTTCAATAGAAAGAGTAAGGAAAATAGATGATATTTTACAGGATGAAAAGTAGACTGTTCCTGTTTAAAAATGCAACAAGTTTCACTCAGCATAAGCTCAAAACACAAAGTTGCAAAATATGAAAAAAGTGAAGCTTTCTGTCAAACCTGAATACAGGTAAATGCCTGATGATTTGACGTAAATTAAACAAATAGCCATAGCTGCTTTTACACTTAAATATTGCTCATTTATGATTGTTCCTAACTGTCAAATCAATACCTTAGTCATAAATAAAGAACACAATTACCACTTTGGATTTCTGATCCCTGTAAGCACAACTCATGGATTCCCCTATTCTTTTTATAAAAGGAAGGATATTAGCTAAGACTAAGGGTTAATCGTACCCTATAAAGACTATTTAGCATTATGCAGGAAAACTTTTTCTCTGGAGGCTACTGAATGTAGGTGGGAGAGCTGCGAATTGTTTGTGCGTGACTGCAAAGAAGACCGGGCCAGAAACTACTGTAAGGCTTTCATAGCTATGTTTGCAAACTTTATTGGAAATTCAACTTAAAATTCATTTCTGCCTCTCAGTAATTCTTTCGGAAATTCCGTCTCTCTCAGTAAGCATTTGTGCGTGCTTTCTCAGAAGAAAGGAATGCTGGAGGTCATCCAAGTAACCTTTGCTACGCTGTCCTATCCTGTATTAGGAGCCAGCTGGGATCAATAGAGGCAAGTAGCTGTTAGTGAAATAGTGTCGTCTTTCTGTGTTTGCCTATCAGTATTACAGCGATAAATTTACCAAGAAAAAGTAGTAAAAAATTACACACAATATATCATAAAAGTAAAATTATCCATAGGTTATTGGACTTTTTTTTATTGAATTAGTTGAATGCTGCTTAGCACAAGGCCACAGCAGGGAGAAACCTGAGCTGGACGTCGTGCGGGTTTGGCTGCCGGCCGAGCGGGGACGGCTGCGGCGGCTCCGGCGAGTCCCGCGTTTGGCGCAGCATTTCCAGCCTAATCCCCGCAATTACGCGCCCGGGACACATGAACCCTTTCAGTCTTATTAAAACGTATCATATACTAAGCTCAACAAAATCACAGTCGTTTCAGGTCTGACCTGTTTTCCTTCCGTCAGTAAAGAGGGGGAGTAAATGCGTACACTCACAGCATGGGGGGCAGATGAGGGACACGGGGTCTAGCCTATTTTTGGAGCGATAATGTGGCAGACTCAGTCGAGAGGAGCATCTGATACTCTGAACTCATTGAGGTAACTGTAATGATTTAATTTGGGATTTTAATCACACTTGTTTAGGTTTTCTCTGAGTCACGCTTGACAATTGCTGAATTCACTCCTTTCCCCTCTCATATGTTTAGCAAAGCTGACCATAAACTAAGCCACATAATTCCTCACATATGATACCCCTCGGGGTAGATGGGCTGACAGTTATGACAGCTTCCTCCCAACGGAATACAGCCATTGATAAGGGGTTTCATTTATCCTGTATACATTTTTTTGATTGATTGGAATTGTGGAAAAGATGTACAGCTACAGTTTTAAATCACTTCTCCTAAGCAGGAATTTTACGCAGACTAATTTGTTAGAAATGGCCAATGTCAAGGAAAATATTCTAATCAGAGGGTCCAAAGCAGCAGAAACATTAAGGAAGTTTCAGGGAGATTGCCTGGATTTGCAGCTCTGGATCTCAGGATAGTCAGACTGGCCCCGTTCATCTCTCGAGAAAGAAACAGTGACTGGTGCAAGGTACTGCCCTTTTTCCATGGGTGAATTTTTTAATCTAGATTTTTTTCTTTGAACATTTGATTCACCCGTGGCATTTTAATAGCAGCCTCTTGCATACACAAAATATGTAACTGTCAGTTTAATTTTCAAATTACATAAGGATTACATTGAGGCTTTGCTGTAGTATGGCATCTCAATATGTGATACTTTTCCTACAGCATACCTTCTGCTGTGTGCCAACGCGCTGCGATATTTAAAAAAGCACGTTAGTCAGAAACCACAGAAAAAACTGGCAGCCCATTCTGCGTTGCAGCTATCGGATGAATTATTGATTACTTAATCTGACATGGGCTGAGAGAAAACTTGTTTGTGGGTGTCACAGGCCTCCCAGGTAGCAAAAAATGACGAGTCCCGTGTCTGCAGACTCTACTGCTCTAGTCCATATGGCGCTTGAAATCCAAGCGTGCGTCAGACCCCATTATAGATTCGTCACGGGGACGGCTGCCACGCGGCTCGCGAGTCTGTCCGGGCGCCGAGAAGCCTCACATGGACTCCACCAGCTGGAAGGGAGTGCGAGGTGGGAACTGCAGCTTGGTATTAGCTTTGGAAAGGAGGGGTTGTGCAAAAGGGAGGGAGAGTGGCAGTCGTTCCCGTCAGCGCTTCCCTGGCGGAGAGGCCAATTTTTGCAACTGTGGATTTGTGCGGAAAGTTTGGCGTGATCAAAGCTGCTGGCATGAAAACTTTGCTTGAGGTATAAGGCTTTATTGATCAGCCTGTGGTGACGAAAATGCGTACGGTCTGGAAGGAATATAATACTTACTATGTCCATGGGGCATTTAATGTGGCTTAATTAATGCATATAAAGAGCTTTGAATATTTAGATGAAAACCACTTTATAACTGTGTAATAGGACTCTTATTGTCCAGACAAAATGTAATGTGTAGATTGAAATAATATGACAAAAATGATAGACTGCAGAACAAATATGTTTTGAGACATTTGTAGGGCTCTGATGATTAGTTTATATTAGCTAGTTTCTTGCATTTGTGAATCCCTTTGAAAAGGCAGGTTATGGAGGATGTTAACATTCCACTGTGCTGATTGACAATAATTAGTTTATTTTCAAGAAAAGAAGCATGGTATTGTTGCAGCTGTCTAATGTGGATTAAAAGCTAGGTAATCTTTTCTGCCGTTACAGAGATACAATGATTGCTCTTGTCAGGAAAGAAAATGTGCTCGTACTTTTAAGATTCATTGTGTAGGCTGAGCTTTGCAAGCCTGAAATTGGAGCTCTGGTCACGGTCTTCAAAATCACAATTAATAGTAATTTTATGCCAAACCAAGAGTTTTGAATATTTAAATTATAGCTTGTTCATAGCAAAGTGTTTACTGGCAAATATGAGCATCTTATAAACAGCACGTGAGTCATCTTGGTGTTCATTTTGAGCACATCGAAAATAGAGATTGCAACTGAACTATTCTTGTATAAAGAGGCAAGGCTTAGAAACCTTCTATTCATACTTTAAATGGAAATTATAAAAGGAAAAATGTGCACATTTGCCTTTCAGAGAAGAGGACTGCGCAGAGAAACTATTGCTTTTTGTGTGGCTTTGGCTACGGGCTGTGTAAATAGTGACAAGCAGCAGATACTAAGATATGGAGAAGTAAAACCCTGACTGCTGCTTGTACATTTCTGTAGTAGCATCTAATGCCTTTCTTCACTGGGACAACTAATAAACCCCCCATTTTTTTTTTTATTGAAATATCCATGCATACTATGAGCCATCTGATATATACTTTAACACTTTAAAAGATACATGATAAAATCTGAAAAAAGCTGAAATCTGCCAGCTTCTCTGCTGAAAGCATTGGCCCAAAGGAAGTGATCCAGACGGGACTGTCAGATCAGGAGCTGCTGGGGAGGCTACAGCTTATTATTAAAAGATCAGCAGTTTGATCAACATTGTATTGGATTACTCAAACTTCAATTACAGAAGTACCTGAGGGCTTTAACTGTGATTTATTAGAAGATTGGCTTGAAACACACCTGTCTTCATTGCATTCTGCTGCTTGCAAAAGCCACCTGAGTGCCTTGCTGGCAGTTACTGTTCCAACAGGAATTCAAAGTCAATGAAGGAGTTTAAAAATGGCTAATAAAAATGGAGCAATCAGGTGATTAATTTGATGTCATTATAATCTCAGGGTAAAAATAGAGGAGTCTTCTGTGCTTAATGACAGAATTCATTAGGACCCTGTTCTGCAAGTATGGATGGATCTGGGGTGTGCTGGCACCGCTTCTTTCTTGTGGGTGAATCTCTGCAGAGTCGTGGCTAAAGGGTGGCACAAGGAAGAACAAGAAAATCTGAGGGGTTTTTTTTATTATTTTTATCGACTGAGAATTCATGTTACAGAGGATTGGCTTAGAGCCATGATAACTTCAGAGGGGAAGCTACTCTTGGGGGAAGCATCCTGTGAACTAGTGACTGTAGAGCAATTTCCAGGAAACAGTTTTTATAGAAAATGGAGCAGAAGGTGCTGTGTCCTTGTTCGTGTGAAGTTCAGAGACATGAAGCTTGGTGGCTGACTTGTCTTATTTCTCTGCCTGTTTCCTAGCCCCCACCCTCCAAATTATCTTGGCCTTATAACACCGAAGCCGGCCTGTCAGAGTAACGATAGCACTGCATGTGTTTCACAGGTTGAACAAAACACTCCTGATTGGCAACTGCTCCACCCAAACCAATTACTACCAAGGTTGGCTTATGTCCCAGTCAGTTTGCAAGACAAATTCATCTATGTGATGGCTTAAAGCTTCTCACTAAGCAAAGTAGGACATTTGTCACAGATAGCATTCGCGTTTCAGACAAGCAGGATGTAGGTACTGCAAGCTGGAAGAAGATCAGATTATGAAGGTATTTGCATAATTATCATTTTCTCTTGCGTATTTTGCTGCGTATGTAAAAGACATTTCTCTGTGCATCCTACTGTAGTAGAGGCACTTACTGAGCTCAGCAAGCAGGCATTAGTATTGCTGCTAAGAAAAAGCAGATGTTCTCCTCAGATCAGTCATTTTTCTCCGTTTTTATTCTATAGCTATTTTCAAAATGTCATGTCCTGCAGAGAAAAGATACTGATGGCCCAAACATAAACTGTCTTAGTCCTTCTCAGATTTGAATCTGTACAAGGAATTTAGGCTGCACCATCCCGTCACTTATTTTGTACGTTTTACAGATACCCTGTCTTCCCTTGCCACCCTCTTGCTTCCCAGCATGGCCTAGCCGAATTGTGCCGAGGAATAGCATTTAAAAATTGTCCCATATTGTTTAAAAAATAGTCCCATAACACGTTTCCTTCTGCCTTCTGCTGTTATGCCCCATACCAGAAAACCTTGCCTTAGCATTGCAGTGAACCTGCTGGTGCTAGTGACGCGTTTCAGAACACTGCTGTGGGACACAGGCCAGTCTTCCTCTTCCACCTCCCCTGTTTACAGCAGGTGCATTCTCTCATTCTCTTCCTTTATGCAGCAAATGCTGAATAAAATTAATGAAACTGTTTTCTTCGATACATAGCTTTTTTTTTTTTTTTTTTTAGTTCGTAAGTTGTGCTTGAGTTCTCATTCTTCAAATTGTGCCCCTTTTTTATTTCATGTGCTCAGTTGCTTTTGCTTGCAGCAGCTTTTCCCAAGAGCTGATGTCCATCTGTGTGCACGTCCACAGCAGTCGGAGTCAAGCGTGCACTGTGGCCAAAATACCTCTTAGTAGAACCCCAGCGTGGAGGCTGTTGATCCTGTCAGCCTTCCTTTTTGGCTCCACTTCTCTGAGATGCTCTATACTGCTGCAAGATTCCGAGATGGATCATTCTTTTTCTTTGCATTAAAGACTACAAGCGGAGGAAAATCTGCAGCTCTGCATTGTGAAGAGGAAAAAGGCAGAAAAAATATTTTATTTCCTCACTGTTATGTGAAAACATCATAGTGCTATCTGAGATTACCCAGGAAAGTTACCAAGTTCCTTTAATTCTTTACCCTGATTTTTTTTTTCTTTTGCAAATCATCTGATCCCAATAATTGCTTAAAAACCATATTTGTATGTGTATATTTAATGAAGAATGCCTTCAAACTCTAATTAGGGCTGCTTGACTCCAAAGCAGTTTACATATCACAGGCTTGCACAGCTATCAAACAGATGCCTCTCTTTTTTTTAATTCAACTGACATTTTCATTTTCTCTGCATATTTTGAGGACTGAACAGTGATGTGTTTTGACTCCTGAGGCTACAGACAATATCAAAATGCGGATTAGAAATGAAGCTTTACCTGTCAATTAAGTTGTTAAGCTTGTCCTCCACAGCGTCTCCACTTTCAAATGGCCTGTTTATTGAATTTGAAATATTTTTCATTTTTGACCTTGTTTAAATTGAATGGACAGTTCTAATTATAATCTGCAGAGTTTTCAGCTGCAACATATGGTTTGCATATCGAGTTGTGCATGAAGGGCTCTTGCCTGTGCGTTGAGCTAAACCCCTGTTAAGTATCTTGGGGGAGAAAACCCTCAATCCAGGCAAGCAGGGCACAAAATACCTTGTCACCGTGCGGATCGCCAGCGTGGAAGACAGAGAAGCTGTACAAAACCCTGGGTTTCATGCCATTGATTTCAAGGGGAAGGTAAATAACTAAACAAATTCGAAGGCCTGTTCCTGTGCATAGCTAATTGGACAGCCTTGCCAAAAAAGTGCTGCTTAAAGCTGCTTTGTCCTTAATCCTGCGCAGAGAAGAAACATAGAGCGAAACCCTCTGCTCTAATAAGGGCCCTCTTTCACTGGGGATTTGGTTTGCAGGGACTAAATTGGGTAAGGAATCTCTTCACCATGCTTTCTAACCAGGCTCTTATCAGACTTGGCATGCTCCTTTCAGTACGACTTGCTCAAGCTTTTCCATTAATTTTGCTGTAGCAAGCTCGTCTCCGACACCTGTGACTTACTGAAATTTAAGTAAGGCTCAGCAGTGATTTGAGCTCCCCGGGCTGACGTGGAGGCGAGGCAGGCAAGGGCTGCTCACAAAATCCATCGAGGGACCAGGGAAGGGCAGAAACCAGCGTGGCAAAACAAAAATAAATGCCATGGGGCAGGAACAGTTTAAAATGACCCAGCTCGCTCCACGGGAGCACGTTTAGCTATGCTGAAAGCTGTTTCACACAGGTGTTTTAACAGGAGTTTCTAGTAGACTACTCCAAAGAAGAGCTCGTGGAAAAAAAAAAAAACAACTTTAAATATAAATAAGTACGTAAGTAGTATATACATATAAATAAAACCCACACTTTAAGGAAGACCAACAGCTATTGAAAATTGCTCTCTTCCCTCTTCCTAGCTGAGTTTGGTTCAGTGAAACATAGACTTTTTCAAATTAGCAGTAATTCAGCTTTTTCTTGGGGATTTTAGGGTCTAATCTGACAAGACTTGAAATTTGTTGTATTTTCTTCTTTTCTTCTTGACACTTCTTACTAGTGCCAAGGCTCTTTCATAGTTGAAAAAATAAAGCAAATATATTACTAGGAACAAAACTACAGCCTAGTTTTGAAAATGGAATAGACTTTTAACCTTTGTGCTTCAGGAACAAATGATACCACCATTAATAGTATGTGTATTTGTGAATGGGTTCGCATCGTTGGTCAAATGATGGATTTTTTCACATTCAAGACTTGGGAAAATTGCATGACTTTAAGGAAGCTGGAAGTTGAATGTTGTATTAATTTATGTACTAACAAGAATAGTGATTCTTCTGTTAAGCTTTTATAAAATTAGTTCTAACTTTTGAGATCAGCTTATGGAGGTCTAGGACCAAGCTTGTTTCCCTTGCTTCCTTCCCTTAACATCTAAATTATTGAATTTAGAAACAAGTCGAATTAGCGTGTTGAAATTCCACCATGTAAATTAGTGGGGAAAGACCATATAATATATTAACTTCTTAATTTGCATGAGGTTTGAACATCCTTTGGAATACATAAACCAGACTAATCACAGCGCTGTTACAAAGAACAGAAGGAAAGCACCGCCAGAGATCTCTGGTGACTTCTCATTTTAAATATCAAAAATAAGGGAGTGAGAATTTTAAATGCAGCCACTTAATGTTTCTATCTGTGTTTTTTTTTATGTAACATCCTGTGTTCCCTTCCACGTTTCTGTGGCACTGCAGCCATCGACTGTACTGCCCTCTTTAATCCTCGGAATACTGAGTGTGGAGCTAAGGCCCACAGAGACAAACCACCGACTTTACTAAATTCTAGGACACTGCTGCAACATTTGCACCATGCTTCCTGCCTCTGCTCAGGACATTTTGGAAATAATTACTGTAATTATTTATAATTTAACATGCGAATTTAAAACCATCAGCACAAGCCATCCTCTGCATAAAAGGAGCTAAGGTTTTCTCTTTTGCTGCTTCTTGGTTGCAGCCTTTTCACAGTAAGCTGGTTTTGCTGTTGCCAGTGCAAACCATGAACAGGCACGCGCTGTTCAGCCCAGTTCAGCGTCGTGTTTCTTGGGCATCTTGCGAAAAGGCTGTCGTTGCGATCCCCGGGGATCCTCTGGGGCCTTAGTGCTGCTTTGGGCGCCACTGGGGCCGGCAGCAGCTCCCAGCTTGACGTAAATCTCTTTGTCCCTGTCAAGTCGCCTGCGTTTGCTGCGTGGGTGACACTCGCCGCTTAAATTTATTCGGTCTCTGCCTCTCTCCGCGTGGTTCTGTGCAGCCGGCTGGCGCTTGCTGCGGAGGGATTTTTAGTTTGCCGCTTCACCATCGTTGAGATCCTCCTTTAACATTGGCCCCTGCAAGGGTGAACCCAAGAGCCGAGCCCCTGTGCTGTCCCCTGCTCGCCGGCCAGGGGGTACCGGCTCCAGGCACTCAGCTACCTGGGGATGTTTCTGCTCCCGTCAGGGGAGGCAAAGGCTCTTCGTTTGTCACCGCGGGAAATGCCCCCCGCCCCGGGACACGAGCTGAAAGGCCGTCTCTGCCGGGCCCGCACGTGATGCTCTCGCTGCGCGTGGCAAGGCGGCCTTCCTGCAAATGTCATCATTCTCACGCCTTGAACTGTCACCCCCTTCCATTCAGGGATTCCCAAAGCGCTTACGGTATTGACAGGCTGCCCAGCCCGAAGGAGAGCAGGGCGCAGCAGAGCTTCAGTCCCGAATAACCCTATACGCAGCCCTTCGCTTTACGAACAACGTGCAACAGGAGGAAGCGTGCAGCAGGCTGGATGGGAGGGGACGCTTTGTCATGGCCTCGTGGTGTCCAAACAACCACACGAATAAGCTGTATGTGAAAAGCGCTAAAAGTTGCAGATACTGACCTTACGAAGAAACAAGGTGAGAAGCATTCTTGCACTTATTTTAGAAAGTAAATTGATTTTAAAAGGAAAGTAGGCCTTTCTCTCCGTGTTTCTGCAGGCATTTTGAGATCTGAAGTGGCTGTTTTCCTACCCCAGAGTCCAGCTGTGCACATGTGCCTGCAGAGGAGAAAAAGAGGGTCATGGATGTAGCATTCCGCAATGATATGGAAGAGAGGATGACGTATTAGTCTTGGCGGTAGAGAAGGGATCCTTGAAGAAGAAGGATTTAAAAGGAAATGCGAGTCGGGTTTTCGTGAAGTGTCTATCCAATGGTTATTATCAAGGACAAGCACTTTCGGTCCCTTTTTGAGGCTGGTGACTGTTCAGGTACTTGTTATGTGCAGGCTTAAGGGTGTAATGTGAAGGAATACACAAGTACTCGAGCCTTCCCAACCCAAAAATGGGAACTGCTTTTTTCAACTTTTTATATTTCTTTAGTTTTGCACATTGGTTTCCTCTTACAGTGGTTTAAAAGCCTAAGATGTTGGTAGGGAGTAGGTTTGACAACATCCTGTATTTTTTTCCCTTTAAAAAATGTAATTGCAGATCCCCAAATTATCGATATTTCTGGTTAACACTGCTATCTGTTTATTTCTAAGGGACTGGCTCATCATAGTTGTGCTTGATTACATTTTAGTAATGATATTAAAAACAAACAAACAAACAAAAAGCAAAACAAAAAAAAAAAACCACAGAATGAGCTGTTTGCAAATGCCACTGGTGCGATGACCCTCAATTGCAAACAGGTAATCCCAGAGCTCTGTATTTCATATGTGAATAAGGGGATATTCACATACTGGCTGCTTTATTCACCTTGCAGCCCAATCCCCTGCTCAAAATGACTTTGGGACAGCACAAGATTCTCATTCTGGGACCTTTCATTTCAGTAGATTGCTCTCGCTAGGCTCTCTGAAGTGCGGTTGCTCTCATCAGGGTATGGCCTGTGGCAAGCAAACCTTAAATAACCTGGAATTTGGGTTAGTTTGGAATAAGTGTCCTAAACTGTAACTATAGAAAGTTACTGTGTAGCTGTTTCAGTCTGATATTTAGTAGAAAATAATCCAAATTTAATTATAGTGTATTCTTAGATAGATAAAATCTGCTGTAATCCCATGTGGATTGACTCTATAATGGTTTGAAGAATTTTATATTTCTGTAGTCATTCCTGGGTGGAAAAAGAAATGGCTACTCAGTATACCTCTAGAAATCTCTCTTGCTTTCCTGGTGTTTGTGGCTTTTATAAGTGTCAACGTTTTAGGATAAAGATCAAAACAGGTTACACTTTTCAAGCTTGCCAGTGTAGATGTAGCATTTAGGTTAGCGTCTGCTTTGCAGCCTGCTTCCCAGACAAAATAATTGGGGCATTTTTCTTCTGTAATTGGGGGCAAAGTTGTTTCCTGTCCCTGACACCTAGGAGAAATTGAAAGGCAACGGTGTATTGCATTTTTCCTGATTATATCTATGATATGTGACGGAATCTTTCAACATCTAGGCCTTAAAATATTGATCTTGCAGAGGAAGCTTTTAACTAAGAAGAATTGTTTGCCGTCAGATGTGCCATTCCTAGGGTGTCCGGAGCCGACAGCGCCGGGACGGCATCGTGGGCTCCCTGATCCTCTCCCTCTCCTCCCCACCTGCCTGCAGGGAGTTAGATCCAGCTCTTATCCACACCCATCCCCGAGTCTTTTGCTTGCCATTTAGCTATGTTAGCATCACACCTTCCTGATAGGACTAGAAAGATGTTATATGATTCCAATAAAATATGTTGTCCCTACGGAATTCTGGTCAGGTGAATATTTTTTTTTTCTTTTGTCTTTCTTAATGGGTGCCCAATTTAGGCAGCTGTTAGTTAGGAGAAGCTAATGCAGCAGGTGGGTGGCAGAGGGTGGGTCTGGCGATAGGTGATGATAGGAAGGCAGTGTAAGAACTGCCGGGGTCTGTCGGGGCTCCAGGGCACAGCTCTTCTGCAAAGCAAGTGCCTTGTTTAAGTGTTCGCATGTTGAGGAGCTCGCTTGCTCTTTTTTATCATTTCCACTCTTTTTTTTTTTTTTTTCCTCCATTGTAAAAGTGCTGATATCCAAATTGAAAGCTGTGCTTGATATATTAGGGAATTTCTGCAGCTGTTTTTATCCTGTAAAATTAATATATGGAAATCTACAGCAAGTGAGATTATTGAGGTACAAGTACCATAAAATGCTATACTGTATAGATCAGCTACTTCCTTGTTATATTTTTCTGAACCTTTTTGCTTATTTTAGTTCTGTGATATTCAAGACTGGATTTGATTTTATCCTGATATTTTTCAGTAGAGCGTTTCTGAAACAGTGTTGTGTTCAAGATGACGTGTTCAACAAGATGAATAACATTTTCTATTTACTGTTTACAGACTATTCCAGATGCCTTTAGGCTGCAGGAAATGTACCTAGTATACAGACTAATAAAACAGCAAATTTAGCAGGACTAAAAAGCCGCACATGTTAGCAAATGGTCCAAATTTAAGCACTAGGAAACATAAGGACTTCATTTTACATGAGTGGAATTCACATGTAAAGTATTAAAATTTAGCTTTATATATAACTACATTTCATCAGGACCAGGACATTTTGTGTTTCCAAATCATCTTTAAAACTTCCTTTTTCATTTAATTTTCATTAGGTTTTCCAAAATGGAATAAGCATAAACACATAAAAAATGTAAACCATAAAGAGAAATGCAAAGCAGATATATCAACAGGAAAAATATGAAAGCCAGATCCCTTTCTCCTCAAGCGCAATATGGAAGGAAAATCCTCGCTGTGTTCGTGTTTCCCTGCTCCTCTCCGTTCCTCCTGCCTTGCTCACTCGGCAGCTGCTCTCCTTGCTCCATGCAGCCCGTCCTTCCTTTGGTTTGGGTTATTTTGAGTGGGTCAGTCCTTTACAGGGGTTTTAGAACATGATCCAAAGAGCATTTAAGTCAGCGGGAAACTTTCCAAAAGGGAAAAAAAAAGGATTGTAAAGGGGTTGGTTCCCTTCTAGCTGTATATTGCAGAAGGGTGGGTTGGGTTTAGCAATGGAAAATCACTTGAGTGCTGAGGATAATTTGGTATCAGTGTTGTTGCACCTGGGCCAGAGCATGCCTGTGGAGTTGTCTGTGCTCGAGGCTGTTGAGGAGCATCTATTGGTTTCTGGGCATCTATTGGGCAGAGTTTTGTCAGTGTATGGACTAAATGACCCTTATTTGCAATGACCTGCATGTTGGGATTTGTGACAGTGACACCACCGTGCCAATCAATGCTGCTTACAGCAGCCTCGTGCGCTGAAAAGATCCCAAAACTGCTTATATTCTTCTGAAAACTTTGGTTTTGTAGATGTATTTTAAACTTCCACATATTTGCTAAAAATTTTTTTGATCTTTTTTTTCCATCATCATCTTTGGATGAAATGTTAGAGAAACATTTTCAAAGTGGCTTATGGCAGTTTTCCCATTTATTTGACTGAATGTAATCCTCTAACCATAACCTCTTTCCATATGAAATATGGAAATGATGCCTGCTTAGGTGCAGAATAGATATCATCAGGAAATCACTGCAATGAAATCACTTCTCAGACAGGAAAGTCATCTGAGAAAAAGACAAGGAAAGCTCAGGTGAATATGAGGAAGCTAAGGGATAAGAGTCACAGAAAATGTGGCACAAAATCAGCCTTCTTTATCAATGCAATAGTTAAGTTCTTTGTATAGTCAGTGATTGAAGGTGTTTCACTGAGATGCTCTTGCATGTCTTTTTTTCCTTTTTTGACTATTGTATGTGCCAGTACGCTCAAGAGGAACTGCAAAAGGAAATCTTCATACCTCAAATCTTTACAAAAGCCAGATGTTTATCCAGTGCTAACCTCGGATGTGTCCCATTACTGTAGTTTCTTGCCCGTGTTTTTTCTTGTGCCTCAGGAAGCACGCATGTTGCAGACCACTTCCATTAACAAGTGCTTCAGAAGTGCAGAGTGCACAGGCAGTGCCTGCAGGAACTTTGGAAAACGCCATAAAAATTCAATTTTCTTTGCTTCGCTTGCAATGCAGAAGCAAAGTAAACAGCAACAAGAGAAAAGGAAAACCATTGAAATGCAGTGGTTGCATTATGTGTTATCTGTAGATGGGCCGGGAGAACCAGGGTATGTCTTTTCTGAGTCTGTCCTGTAATTTTAGTCATTTCTCTTTCTTGTCCAGATGTTGACGAGTGTGCAGCAGTGAACGGAGGCTGCCAGCAAGGCTGTGTGAACACCCTGGGCTCCTTCTATTGCAAGTGCAGTGACGGGTACAGGCTCCACGCTGACGGGCGCTCTTGCATCAGTAAGTACATGGTACTTCACAGGCTTCAAGCTGCTCTTTCTCTGCTGAACTGTCTTTGCAGAAATGTAAAGATGTGCAATCTTTCTCAATCTCAATTTTGCCTAATTCACAAAGGATATCTTTATCCCTTTCTGTTCGCGCAGTTTGCCAGAATTTCCAAATTTGTTCTTTCTTGCGAACAAAGCAGTGTTGGTGTCCAGGATTTCTGTGATGTCTTGTGAAAAGTTCCTGATTTTTTGAAGCCATCAGGAGGCAAAGAAATAAAAAAGTCTTCATTTCAAATGAAAGAATTTTTCCCAATTCTGAGCCTTTTTCTCTGCATCGTATCCCACTGCACACTCCGACCATGCTCTTTTGGGGCTTTTCCATCCCCATTTCTCCTGCTCATTCTTTATTCTTTTTGCCTGCTTTTTCTGAGGAGGCACCAGCAATACCTAGCAAAATCTCCTGTGCACAGGTGCCTGCCAGCACTGCCCTGTGCCAGGCACTTGGCTCCATAAAACAGCTTGTTTCTTCAGTGATCATAAATGAATGCCCCAAACCAGCTGAAGTTGAATTTAACCCAATCTATAACAGGGAAGCATCTTGAGGAGGCGCTTGGGAGTCCGTGAGTTTTCCCAGGCTATCTGTTGAGAAGCAGCAGATTATCATTAGTTCTGCTGGGAGTCAAGGAGGAAGAGGCCAAGGTTGATACGGTGCCACAGTGAGCGGAGCAGGTAATTCCCTCTGGAGGCTCCAGAGCAGAGGCCAAACTTGTGAATTTCTAAGCTGCTTCTGGGAATAAGGTGCTATGGATTGGGAGACAGAGAGGGAGCTTTTTAAAGGCTAATAAAATATTTAAGTATGCTCTGAGGTCTTTGATTTTTCAGAAAATGCATGAATTGGAGCCCTTCTCTTCATCTGCTGTCCTTCAATTTTCACTGTATGCTGAATTTTTATGTAAAACCATTGTTAGTGCAAATTTGTCTGTTTAGATCCATTTTGCTTTATTTTGCTTATTAGGCGTAGTGAAAAGGATGCACCGGATGGGCTCAAAGCTCTCCTCTCAGGCACATTACAATGTGTTTATCCTGTGCTAATCCTCTCTGCTCATGAAGAGGGGGGCCCAGGCATATGAAGCTGAGTTCTGAGTGCTTTTCTGGAGCCCCTGCTCATGCTGCTGGCTTCTAGTTAGGAGGCAGTAGATTTATGATAGCTCTTCGTTCCCACTGTGGTCCCATCTCCCGCGAGATAGCCCTTTGTCTAAAGCTGTCCTTAAAGGGTCGCATCACTCCTGCATATCAGGAATACGTCTTATTCTGCTGCAGTCCTGCTCGTAGCAACTGTGTCGCACGCAGCACTGACTCTGCTCTGCTCATCTGAGTGACGGTCTCAATTGTCCTTACATCCTTACAGACATCTTCTGTTGGTCAGAGGAATCCCATTTTAAGAATCAGGCATCTGAAAACAGTGTGGACAGGGTTATCATGATCCTAAAGGCTGTATTGTTTTCAGACTAAGGTGAAAATCCGGTGATGTGCAGCTTAGAGCTACCCTGATGGACACTCATGTAAATGAGAGCCCCATGGAGCTCAGCAGTTCAGCTAGCTGATGTGACACGGTTTCTGCTCTGTGTTTCGTGGGAGGTCTAGCAAGTACACCTGCCATTCAACTGATAATAAATTCTGTTTCTTACATTGGATGCTATGTGTCCAGAAACAAATCTGTAGTTGATTCTGCATCTTGTTAAAAAAAAAGAAATACTGTCCTTGTACTGCAGTTCAGCTAGTACGAAGGTCAAGCTGTCAGATTCTTTAAAAGGATTAAAATGTTCTGTCATTTAAGAAGAAGAGAAGAATATCTCGTTTGAATTTTTTAAGCTTGACTTTAGATAGTACGGAAAGAACAGTTAAGTATAGCCAGATCACATCTGTAGAATAAGTTCACTCATAGCTGTGTCATTGTCTGAGTTCTTGCATGAAGTCAGTCCCTTGGTCATAAAGTCCTTGGTGCGAAAACACAAGATACACCAGTGCACAAGATGTGGGAATACTTTTTTATTATTATTTAAAGAACCTACCGCTTTAGGTTTGTTACATTTACAGGCATATGCAGTTTGATAATTGGCTGCAATGAATACTATGGTTTCAATCTTTTCTTAGTGGTCTTATTTGGAGGACTGGGTGAGGAAACACAAGAGTGAAAGAAATAGAGAAATTTAACATAGAAAGGAGTGGTTCATATTTACTGGAAACACTAATATTTTTCTGTAGATTAAAAGAAGATAGAGAAATGTACCTTTCTCTCATTAGGTAAGACCCAGATATCAAAGATGTGACAGCTGAGTTATGTTACTCCCTCCTAGATAGTGTCATTTAGACAGTGCCGAAGGAGGAATTTCATACTAAAAATTGCTAGAGTACATTGGGGGAAAAAAGCAACAGAAGAGAATGATTAATACAAAAAAAAATCCCACAGCTATTTGGAGTATTAAATGAGTTTATCTGTGTAATACTTAGAAACACTGTTAACAGGGTGTGGTAGAGTTTCCTTTTGTCAAAAATAATCAAGAAGTTCAGTTAGTTTTCCCAGCCATGAACATTATCAGAAAATGAGTTTTCATTTCACACATGTAAGCATTCACAGGAAGTTATTAAAAATACTTAATACAATATTATTTGTATTCACCATATCTCAGAAATTATCCAGGAGAAACAGAAATAAATCCTAGGATAAGAGACAAAAGTAAGTTACGGAGAGTGCTGTTATCATGGTAATAGATACACACAATACGGAGCTGAGAATGCTGAGTTTCATTTCAGCTATTTAGACAACAAAACATGGATATAATCAACTCTTGTGAATTGGAGCTCAAGAAAAGTGCTCATTGGTGATGATAGAAAGAAGCATTTTGCATAGAGCAGAGCTCCATGAGTGCCTGGCCTAGGGGCTCTGGCACTCACTGCTCAGCAACAGGACAGCGGTGAGGACGGAGCATTTGTCCCTTTTGCTCTCTGTACATTTTTGAGCACTCGTCTGATCAGTGGCAACGATGTATGTCTCCTCTGACCTCGTGTAGCTGCGCAGAACAGTCCCAAGAGGGCTTGCATTTGCAATAATATTTGTTCCACGAATACTATGGAGGATGTAACCGTCTCTCAGGCACGCGAAGCATAAAAAGGGACTACATTGTGGAAACGATCTGTTTGTGAAAGGTTATTATCTCAGATACAGGAATAGGAAACAAGCATCCCTTTACAAAGGCTTTTCAGCTGAACATAACCCAGATTTGTTATGTTCATTCTTTTCATCTCTTCTTTTTCTTTCCTGGCAGTCCTACGTTTCTGGGAGCAAAAGTGCCAAAATCATTTGAGGGAAGCAGATTTTCTAGCCTAAGTGGCTTGTAAGTGGCACATACATAAGCAAGTGGATCTGAATTCTTAAAAGGAGTTATTTAGGCCACCTCTGAAGACTCAAAAACCCAAAATAGCTTGCTTTCTTGTGTGATCATATGGGGGATCATTGAAGTTCCATACAAGCTCTTTACATACAGCAGCGTCCATACTATTCCCACGTCCTCCTAGTGTATTTGGGATCCTGTCTAACCTCTTAGTGCATCCTTGCACTGCTGGTGTGATCCTTAGAGGAGAAAATTAGAAGAAATCTCTTTCTAGTTTGTCGTTCCTCAGATTAGAAACTCCTGCACACACTCTGGAGCAAATAACCTCTCTGCAATGGGTTGCCCTGTTCGGTTATGTGATTTCCTAGAATCCCTTGATGATCTCCAGTACTTTGTGTTTTGCCAGTGTCCCCTTTATCTTTGTTATCTTTTTTGTCCCAGAAATTTCTCTCCATATTGAATCCATTTGAAGCTATGTGTGCCAGCCTGAATGATCGCTACCAAGCTAGGTAATTAAAAGATCCAAAGGTAGCACTGTCCAGTGTTTCTCTTTTGTATTGAAAGTCTTGATTATGTTAATTTAATGAATCTGACCTCATTAAAGTTTCACTCACTGGTGCCTGGAAAGCAGAAATTCACACAAAGAGCATGTTTGTTCCTGTACCAGACTATGTTTTTGGTCTTATGTAAATTCTTTGTCTACCCTGGAATTTATTCCCATTTGAACTCCTAGAAGGGAAAGCAGCACACAGGGTTTAGGATGCAATTCATCTCTTGTGCCAGCTGTTATCTTTCATGTTTGTCTTATGCAGAAAAGCTGTTGGGATGCAGTTTTTTTGATGGGACTTCTGCATGCCAAGCCCCTTTTATAGGTGAAGCAAAAAAGAAAATATCTTTACAAAACTACAGCCTATATTCTTCCTCAAAGTAAAAGCACAATATACTGCAATTACATTCCTTGGCACTGGTAGGGTGAAACTTAAGGTGCTGGAAGACGCAGGCCTGAGGAGGCTGCGTGGTTGACAGTGGGGTTACCACCTACACCTAACCGTGGCCGCCTGCTCCTCGCCACGTGCTCCGGCTCCGCGGGACCCGCGTTGGCTCCGCCAGCCCCAGCGAGCAGCTCGGGCCGGGCCCAAACTCTTATTACAATAATGGCTTGGCAGCGGGACTGGGTTTCTCCCCGACATGAAGAGGAAATCCTGGAAAGAGGAGGGGGCGCCACATTTCTGCCTAAATCCTATGCAAATAGTAATGCACTCAGAGCTCCAGCCGTAAGCCCTTTTATGAGAGTGGAATTAGGCTTATTATATGCAAAGTCTCTCCTTTTTCCTGATCAAAGATGGGCTGCCAGAGCCTGGCAGAGCGAGTGTAATTTGTGCTGCTGCTTCGCTAGTGGCTAATCTCACTCCGTCTAGCACCTTCTCCTCGGCGTGCGGGCGCCGCCGGAGCGGGCGCGGGAAACCCTTTGGTGGCTGCTCCAGGATACTCTGTCTCCCCAAACGCCACCACACCGTGCAGCACAGGCTGGCAGGGGGACACGCCAGCAGGTCTGCAGACCTTTCACAGGTGCAAATCCGCGGCCGAGGTCCTGCCGGGTGTGCAGGAGAGACGTCTCGGGGCTGCTGTGCCGCAGGCTTCCACGCTAGAGGAAGAGTTGCTTCTCTTTCTGTCTCTTTTAACACATATTTGATTGTGGGAATGAATTGGTCACAATTAATTGATCACACCGGGTGAAACGCATCCCGCGGTAGCCTTTGTGGCAAACGTTTTCTGAGCATTATAGTACCTGGCAGAAACCACTGTTGTCCCGAGCTAGCAGTGCGGAATTGAGCTTCCCTTCCTGCTTCTGCGCCCTGGCCTTCCTCGCCTCAACACAAAGCTCTTTGCTGCCTTCGGAGGGTCCAGAGCTTGACGTCCACGGCAGACTAAGTAGTCTTTCCATCTACCCATGGATAATGCAATACAACACTGCTGTTAAAATATATATATATAGATGCAGTCACACGCACGCTCACAGTTGCTTACGTGCAGTGCACTAGCAGGTTCAAGTGATCCGTCTTATTTTTGTATGCAGCGTGTGAGTAGGTGTGGGTGTGTGCTAACATGTTTTGGCAGGAGGAGAAATGTTTCTCCAGAGGCTGGGGATCTATGCTGAACAAAAGAAGAATGTTAATTTGCCTACGTAAAAGAAACAGCCTCTTCAGAGGCACATTAAAGGATGGCTTATTCCTCGTTATTTGCTTTGTATGTCTGTCCTGCAGTCCTGTGGAGCTTATGACTCCCATCACTTAGAGCTTCCTAGGCAGGAGCCTGAGGAAATAAGCTTGAAAGACAATTTCTTCCTTTTAATCAACAGTAGCAGGGACAGAAGAAACAATGGAAAAATGCCAGTGGATCTTTTCTGTTTTTCCTTCTTAACTCGGTGGACTCTGGAGTGTTTTGCTGCTGTCAGATCAAAGGGTGGCTCTGCTTCAGTCAGCATTGCGGCTCTTAGATCTTACCTGCCTTGCTCTGCCAATCACCAGCTTTAGCTAGTGGGACAAGCAAGCACTGTGAGTGCAAGGGGACAGGTGCATTTACGAAAGCTCGTAAAAAGTATGGGATTGCATCCTTTTGCTGTCATTTATGTATTTGAAATGGGCAATAAATTTGGTGGGTTGGTGAGATGTTTTACTGCAAGAAATCACAGTTCAGGCCAGGCCAGCAGCTGAAGAGAGGTGGCCCCGCTGCGTAAGCAGGCCCTGTGCTGCCTGTCTGGAAAGCTAAAGACTAGTTAAACCTGGCCAGGGTACTGCATTGGGCGTGATATTCATTTATATTTCACCCCGCCTGCTAAGGCAGGTCTAGGATTCACGTATTAGCACATTTAAAATTGCACACAGTTGGGTGTGAGGTTTGCCTCGGTTCATAAATACAAGCAAGTTATTAGCCTAATAGGACCCTGGTTATTCAGCACAAGCTGACAGTGATGGCATAGGATAGGAACTGAATCATTTTAAAGCCTAATATTTAATTACTTATCAAGTTGTGTATAAAGTTGGCCTGTATAATATGTTTTACTCAGCATGAAGTCTTTTCTTCATCTACTTTTGGTTTATGTTATTCATAATCACAGTCTGATTCATTCATCTCCCCCTCCAGGTTACTAAACAAATGTGCTCATGAGAAGAGCTGCTGCCATTGGGGTTGATTAATGGTTTTTTAGTGAACTTTAAAAATTCATCAGCTTTTGAGGCAATGCCTCTCCTTGCATAGTGCAGGTGTGTGCACGTTGTACCCCGAGGAAGGTAGCGCCAAATTTGTCCATTTATTGCGCGAAAGGAGGAGAGGAGAGGAGGAGACCCGATCAGTGTCTAGAAGGACCTCAAGGGAGGCAGTGAGGAGGATGGGGCAGCCTCTTCTCAGTGGTGGCCGCTGATAGGACTAGAGGAAACGGCCACAAACTGAAGCACCAAAAGTTCCACAGGGCTTAAGGAAAAATTTCTTGCCAGTGAGGGTGCCAGAGCCCTGGCACAGGCTGCCCAGGGAGGTTGTGGAGTCTCCTTCTCTGGAGACCTTCCCAACCCGCCTGGACGCAGCCCTGAGCCACATGCTCTAGGTGACCCTGCGTGTGCAGGGGTTTGGACTAGGTGATCTCCAGAGGTCCCTTCCAACCTTAAGCATTCTGTGATTCTACGAAAGTCCCCATAACGGAACCGTTTCCACGTGGCTCCCCTTCTGCTCGGAGGTTTGACAGGCCGTGTACCAGGTGTGAGTAAGTCCTGCAGCTCAGCTCACTTGCAGGGCCGTCCCGCGTCCCGCGAGCGCCGCCCGCCCCCTTCTGCCTCCTACCAAGGCCGGCC
Organism: Nothocercus julius; assembly: GCA_013398735.1. Lineage (NCBI taxonomy): Eukaryota > Metazoa > Chordata > Aves > Tinamiformes > Tinamidae > Nothocercus > Nothocercus julius. The sequence goes on from VZSV01000051.1 coordinate 4,104,177, forward strand.
GCCAAACTCGGCGTCCTTGCAGGGTCCAGCCGGCCGCAGGGCAGTGGGGGCAAGGGCAGGGTGGGCTCTGCTCGCTGGTGAGGCCTTCCCGGGGATGTGTGTGCACGCCTGGTCACCTGCATGCACCAGGGTGAAAATCCCCGTGTACTAAGGCAAAGGAAAACCCCAGGAAAACTCTTGTGCTTGGAGAAAGGAGGATCTGTCTTGTATGGGGGACTTGTTTGGCAAAATGAAGGCCAAGTGGGATGCTCTTCTCCATAAATACCTTAGTAAACACGCTGGAGGAACAAGCGCTGCTTAAGCTATCAGACAGGATTTTTACAAAAATAATTGCATGCAAAGTGGCCATACATTAGGCTTGGCATTTAGGGGTTCTGAGACATTTTAACCAGAGAAGATGGGAGGAGGAGAGTCTGATGGGTTTTAATTTCAAACCAGCAGGAGTTGGATGGAGAACTGGTAGAGTCACAGGGATTTTGACGGCAGTGGGGCTGCGTGAGCAGCCGGGCAGAGTCACCAGAGCTGAGCCCTGGGGAGCAAATTCTGCAACCGGCAACCCTGAAAAGAGTAGAGAAACGCCCAAACCCCCACCATCTGCACAGCTGTGCCTGCCTGACCTGGTGGCACTGAGTTAAGGGCTTCTTAGTGTCCGCTCATCACCGATCAGACCTACGTGCACGTGCGGGCTGGAATTATTTATCAGCACACTTGTCTGCACTGGAATTGAGATCTTTGCCATGTGCTGCATTGCATAAAGTTTATATCTAATATTGCTCACAGCAGAGATGCAAAACAAGCTGGATTAAGTCCTAGTGGCCTAATAGATGATTATAGCAGGAATGGTTATTGAAAGAGAAAGCCTAACAAAGTAATATGCCCTTTAGTGTGGAGACAAAGCAATGGGATGGGGTGGCATGATGTTGGACGAAGTAGTTTTGTCAGTAATGGAGGTTTGGCTGGGATCAGCAATGGTCTTGCCTTTTGTATAAGAGAGATGGGCATCACGAAACATCTGCTACAGTGACTTTTCTTTTGGGCTATCCAGAGGTGGAAAGAGCGAATATCTTTCTCAAGCCCCTTCGAGTTTCCTCTGTAGAAATCAATGCTATTCTACCCTCAGCCACTTTCCTGCTTCCCCTCTACCACCATGAAAAAAAAACTGTACTCCTTACCACTTTACATCTTTTCCCGTCATGGTTGTTGTGAGCAAATAACTAACTTGGTGAGACCCAGTTCTCTTTCTTTGGCTGTTCTGGAGGTCATAAAACACAGGACTGCAGAGTTGTCCCTGTCCTTTGCAGCCATGCAGTGAAGGTCTGGAAGAGTCCACAGCACGGGCACTGCAGGATGCACAGCACCCGGTACCAAAACAGACCTGCAGTAACAGATCAGAATCCACCGTTTTATTGTACCAATAACATTGCTGCCATCCCAAATCAATGCAGTAGCTTGACTTTTTTAGATAGGGTTCTCCTAGCTGTCCTGGCATATCTAGAAAAGATAGATGTTCTACTGTGTTTTTTGCTGTAGTGCATAGCAGCTTGGGATAAGGTTTCATACCATGGAGTCTGTTTCCTAATAATGTCAAGCAATAGAGTCAAGAATGTAGGAAAAAGAACACTAAGGAACTCTTTTAAGCATTCCATGAAATCTGCCTCCAGCAGCAAGGAACAGATGTGTAAAACAAGTCAATTGTTGGTTGCCTTATGTTGTGAAGATCTTTCTTTTACAAACCTTAATCTTGTATAACCACTTCCAAGGCTGCTATTTTTATTGAAATTGCTACATTTTACTATCACCTACCCTATAATTTGTCGTTTGCTTGTTGTCATTCCAGAGATTATTACAAGTTTTACTCTGCTGTAATCATTGCCTAATTAAAGCTCTGAAAACCTTTATAATATACAGGTTTAACAGATGCTGTTTGATAGCGATTTCATTCAATTTATCCAAATAAAAAAAGAACCAGCAACTAAATCAAATGTTTTGCTTGAATCTAAGTCCTTTGTAGACTAGAAATTGTGAAACTACAGAGCTGTTGTCAGCCTTGCGAAGTGCCACGGAGGATAAAGAGCTGCTGTCCCTTACTTAAAGACCTGTTTGCACCCTGTGTTGGAAGTCCAACAGAAGATTTCAGTCCTACATCCTGAAGAGTGATTTTTTTTTTTTTTTTTTATACCATCAAGTCAGACTCAGCCTGCAGATTTGAATGGTTAAATTCTTGATATGCAAGGAGGTGAAATGAAGGAATTCAAATGCATTTTGAAGTGTTGTTGTCTGTCATCAAACAGTGGCACGGACTGGCACCATTGACCACACAGAAAATAACAGGTGAAAGTTGGAGGAAATGGAAAAAATATATACTTAAATATATGTAAAAATTAGTGGGCTTTCTCTCCAACCCCCTTACTTCCCTATAGCATATATATCTATATAAAAGGTATCTCTTATTCAGACATGCCATGTTCTGACACAATAAAACCAGACAGGCACTGCTGAAGTGAATGCTTGGGGTCAGCCACAGGCAGGCTGGTGGTGAGCAAGGAATCCTGATCGAATTTCTCAGATCAGGCAGTAATTAGTAAGGTGCTAAAAATGAATTACAGCTTGAATTGCTAAGGAAATAGGTTTGACTTTTAAAGATCTTTAATTCAAACTAAGCAGAACTCTGGAGGATGCATCTTCAAAGTGTCTTTCAAATTTGCCTAGTCAACGTTACTCACCAGCATCTTGGCATGGCTAGTCCTGCACACTAGAACTTAAAAATAGGGCAGAATATCAGGTGCTGATATAAAATCTCTGGCTCTTAACCCAGCTCAGACCTGTGCAAACAGTCCCAGTTGTCAGTGTTGGCCCATGTGTGTGTGCAGTGTCTGTATTTGCTTGGGCAATTGCTGCATGCTCCCAGGTGGAGCGCACGCAGGGATGTTTTCCAGAGAATAAACTCATAAAATACAGAGAGGTCTTGAAGGAGATGGTGACTTTTGCAGGCAGTTCATAAGTGTGTTCATAAGTATTGCCTCTTAGAACTGTTTATCCTTGAAATAGTGTGTCTCTGCTCAAAAACAAATCTGGAAATACAATATTAACGCTCCGTGTTTTTAGGTTGAGGAGGGCCTTTTGGGGCTCTTCAGCGTTTATTTTCTTCAGTGACTTCTAAACCCTCATCATTCTGGGGCAAGCTCCACCACTACGTGTTTATGTCTTGGGATGCTAATTGCCGGTGTTCAGAGTAATTCTCAAAACTTGAAATCTGTTCGGTTATAGCAAAATAAAACACACTTTTTCTGTCCTATGTAAGGGACATGTTTTCGCACTGTTCAAAGTGTTTCCGCTGCTCTATGAGAAACTGTCCAACGGCAGAGAAAATAGCGGGCAGTAAAAGAATGGATTTAACTATACACCAACTGCTGTCAAATATTTTTCCAGCCTAATCTCTTTCAGCTACAGTAATCTCAGTTGCTAGTTGTAACGATGGCAGGTAAGACCAATTTCAGGCAAAAATGTGACCTTTCAGTTGACAGGGTGCTCTAATTGGTTTCAGTGATAGACCCCTGTGCAAGCGGGAACGGCGGATGCTCCCAGATCTGTCAGAATGAGAGAGGTGTTGCAAAATGCGAGTGCCATCCAGGGCATTACCTTTCTGCAGACAGAAAGTCCTGTTTAGGTAAGAAACTGCGTACGGGCTATTTCTTGGGAAGGGGGGTGTTATTTCATGTTCTGCCTTACTGAGTTTGTATGGAAGTGAACATGTTATACAAATATATGTGTGCATTTTGAAACAACAGCATTTTGTGGTATTTTTATCAGCCAGTAGTCTTGAAGAACCATTTTAATATTGAAAATTGCTCTATATAATCTCTTAAATTATGCTTTCTAGCAACTGGATTTATAGATACAGTAGCATTATTCTTGTATGGTCCCTTTAAAATAATGCCCCAGATACAGCTCCTGGAAAATTGGTTCAAGTAACACTCTGAACCAGGTCACTGAAAACCTATTTAGAATTAAAAAGGCTTTTTAGCTGGAGAACTGTTTCCATATTAATAGAGAAACTACTGTGAAGAAAAAAATAGTAAAGTCCAAGATTTCCAAAGAGCTTAAAAAGTTCAATTCCAAAGTCCCATATTTAGTCTTGGATTTTCGAAAGGATCTAAAGAGTTTCAGACACCAAATCTGGGGAATTAAGGACCAAAGTACCTGCTTTTCTCTTTTAATGTGGTGCTTGGAAGCTAGATAGTTTATCAGTTTTATGAAGTGCCAAGCACCTATGGGCTTCACAGTGAACCAGTTTTGAACAGTATTGTGAAAAGCAGGGTGCATATTCAGGCAGTAATTCTGAATTGGTCTTGTAGAAAAATTGTCCAATTTTTAATGAGAATTAAACTGTTGTCTTAGGCAATGTGCTGAGCGTTTAACAAAGTACTTGCTTCTTGCCCTGAATATTTTACTGAATGGCCTGTACACCCTCCTGTGAGTAACAATGCACACCTAAGTGATTCCACTGTTTTTACTGGGTTTACTCATCTCAGTAAAGTTATTGACCAGCTAAAATATCCTCGAGTACTGTAGACACTGCAACAGTGATTAATAGGTGCAAACAGCTATAGGTTTAATAACAGGATCAGAATGTTACTCATTTTATCTTGGATACATGTTGACAATTGCATTAATTTATGTATAACCTAATACCAGATAACTTCTAATGTTATATGTGGGAACAAATTTTCTTCTTGATCTCATGGCAAATCTTGAATCATGAATCGTTAAGCTTCATTTCTTACCATGAATCTTCAGTTATTGGTTTTGTTTCTATTCAATGCCTTTTGCGCAATTCAAGTTTGTATTTGATTTTTGGGAAACGACGTTAGGAGGAGGCAGAGAACAGGTGAGTTCATTCTGCGGCTATTAGCTGTATTTACAGGATATGAAGAAATGCATGCAAGGTGGCAGCTGTGGTATGGTTCTCCAAACAGTAATTTTTCTATTTGAAAAGGAGAAAAACAAAAAAAGAACATTTACAGCGTTTGCCAACATATTCTGCTTGAAAAGTGACAATTAATTAGAGAAAAAAAAAAGGGGGGAAATAACCCATCTTATTCCAAGCTGCAACTGCACACATTGCTGCTTCAGAGAGGCTGTCATTCATTCTTAAATTTTCATGACCTCATGAAAGGCTTTTGCCTCGGGCCCCTTTGGCAAGTAGGCTGGGTTGTCTCCAAATGCCTGCGTGTGCTCAAGGGCACGGGTCCCTGAGAAGAGCAGGGGACTCCCCCCGCACTCACCGCGCGGGACTAGCTCTAACATACGTAAAAGAAACTGCTAGAAAGTGGTTTGCTCTGGCGAGAAACGACAATTCACATGCCTGACAGTTCTGTCCTGTGGGAGGCTCTGACCCAGGGTCTTTGCAATTAGTGCTCTGCAGTTTGCAAGCAAAACATGAAAGCAAGAGAAGGAGCAGGAAGTTGCGTAGGTGTTTGGCGCATGGAAGATGATGCCAGCCTTTGCACAGAGGCAATTCTGCAGCCGCACTCTCCAGCAGCAGTATTTAGTATTTTTTTTTAATTATTCCCTAAAAAAATATTCTCATGCTCTTCCGCTGAGCTTTTTAGAAGATGGTTGACTTTACTGGCATTTATCTGCAAATGCAGACTACTGATCATACAGATGAGGAAGAGACTGGCTTAGAGAGGCCCCTGTGAAGGACAGGTCTCCATGCAGAGCTCTTCACCCTTCTTTTCTTGCAGGTGGGTGACACCCCTTTGGTTATGGCAGGTGCCTCTCTGCAGGAGGACTTTATATAGGAGAAACTGCAGGATTCAGGGCTCTGGCAAATCATTTGTCACTGATGAAATAATCAGTTTTTTCCTCCTCCATGCCAGTTTAAATGCCATGGCTGTGAGGACCTAGTGGTTCTTTTAGGGAACTAGATTTTTTTTTTTCTGAGTTTTCCAAAATCTTCTGGTGGCTGCTTTTGCTCTTGCTGTCCTTACAGAAACAAACAAGCCACCCTACAGTGTATATATAGAATGTAAATACAAAGTTTAATATTGTAAATACTCATTCTGAGATGTTCAAAGTCAGCAGTTTCAGGATCAAAAAAAATATTTTGTAGAATGCTGCTGTGGGTTTAGCATTTCTGGACTCATTAGATGCTGTCGCGTGCAGACTAACCCCGAGACGCTCTTCGGTGGGCACTGGGAAACAGATCCAAGCGGCGCAGAGCGCGGCCGTGTTTTATTCCATACGCGAAGGCCTCTCTCTGCTCCGCAGACGTGGACGAGTGCGCGGAGGGGAGCGCCGGGTGCGCGCACGGCTGCGTGAACGCGCCGGGATCCTTCGCGTGCGCCTGCAAGGCCGGCTTCGAGCTCGGCGCCGACGGGAAGCAGTGCTACCGTAAGTGACAGCCCCGCGGCCTCGCCGCTCCCAGCTGCAAAATGCCGTGCTGCTTTCCTCATTCACCTAGACTGGAGCTCCCAGCAAAATAAATGTATGCACAAGCTCAAGCGTAATATTATTTCCTCCATCATATGCTGCAGCCACTTTTGCAGCTGATACATTCCTAAGCCTGTGTTCACGGTCCCTAATTACTGCGTTTCAAAGAGCAAATAGCCCTGCTGGTTTCTTTTCAGCAAATAATGAATTCTATTCCAAAGCTACCCAAAGTATAGCTCTTCTGTGAAATGTATTTATTCCTGTCCCCATCTCCTGGTACATTTTTTTGTGTTCTGGATCTGAAGCAAGAGAAAATCGACTTGATATTCTGCTTTTGTCGTTAACTGTCAGTGTTTACTCACATTTCCTCCTGAGATTATCGACACCATTTAGCAGATGCTATTAGGAAAAGAAAAGAAAAAAAAGAAAGAAAGAAAGAAAGGAAGCAAATTCATTGAGCAAATTTCTGCATGAGAAAATTCACTGTACAACTAAAATTTCCCAAAGTACAACATTGATGAGCCCGGTTGTCTCCCCTCGCATACTTCATACTTGCCAGAGGGGTTTTTTTTGAGGATTTTTTTGAGAAGAGGACTGGCTTCTAGTCCTGGCCTCTCCTTGAGGGTAAATTTAGATTAATAAAGGAGGTGGTGTGGAAGAGGTGATGTTATTACGGACCTAACATAAGCTCACTGGAATGCAGACAAAAGTATGGCCTGTTTCAGCAAAGAGGTAGGCAGAGATTGTTCAACCTCATAACACTGTGCAAGAACTTTCAGCAGAATTTCCTTAGGAAAATACCCTGCATGCCAGAAAATGAATGCATTCCTTAAGAATTTATGTATAAGAAATAATTTAATAAGGAAGAAAATCAATTGCAAAGCATTGACATAAACTAAAAACAAAACCCAACCATTAGAGAGAAATACTGGTGAATTATTTTATAGGCAGGGACCTGTGAATGGTGCAATGGCAAAGGAAGTACAACTAATGCATAGATAGGAACTGATCTGTTATGGGGACAGTAAAAGTGGTTTAAAGTGCTTAGGTTTCTTTGTGATTTTCTGAGAATATTTTTTCTCAATTATCAGCAAACGTCTGTGGTCATGTTTCTGTGTGCCTTACGTATGACATTAGGGAACAATCCCTGCAATTAAAAACATTCTGCATGTACTTTTGATGAGAGCTACTACAGCTTTCGAGCAGGTTTCAATCTTTGTTTATTCTCCAAAGCCTTAGTGGAGTTACCATGGGCAGAAGGAGCTGTCATGCTCCTTTTGATCCATCAAAGGACCAAAACGTCCAGGTTATCTTATGTGCTCCTGGATTAGACATCAGTCCTGGGAGCCAAATTCTGCTACAAAAATGTCAAAGAAAGACATTTGTGTTTGCTGGGTGTTTTATAAACTGCCTCCCACTCACATACAAGTGAAAAAGCAGCTTTGTAGGAAATGGCATAGGCAGATTCATCTGCCTGGGTTTCTCAAATGCTTCCTTTTCTCTTTTGGAGCAAGGGCAGAATTCACTGCTATGTTCAAACAAAACATAAATCTGCAGAAACCTGTGAATAGCCCTATAAGAGGTCGACTGCTAAATTGGTGAACCAGCTTCACATTACTGAAACCAAAAATATCTGCTGTTCTCACACGAGAAGACACATAGGCAGTGTTTGGTGGCTCAGAATCCCGCTCTTCTCTGGTGGATGTGCTCGCTTAGTTTGTATTCCCTGCTACAGCAGTCAGCTTAAGGATGCTGCTTTATGGCAGGGTTATTCTCCAGCTCCTGTCCTCCCGCGCTTGCTTTCTAACATCCTTTTGATTTATCTCTCCGCAAGGCATCGAAATGGAGGTCGTCGCTAGCTGCCAGGACAACAACGGGGGCTGCTCGCAGCGCTGCGAGCGCACGGGCGCGGGGCCCCGCTGCTCCTGCGCCGACGGCTTCCTGCTCGCTGCGGACGGCAAGACGTGCGCGGGTAGGTCGGGGCGAGACCCGCACCCCTCCAGGGCACGGGAGGGGTGTCACGGGCCTGTCGAGGCAAAGGAGGTCTCCTCTCCTCTTCCCTTCGCTTGCAAGGTTTAGTCGGTATTGTCCTTAGTGCCCCGCTTGCCTTGCCCTGTGCATTTGGTGGGGTTATTAATTTATGAGAAGAGTTTCTTCTTCCCAAATGGAGAATGACTCTTCTGTACAACTTCAGCAGTCGTGACCGTGTCTCACGCGTGCAGTCCCAGCCTGGGTGGTTTTGTGCAACTTGTTTTCCCTCTGCTCCTCAGCCAGCCCATGGAGGAGATGACTGGCTCCACTGCAAGTGCAGGGACTGCTTTTCAGAAGTGCTTCACGTGCAGCCTCCGCATGGTGGAAGTTGCTGTATTTCCATCCACTTGACTCACTGATGCGTTTTCACTTCTGGCTGTGTGAGAAGTTACACTTTGGAAGTGAAAGCAGTAGAGTTAGATTTGTTTTATTTCAAGAGAAGAGCTTAAAAATTCCGTCACGTTTCATGCAATTTTACGATGCAATTTTTTTTGTGTTTATAGCTTTTGCTATGCAAACTGTATTTCATACCCTTTTAGAATTTCTGTCACTGTGCCATTAAAAACGTAAAGGATAGCCAAGACAAGAAAACAGCCCCACAGGAAATAGGCATCACAGAAATGTATGGTGAGATCTGTAGAGAGATAGAAGAGAGGAGGTCTTGCAAATAGGAGAAGCATTGCAGACTTGTGCCAAAACAGATAAAGACAGACACCCTGTAAGGCTGGTTGATAGTGGAGCTTAAAAAAGGAAAGACGAGAGGCAGGAAGGCAGATATGGAACTGAGCAGAGACCCACTGAAGTGGTCTTACCCTGTCTCCTTTCCCTGTCAATGTGAAAGGACTTAGTGTTCTGCCCAGGCTGCAGTTCAGAGACCTCCTCAGTGAGATGCAGAGGGAAGGCAGTTATTCTGGCCACAACGAGGGAAGTGAGAGCATAGGTGAAGATTTTGGCAAGAGAAGCCGAGGAAGAGAAAAGCTGTTCTTATCAGCAAAAAAAAAAAAAAAAAAAAAGCCTTATTTGTTGGATGCACATTTCACATTCACCACACAGACAACCAGCTCCTAATAGAACCCAGAGCAAGATATCAGCTGAAATATCACAGAGAAACTCTGCTTGTGACATTTCTGGAAAACATGCCATGTTCAAATAACCTGCATTAATCATTTTCATGCTGACCTCTTCACCTTGATTGATTAATTACATTTTCCTCCTCCTCTTTCTGTTGTCAGTGTTTCCTAATCAGGCCAGTATTCTTTCCAAGGTTAATTGAGACACTGACCTCGCACATCTGTGGTTACTCATCTAGGTAATGCTCAAAAGCCTTTTGCAAGCTCAGCACTGACAAGGTACCCCTTGAACAGCTACTGAATTGCTCCACAGGCTGCAAGGGCTGGTATCAGCCTGCAGTTAACAGACAGCAGCTGGGTTCTTGTATCTAACCATCAGCACAGCAGCTCCCACCATACCCCTTCCCATGCAGACAACAAGCACAATAAGGCAGTGGCCTGGTCATTATTGGCCACAGAGCCAGGAGGAGAAGCCCTCAAAGCTCAACCCCTAGCAAGCTTCCCAAGAAGAGCTTCAGCAACTCTGTGCCAGCCTTGCTGAGAAGGTTTACAAATGTGATTGCCATTTTCTAACTCTGGAATTCAACAACTCAGCATCACGCTGGGACAAGCGGAACCATAGGAGACAGGTCAGCACGGGTAGCTTTTGCTCCTCTATCTGCATACACCCTTTGCTGACGTGTTTTAAAGGCTGCTTCTGCAAAAGGAGAGTCCCTAAACTAGCCAGGGATCATCAGCTGAGCATCACAGCTTAAAGCAGCTGTTTCTATTTAAGACAAAAATATGGGTGAGATAATCTGTTCCATACTGCCCTGAAATGCTCTAATATTTTCAATACTAGGGAGAAACACAGAGCCCCAAAGTGCTAAGAAAGGAGGGTTTTCCTATGTCTAGAGTAATTTTTGAGCTGCTGCTACGCTTAGACCACACCATGCAATCAGAGGTACTGGGGCCTAATCAGCATTTATATTTGGTTTTCTAGATGTGGATGAATGTCGTCTGCATAACGGTGACTGCGACCATTTCTGTGTGAATTCTCTGGGATCCTACGAATGTGCGTGCAAGGAGGGCTACAGGCTTGGTGTTAACAGGCATTCGTGCATCCGTAAGTGTTTTTTACGTCTTTCAGGCTTTTGGATATTTCTCACTGTGAGGATGTATTCAGAATTTTCAGGATTTTCAGAGACCCTGGGTTTGGCAGGCCAACTCCAGCCATCTTTCAACGTGGTCAGTACAGTGCTATAGGCAGCAAGGAGATCCCAAGTTCATATTCAAACATTTAGCTTTGCCAGAAATTAATGGAAAGTGAGTATTTATATCCCCAGGACATGTCTGAAGGCATAAACCCTCTGATTGTAGAAATAAATACTATTTTGACAGTTTTCTGTACTGTTTTATCAAGAAATTTAATATCCTGTGGCAGCCAAGAGAAAAAAGGCCAAGTTCTGCTGGGATGAGCTAGTGTGAGTTTTTTGCTGAGGTCAGTGGTGTGATTCTGGATTGCTGCCAATGTAACCATTTAATAAAAAAAAAAAAAAAAAAAAAAAAGTAGTTCAGCCTAGCTATTTAGTTTCATAATCTAGTTCAGTACCTGCTGAACTTTGGACCAATTTTTGCTATTTTATCTAACTACGAAAAGAAAGCACCTGGTTTCCCATCATTTTAAGGCTCAAATTTTTGTTTGAAGATGAGTTGAAAAGCCAACTTCACTCTGTGTTTTTAGTCTCCGAAACAAGCTAAAGTAATGACGTTAATTAACTATAGATATTCTCAAACTTTAAATAAGGGATTAAACTGCCAATTTAAAATTTGATGCGGTAATGAAGATGGCCTTGACCTGAGCTCCAGATCCAATTTACTTCCCAAAGAAAGAGCAGCATTCCCTTTCTTTTCTCTATTTCGGCTAACAGAAACTCTGTTTCTAAATGCAGAGCATAAAATAAAACAGCCGAAAAACCTAACAGAGAAGTTGTAATGGGGGAAGGTGTCGCGAATGGGGTCCTGATGCCGCGTGTGTCCTAGTGCTCGGCAGCGCCGAGGTGGACGCGGACGTGGCCTTGGTGGCGATTCCTGGCCTGCAGTTCAGGCGCCCTCCGCAGCTCCTTCGCTACGCGCTCGACCCCTTCCATGAGGATGAAGAGGAGCGAGGAGAGCTCACGCTCGTGCACAGGGCTGGTGAGTGGCGGTTTTGCTCCTCCTAACAGCAGCGAATGAACGAGGGGAATCTTCTGGGAAGGACCGGAGCGCTGTGCCCGCTGTTAAAGGTTGTTCTGTTCCCTTGAGTAGGACTTCTTTGGGCACTAGCGGGAAAGGCTCCCATCTTGGCTGCTCCTCTTGGAATCTGCTAGGGAGAAGGTGGGCAAGCAAAAAGAGGGAAGGAGAGGCAAAGCAAGAAACACACTAGTAAGAGATGGGAGACTTCTTGCAGGAAATGGTCTTGGCTTTTATCAAAGTTTTAACTTATATTTATGAACAGAACTGTGAAGACCTTGCAGATCACACAGCATCCAGCTGGACTCGATGATGATGATGATAACCTCCTGGAAAACAGAGAAATAAGATAACCACGGGCAAAATTATCGGTCACACAAACCACAATCAAGTATTGATTGACCAGTTTTTGCATGTTGTATTCATGTTTAGCCCTGTATTTGGGGGCTATAACTCAGCGCTCAGCATCTGCGCTTTTTCTAAATTGAGAATTTAAGATATTTGGTGGTTTGCAGGCAAAGGTGATGAAGGGATGAAGCTTTTAATGGTTTAGTAAGTTCTTTTACCTCCCGGATACTAAGTTATTCTTTATACTTCCAAATGTGTCTTTGTGCTGCAATATAAATTAACAAAAGCTGTCTTTAAACAATAAGCTATTGCAATTGGTTATGTTTTTTTTTGGTGCGGATTGAATGATTTTTTTTTTTTTTTTTATGTGGAAACATGATATTTTTAATGGCAATTTGTATTCTTTTGTCTTGATATGAATTTTCAGTGTGTTCAAAGTGGGAACACTGGGATTCTGACCTTTTTTGAACGCTTGGGCTTTTGTTCAGATTTATAAAAAGAAACAGTCGGGTGCAGGGACCTGGAGGAAATCTGGCCTTACATAGAAAATTGCTGGTGAAAAGTAACCAACCTGCTGACTTACTGGTCACTGAAGTAGTCTGCCAACTTGCTTTCAGGGGTTTTTCAAAATCCCCTTCCAAAAAACCTCCAACTACATCCATAAAACCTGTCAGGCAATAAACTGAGCATGTGGTTAGGATCTTAATGTCACAGAGGTATTTTGGCAAAGAGTAACATTGACTTTCTGTGCCTTTGTTAATAGACACCGCAAAGGGAGGGCATGAGAGTGCATGAGCACGTGTGAGTTTTTATTTGTGTGCAGGAGAGAAAAAGAAGGGAGGGAAGGTGAGGGAAGAAGGTCATTTTCATATTTCTTAGTTCTTCCGTAAAAATGTATCCTTTTTTTGTAGCCAGGAGAAAAAAAAAGAAAGTAGTAAATGTGTGTTATTCTTACATTTTCCTAGAATGACTTGAATTTTGCTGTTAAAAATATCACTTGACTACGCCTATATAGCACAGCATCCACCTACTGCAATAAAATAACGCAATGAAGAGCCTTGCAAGGAATTAAGATGTTCCTCTACCGGGCAATATTTTTCATTATACAAAGCTAACCATTAGATGCAATTTCACTCTTTCTGAACGCAAACTGTTTGGTTTTAAAAGTAGTTTTAAGTGCTCTTTGAGAATTACAGTATGTAATGGAAAAATTCTAGCTGAAGTCCTAGCTTTGTTTTCATTTAGACCCCTAAATTTGAAGAAGAAAATCTGGGAAGATCCTTTTGGGATGCTCCAGTGGTATTTGAAATGGTAACAACATCAATAGTTTTTGTTTAGGTTGTCAGTGCTCTGCACATGTCATTTTGGCACTTGTGCATGAGGAATGATAGGTGGGAGCTTGTGAAAGTCTTATCCGTATGCTCACTAAGCCTCCTGTATTTTCTTCATTTCAGTTTGCCTTGGTAACACCTTTGGCACTGACTGTAGCTTGAGCTGTGCAGATTGTGTGAATGGAGGGAAATGCAACAATGAAAAGAGTGGCTGCGTTTGCTCACCTGGATGGAATGGCCTTATCTGCAATGAAAGTGAGTACTGGACTTTTGGATGACATCTGAATGTTAGGGACTTTGTCCTAATGCTGTGACATTGTGGGTAAGTGGGACATATGCGAGTAAAACTGTTACACTTTTAATCTGAAAAGCTCTTTAAGGAGTACAGCTGTCTCACTGGCAGATCGAAACGTCACGATCAAAATTTCATTACAGCGTGGTACATTAAATCGTAAGGGATGCTGCATGATACAAGAAGAACCCTCAATGCCGCCTGATGCAGTACAGTATTCCTTGCAAACTGCTTCTGTGGGTATTTATTCCTGCGCGCTCTGAGTGCTGCGAGGAGTGCCAAGGCGCCGCGCCGTGCCCGCCGAGCTGAGGTCCAGGCCTGTCCTGGCAGCTGGTGGAGCAGTCCGAGCTGACGTGCATGCTAAACAGGACATCTCCTTTTTACAGTCCCAAAGACATTGCCGTGTGCTTTCTTGCATTGATAGACTGGGACCTGTTTTCTTCTTTTCTTTTCTTTTTAATTTTCTTTTATTTTGTTATATATTTTATTATTATTTAACATAATTTCCTTGAGATATAAGTGTTTGAGATGGGACCCTTTGTTTGTGTTCGTAGTATGTAGTGTGATGGTCCGTGGCACTGGGAATTGTCATTGCTGCCTTGTCACTGATGGGACAAAAAATATTGAAGAGTTATTATTTAGCATTGGTAAACAGTGAGTAGTCTTCAGGCTGATCGTTATCAGGTTTGCTTTGAAGGCAAAAGACAAAAATGAAGAAACACCAGAAAATGACTGAAGTCAACCCTCTGCCTGTAGTTATTTGGGGAGACTAGTTTTGGACTGGGTTTGTAAATACTCGTTACAGATGAGAGAATGGGAATGAAGAGGACTAAAATGGGAATTTCTAGTTTACCTGAGACACTTCAACCTGTCAGGTTAGGGTGGTTTTACTCCCTGGCACTGTCGTGGTTAAGGATAGATTATGAAATTTTCAAGATAGGATTCAAATTATTTAGTTCATAAATAATGATAATAGTTTTGTTCTATATTTACAATACATTTCTGTGCTTGTAATCTAGTGGAATTCTCCTTTGGAACTTAAAGAAGAATGGCTAGTGAAAGTGAATTATTAGTCAAACCTGCAGTCCTAGCAAGTGGGCACTGACAGAATAAATACAACATTCGGTCTGTATGAATTAGTCATATGCGAGCGCTTTCCTCGTTTTCCTAAAATACAGCATGGTTCATGGTTTTAGGGGAAACGTAAGAGTTGAGAAAGTTGGAACTAAATTTCTGTAGTAATGCTCAAAAGAAACTGAAAGCAAATTGATGTGAAATGTCAAGTTTCTTAATGTACATTGATAAAATGTCAGTTAAGTCAAATGATTCCTGCAACAGCATTTACTCAGCCAACTCAAGCTGCAAATAATGGTACAATGCTCAAATTCATAATTTCTTTTATGCTGGAGCAGTCTGAGCTTTGGGAAGGTATCCGGTGTTTTTATGGATCCATATCTGTGCACGATTCTCTGTGGAATTTCGAAGACACTAAGTATTTTAGGTAATTATAACATTGTTTTTATAAAGACGCTTGGGAGAACCAAAAAATAATGTGTAAAAGTTATGTCCAAATATAGAAAATTGTGCTTTGATTTTAAACTTTGAATTTCCTGTACAGCATTTCTTAAGACTCCTGCATTATTTGGAGGGGAGACTATATGGGGGTGATTTTGGATGTTGAAATTGGGCTATTCCTTCAGGTAAGCCTGATTATTTCAGGTGTCACTTCAGAAGTTATATATCCAGCAAATATTTACTGGATACTTAGTACTGTATACAGAAAGAATATGACATATTTTAGAGCCTACTGGACTAAAGCAATTTTCCCACTGCTCGGTTGGGATGCTGGAAGTCTCATTTCACTTCATTTCGAGCACTGGGGACAACAACTCCTTTGCCCATTCACCTTCCCTCCTCTCTCCGCAGCTTGCTCCCCTGGGACGTACGGGACAGACTGTGCTGGGATCTGTAAGTGCCAGAACGGAGGCTCCTGTGACCCTGTGACAGGGCAGTGCCGCTGCCCGCCCGGCGTCCGCGGGAAGCTCTGCGAGGAAGGTAGGAAGTTCCTATGAGTGCCCTCTTCTGCGGGTGTGAATGTGCAGGGGCATCCTCTGGGCCCGAGGAAAAACGGTCCCCAGTTTACAGGACCTAGTGTAAGACCGAGGGGTGCCTTGCTGTGCTTTTTACTTAAGTAACAGGCAAGAAAGTTGGGAAGGAAAGTGTAAACATGGGACGCAGAGGCAGCAGACCCAAGCGCGTCCATCGGCAGAGCCCCGTGCTCTGAAGAGGCGCCTGTGTTTTAACGCTTAACCACTGACACAGTGTCACCTTTCTGCCCTCCCCAGGCTGCCCGAAGGGCTTCTTTGGGAAGAGCTGCAAGAGGCCGTGTCACTGCGCCAGCGGCGGCCACTGCCACCGCCTCTACGGAGGCTGCCTGTGCGAGCCCGGCCGCTACGGGCGCTTCTGCCATCTCAGTAAGTCCGAGGAATCAGAAGTGATAGGCCTTTGCTCTGAATTTCCCTCTAAAGAAGCTTTTCCCTCTGCATGGACTTCCTAATGGAGACATCCAAGTTTCGGCCCTGAAGCTGGAGTGGTTCCATATGCTGATGCTCCCAAACATCAGCAGTGCTGATGCACGCATGAGTAAAATTAGAATAAAAGGAATCAAAGCACAAAAATGTTACAAAACAGATGGTTAAATTTCTTTGCACTTACAGGTTTTGCTTGAAAAATTAATACAAGACTGAAAATAATTGGGGGGGGGGAGTTATGAAAGCTTTTATCTTGGAGTGAACGCAAATATTTTTCATTCAGAAACTTCAATGAACTTTGCTTTGAAACATATCTGGTTTTTGCTTTCACCACAAATTGCTTGAAATCAAATTAATTACCTTCTGTAGGAGTCATGTAAACTGTATTTTACACACCCACACATTAATAGGCACCGTCATGTGAATGTGGAGGGATTTGCTGAGGAGCACAATGAACTTTTTTGCTTTGCAGCGGTTGCATTCTGCCGAAGTGTGCAATTTTAAATAACTCATGCATAATTACAGAGTTAATGATTCCTTTTAATGTGGCTGCAGCATGTCCCAGGTGGGCCTTTGGAGCTGGCTGTTCGGAGGAATGTCAGTGTGTGAAAGCGAACACGCTGGAGTGCAACGCAAGAAACGGTGCTTGCACCTGTAAACCGGGTTATCAAGGCAAAAAGTGTCAGAAAGGTATAAAGAAAGCCAGATTCTCTTGTCTGTTTATTCTTTTGTCCTGTATCGCTGTTTCTCAGTTTTCCTCACTTGTGCTTGCTGCTGCTGCTGCTACTACTAATGCGCTCTGCTAATTATTTTGTCTGCAGCTTTGCGTGTAGCCAATTCTATGAGTGCCTGATGTCACAGAGTGCTGATATTGCAGGGACATCTGCAAGAACACAGTTTAAGGATATAATAGTTTCAGCCTGAATGCCAGTAGAATTCAAGCAACCAAATTCTTACACAGCTGAAAATACTGAGAATTTTCACTTTATTTCTTTTTTACATAGTAAATTAGCGGCAAAACTCTTTTGTGTCAGCAAAAAATATTGGTAAATGATTTCAGTAATGCTACTTTCCTTTCAGATGTGCAGACCTTTGAATTTTTCCTCTTCTCCGTAGCTTTTGAGGGTAGTTCAAAGAGGATTCCGCCCGCGTTCATGCTGGCGTGGCTCAGCAGCCCTCTGCAGACAGCGAGGGAGCAGGGCAGGACAGAGCCTGCCGCCTGCTCCTCTCCCTGCTCTCCAGCCACACAGCGATGTGCCGGATTTATAGCACTAGTTCTGGGGGATTTGGTGGATACCTTTAGCATTCTTGCTGCTATGCTCAATTCTGGGGGAAAAAGGCCCTTTCCCAGCACTGAACTTGTCTAAAGACAGACGGCAGCAGAAAGTGAACAGATGAGAAGATGAAGAATTCTGTAACTGCTCCTCACTTGAAAATAGTCTTAAACGTTCTGCAGCTCTGTTTCCAGATTACACCCGAGCAGTAACCTCTTTGAAATGTCCTTGCACATGTTAAATATTTAAACTTAAATTATTAATAGCCCTAAGATACACATTTTAATGGTTTTTCTCTAAATTTCTGCCCTCTTATTTTATGACTTTTGTTCAGTTTTCTCAGCTCCTCCTCTTCCTTGCATATATCGTGTATTTATTGCATTTTTTTCAGAGTGCATGTCTGGCTTTTATGGAGCTGGTTGCAAACTGCAATGCAGTTGTCCTCCTGACGTTCTCTGCGATCGTGAGACGGGAGTCTGCAAGCACCAGTGCCCACCTGGTTTTCATGGAGAAAAATGTCTTTTACGTAGGTACTCGATGCATATATCCCTGGGAGGTACACGCTGGTTGGGAAAGCTGTTCACAGCCTCCTGCTCGCATGCAGGAGCAGGCAAGCAAGAGGCTGCATTTTCTGTTGATGCAAGTAGACAGTTCCCCACTGAGGCTGAAGTAATACTTGGCAGCGCCAGCTGTCCCCCCTGGTACAGGATGGCGAATATATATGTAGGCACAGGGCTATTGAATTCATCTAGAAGACACATAGGACAACTGGATTTGGTAGGAGACACATTGATGTTCTTCACAGTTGTTGAAGGGAGGCCGGGTTACAAATCAGCAGTAAGGTCTGGTGTTGAGACTGGAAAGCGCTGTGTGATTTTTTTTAAACATCCCCCTCAAAGACTAAGGTGGAAGATTAAGGCACTTTACTAGCACTGTTTATTTGACCAGGTAACCATATTACTTTGTCAAGCTTCAGGCAGAAGCTTTCTAGCCCTGTATCGCACTTAATTACAAACCACAGGATGCTGACGCTAACACAGATCACTCTGTATCAACACAGCTCAATTCCAAGTGGCTATTGGTGGCACCTCCTAATATTTAACACTTTACACTGACCAAATCTTTGGGTTTCTTTTGAATAGCTTGTCAGCCTGGGAGGTTTGGTGTCAACTGCAGGCAGAGCTGCGGCTGTGGAGAAGCATCGTGCGATCCAAAGACTGGGCAGTGTATTTGCCCAGCAGGGAAAACTGGTGCTATGTGTGCCCAAGGTGAGTTTGCCTTTGGCTAGGGAGGGCGCCTGCTTGCGCTGGAGATGCACACGTGGTGCTTCAGGGGCTGCTGAAGGGCGCTGTGATGGAACTGGGAAAAAGCAACAGGAAAACGGAGTCCAATCCCTCTGCTTTTGTCATGGGGGAAAACTGAGACATTCTTATGTGACAGCTGTGTTAGGATCACAGGAAAGCTCTATAGAAAAATGAAGCAATATTCCATATGAATTATTTTGTTCTAATCACATTTTCTCATTTTCCAATGGGGTGCTTCCAACTTCCGTTATATTGTAGTTCTGTGATGTTCCTGCTGTGTTTCCTTTGTTCCTCCAAATTCTGTGGGGTGAAATTTACTTGCACGTGGGCAGAGAGAATGGGAACTTAGAAACTGGCCAGAGCAAATTACAGACCTATGAGAGACACATACATTTCTGACACCAGCTTACCTAGAAATGCAGGCCTTTAAAGTAGGACTATTCTTTCCCCTCTTCAGCCAAGCAAAAGTGCAAAGGCACGATCCTACTCTCCTGCATCTCTCATCAGGCTACTGTCCCGCTTACCCTCTGCTGAGTGCAGTAATTCATTTTTCAGATATGTCTAAATGCTTCCCATGTTACTGTGTGAGAAACCAAACGGAAAAGCAGACACAGAGCGATGGAAGTTGGAAGGGAACCTTTGTGTCTATCTTTAAATGTGTTCTGGAGTGCTGCAATGTGGAGTCGTGTTGGTTATTTGGGAAGGTTTATTATGGAGGCCCTGTAGATCTACAGAGATAGTACAAGGCTCCTCTTTCCAGCTTAGCTTTGCTATTGTTTTTGAATTCCTTGAAGTAACAGCATAAATCTGTAATTGTCTTGAAACAGAAAATGGTATCGTAGGCATCTCTTGTGCTTTTTTTTAATAGACTGCCCTGATGGTTGGTGGGGATTAGGCTGCCAGTCTCCTTGTGAGCCCTGTGCCAACGAAGGACGGTGTAACAAAGAAACCGGAGCCTGTGACTGTCCCCCTGGTTACACCGGAGAATCTTGCTCATCCCGTAAGTTATCACGTTGGCATCTCATTTAAAAACACAAATCTGTTTGAAAATTCAGCTTATGGTTTGATATTTATCTTCTCGCTGTTTTACAAGATATTTTTTTGTTAGACACACTGCTTGAAGACAGCTTAAGTACCCATAAGCTTCAAGGATTCCCCAGGTTGGATTGGGCAGTATTTGCCAGAGCAAGGGAGATTACAGACCCGTCCAGATGACAAACCGAAATGCCTCCCACAATATATAATGAAGTTATCACTAGACCTAATCTGTGGCTATATTTACTCACACAGTATATAGTGGCGTGATGCTTGCGTCGTAATTCCAATTGCTTCACAAGGATTGTCAACAACTGATCCTTGCGCAATTACTCTAGGATTATTCTGCAGTAATGCCTCTTGGCCTGTTTAACTCAGGGCATCACGGTAGCGAGGGCACCGGAGCAGAATCAGAGCTGTCCAGGAAGACCCACCAGGGATGTTAAGAACATCCTCGAGCAACCTACAAGTATCCGCAGCGAGGCGGGCTTGGCCGTGGTGCTTGTGACACAGGCAGACCCTCAGGAGAGCGCTCCTCCATGCAGGACGTCACAGGGGCTTGTGGCTGCTGCTTGCTTGTCACAAAATGCCTCAGTGCTTTCCGTGGAGGTGTCGCTGTGTCCACCTCTAGCCCACTTAGCTTGCTGGTTTCCTCACCTGATTGATCCTGACACTCAGCGAAAGTACCCTGGCGTCTCCCAAGCTATTTTCGCTTTGCAGGATTTGTCCATAAGCTCCTAGGGTACAAATTGCAGATGTTTCTTTCTCTTTGCCTTTCAGATTTCCAGTTTCTGCTAGTGCATGTTTTGGGGGGAAAGCAGTTGCTGTCTCATTTGAAAAGATCAGCGTGTGCTTGAGTTATGATCTAGGTGAAATTACAGTCTGTTCATCTGCTTTCAGCCTGCCCTCCTGGTTACTATGGTCAAAATTGCCTGCTGTTATGCATCTGTAGCAGCAATGCTCAGTGTCACCATGTCACCGGAGAATGCACATGTGCCCCTGGCTGGACAGGCCACGACTGCAAACGCCGTAAGTCCTATGAGTACTCACTATACCCAGCCTGTGGCCTCTTGTAGGATCAGAACTAAAAAACGTATGGAAGCGTGTCTGCTTCCTCGTAGTCTGTTAGAGTTCTCTAATATACTGTTGCTAATTCTGCTGTTTCTGAAATGGTGTGTTTATCTGTTCACACGTTTTGGGTGGTTATAATCCTTAATTATCTAGGTTCAAAATAATGAAATAGATGACTGATGAAATGCAAAGTACTGCTACAAGCATTTATTTCAACATTATGGATCCCTTTGCCCATCTTGACTGACAGTTTTGTTTTCCATTCTCTGCACAGATTAGTTCTGAGATTAATTCTATATTTTTCAGTTTGTTTAGGAGAAACTTATTCAGCAAGTGATGTGTAAGGTCTCGTGTCTTAAGGTCGCTCCCTAACTTGTGAATATAGATGCTGGGAGAAATACTGTTCTGTGTAAAAGCAGAGCATCCTTGTGTTGACCTTAGCATGGTTCTCCGTATGGACTGCAGTGTAAGAATACAGGTTTGCCCTTTTTGGGTAGTAGCCTATAAATATTAAACCAACTTGTTTGAATCTTTTTCTTCGTTACATTTTTTTTTTCTGCTTGATTTGTTATGGTCTCCTTTGCTGAAAGCCAAGAGAATACAAACATCCTTCTAAACTTGGTCTTGTGAACATAAAAAGATGCAAATTAATTGCAAGCATTGACAGAAGTAAGTTTGAGACCTGCTTCCCAGGCTTGGTATTGAGGAAAACTCGAGTATCCAAAGGTTTCACCAATGTGCATTTAAAATGAGTAAGATTTGCAAGCATTTAGATAACTTTCCATAAATCTTTAAGCTGTCTAATGAGATCATGACAAAGAAAAATTTTTATTTCTATTCAGGAAAAGAGATTTAAAAAAATAAATAAAATTACAGGCCTCTACCCTGTTCATGAGACCAGACATCTCAGTAAGGCAGCGCATCAGCTATTGCAAACTGGGCATGAAACACGGGCCTAACTGACATTTTTGATATTGTAATTGCCACTTTCATCCCTACGAGAAAGGAAGGAGATACTGTGCTTCACTTGTGGTGGATTGCCATAATCCTGTTAAAGTATTATATGATTTTTAGAATGAAGGCAGTAGGATTTTGCATTTGTTTTGTGTTTTTTAACAAAGATCATGAGATTTCTCTGTCAGGGTCCGTATTTGCCAGTATTTTGAAATTTCTTTTTTGTTGTTCTTGTGTTGCTTTTTGTGAAAGTTCTCAAAAGCATTCAAGTGATCCTAGGATCACTGCACTTTCTCCCCCTTTCCTTTAAATTCTCCAATACATGATTTTCTTTTTCATTTCTTTTGAAATTGTTTAATTTCAGAGGCAGTCTTGCGCAAGGATGGAGAGACAAAGTGCACGCTTCCTCGCACAGGGGAGAAGGTCCATTTTTCCCCTTTTTGCCCTCAGAATGAAATGTTTCTACCCAAATAAAATTACAACTGTACACAAAAATAAGCCTGCAAGTGTCTTAACACGAGGCACTTAAGCCTTGCTTGCCCACCCAAAAGAGGTTAGGTTTTCAGAGAGGGTACACATCTGAAGCACCTGCCTTCTCCTTTTATTTCAAGGCCAGAAGGCAGGCTAGTAGATTATTTAATCCAAATTACTGTCTAACACAATGGTGAGCTCGGCCGTTGTGCTGTACGTGTCAAAACCCCTTTTTGCAGAGATGCACCCAGTCCAAGGGAAAGTACTTCAGGAGATAAAGCAGCTGCCTTCTCCAGCCATAATTTGTACCAATAGCTAATTATTGTTACTTTACTCCATTTAGATGTCTTATTGTACTCATTAGCCATTTTTGTTGTGCAGATTTTTACTAAGTGAATAATGAGTCAATATTTGGTATTTTCACCCCATTAAGGTCTATGTTTATGACTATGGATTAACTGATACAGACCAACTGTGAATGATTAGTTTTACATCAATCCCTTAATATCTGTCATAAATCAGCAAAAATGGTGTTGGTTTCAGTTGATCTGTGCCATGTCTGCTGTACTTGTATTTTACGTGGCTGTTTTGTACCTTTTCTCTCATTTAAATGTAAAATAATCTGTTAGCCAAGGCCAGCGTTCAGTTTCAGTGTAAACCCTGCTTTGCATTGCAGCTTGTGATAGTGGCCACTGGGGACAAGGCTGTGAAAATCCATGCGTCTGCAATAACAGTGATGGGAGCTGCGATCCGGTCACTGGATCCTGTTCCTGTGAGCCAGGATACACTGGGAAACACTGTGAATGGCGTAAGTTGCAACTTGATCGATATGGGGAACTTGCAAGAGCAAGGAACGGAAATTGTTTTTCCTTCTATTTGCCTTCAGGAAGACATGTGGGCTGTCTTGTCTCCTGTCATGTCCCAGGAATCTCAAATTTCTTCAGGATTAGATAGTTTAACTAATTCGGATTCCAGAAAGAGTTATTTTCAGACTTGTTTTGAGCTAAACAGTTATTCTGAATATTAAGACTTCATGTGAGTGACAGGATTGATAGATATCTGGCTTGTAGCATAAATTTTTCCATATCAGTTATTTATCCAATTCTAGCTATGCACTTTTTTCATCAATCTTTTTCAAGTGCCTGTCACATATGCGTGACAGAAGCCACATCAGAAAGATGCAGCGACCTGTGTTTATTAGTAACAAAAATGTACAACGGTCTTACCAAAGGCCCATGTCCTCCACTCACCTGTCCCTAACAGTGCAGGAGCAGCTGCCATAAGAGGATGAAAACAGGCATGTAGATCATTCCTGGTGTGTTTTCCCCAGTTTTGGCAATTTCTGTCTCTGTCTCAGGGGTATCTTAAGACAGAAATTGCATCTCTGAGTTTGTCACACTGTAGTATTTTTCTTCCCTTAACATGCCTAATTGCTTTTTGATCCCGTGCAAACTTTAGGTATCCAAAGCATCCCATGGCAGTGAATAACATAGCTAAACCATTTCATTATATTATTATTATTATTAAATTAAATCTCTATCTCTCAGTTTAACAATCTGTCAGTAGCACAGGCCCAGCTAAAAGAGTCCCAGTAGCGCAGGCAGAATTAATGCTGGTGTCACACAGAAATGCCAAAATAATTAATCTGGCATGGTGACCCGAGACAAAAGCCCCAGGAAGCTGAGCTTACAGCTCCTGCTGCTGTCAGCCTGGAGGGCCGGGAAGGGCAGCTGGTGGGAAGAGCAGCTCCAAGGGAAACATTCCCTCTGCTCCACTTGCCTTTCTGTCTTGCCTCTCTCCAAACGGCATCTCCGCAGACAGAAGGTGCCAGGTAGCTGATCTTCACCTCTGTATCATGGGCAGAATGATCAAAGAAGCCATTGCCCCCAGGAAAACATTTGGCAACCCCTGGTGTTTTGTCTATAGATGATGGGAAGTTTTGGTCTGCTTTTTTTCCCTTTAGTAATTACATAACTATTCATTTTATGTATGTATGAAGCCCCGATTGTAAATGGAGGTCTGTTTCAAGGTGCAAGCTTATGAAGCCACAGTTTTTCCCCAAACATTTTATGCTGCCTTGGAGGAAAGATCTTTATTACAATCTGACAACTCCTGTGCTCTTGAAGCTTATTTAAACTCTTGCTTGAGGTTAGGCTCGTTCTCCTCGCAGCTTTGCGAATGATCTCAGCCTCTCTGCGAGCTCTGCATGTTTCTTGGCACACGTTGCAGCAGAGTGTGCCTGCTGGAGCAGAGGGCAGGTTCTCTGTGACGGGGACTGCAAAATCGTTTGTGAAATATCCTGACCCGTTGCCATCACCTTGAAGGTCTCCCCTCCAGGCTACATGTTTTCAGCTTGAAGAAAGCCCAGCTGAGAGCTAACACCTAGTATCGTGCTGGGAAGCTCTTTTCCTTGCATAGCTCTCCCTGGACTTTGTCTAAAACTTCAGCTGAAAAATGAACACTGAGGAGGATGAAGCTTTTAAGAGCCGGATGCCCTCCTGCCTGTTTGCGCGTTAGGGCGGCGTGGAAGGTGTGCACGGTGACGTGCGGCTCTGGGGGCATGAGGGCACCTAGGTGGAATTGTGCACCAGTTCAGCTCTGGGGCTGAATTCGACCTCCAAATGCAAGAACACATGTGGTTAAACAGAGGCCCGTTTTCTGAAACTGGCAATGATTGAAAGCAAGGGAAGACTTAAGGTTCTTTCTCAGCCCAGCCATGGGCTCTACAAGGGGCCTCGAGGAGGGTCCCATTAGTGGAGAGTCACTAAGGTGCTGAAGTGACCGATTTCCACCCCAGCTCTCCCGGTGCCAGCCGGGTGCTGAACAGGCAGGCTCATACACGCCACTTTCTTCCAGACATGGCCTCATCTTTGAGCATCCTCCTTGTTTTCTGCCCTCGGTGATGCTTTCCAGATTGCCCGAGAGATCACTTTGCATGCTGCAGTGTTGTTTTCTTTTTTCAGATAGTGAGCACCATGCAAATCCTTTAACGCTCCTAACAGAACTGCTGTGGAAATGTAGCTTTTTAATCTGTCCACCAGATGTAATGTTTTAGCTCAATTTTTTCAAGCAGAGCCTGCAAATGAAGTATGCAGCTTTCAGGCTGAAGCTTTCCAAAGGAGATCGCCACATTCCATATTCTCTCCCACCTCCTGGGAATCAAGATTGCCTGAAAAAAAGAGGGTAGGGTTCTACCCCCGAGCGGGGAAGGTTCTACCCCCAAAAGGGCGCAAAAACTGGGGGCTTTACTCTTCCTGGCTGGTGAAGATAAATGCAAATAAACAATCCTAGACCAGTAAGTGAAGAGCCACCAAGCAGGAATACTGAAGTGGCAAAGCTTCAACTATGCAATGATGTTTTACTCGCCTGCGCAGGATGTGCTGCCTTTCAGCAACCTGCTGGCTTTTTTCTAAAACAGACCTTACTAAGAAACAGTGTAACTTTATCTGGACCCCAAGTAGAATACTTCATCATATCAGTTTTAGGTATTGCAGTTAAGCCTTGATCTTTCTTTTGCAAACAGTAAGAGTTCCCATGTATCTAAAAATTCCCAGTAGATTGCTGCTCTGTTCCCAAATTAACCCGTCATCTGGTTTTGATTCCTTCCTCGCAGGCTGCCCCGAGGGAACCTTTGGCCCGGGCTGCGAGCGGGACTGCCAGTGCCAGAACGGGGCCGCCTGCGACCACGTGAGCGGCGCCTGCGCTTGCGCGGCCGGCTGGACGGGAACGCTTTGTGGAAAAGGTGTGTTGCTCATTCTGCTCCCTTTCATTTTTACGCACGTATGGGGTTTTTCGGCTCACTTGAAGATCTGCTTTTACAATTGCAGGGCCTGATTCACATAAACCTTTAAACTTAGTTGGAACACAATATGAAAATGTGCGCTTAAACCTCAGCTCAGCAAAGCATTGAAGTGTGTGCCTAACTTTGCGCTGTGAGTCCGATAGGCGTGCAGGAATTATCATCTGCTTAAAATCAGATATGTGCTTAAAACGGCGGCTGTGGCATGCCTTTAGGAAGGCTGTCCTCATAAAGAGAGTCTTACAGTTTTATTGTTGAGCAAAAAGATATTTGTCCTGGCTCAAACTCTTATGCATAGAGTGTTTTAGAGAAAAACATGAATCTGTGCATCTTCCTTAGGAAGAGAATCTTCTTTTTAAATTTAATAAATCCGACCGATCATCTTTGGAAAAGTGAAGGGAAAGCTGGATTGGATTTCTTAGAGATGTTATTGTGTGCTGCCTCTGGCATATTCTAAGGGTGTTGCTGTGTGCAGTAACATTGCACAGATGTATAAAGTATATTCTTTCATGAATGCATAAGAAACAGAAGTATTCAGTCAAACACTCTCAAAATTGCTTAATTGTAAATGATAGAAGATTTATAAATGATGATCAGTAAATCAGCAGCACAATTATTTCGTTGAGGAAGCTGCATTATCAGCCAGCGAAAAACTAGCAGTGGAGCCGCAGGAGGGAAATGTGTGCACGTACTGCCCTCTCATGGAAGGGAAGGGCCTCCTCTGCCAGCGCAGAGGTGTTGCAAAACACCCCACTGCAATTCAGAGAAGTGCTTGTTGTTTCCCTTTCCATCTCTGCAGGAATTATTATACGAAATAAATATTCATTGCAAAGTTCTGCTTGAAACTGTATGACGTGATAAGACAACCTGTGATATGTACACAGTGTGTCTTTCTAAAATAATTTGCCTTATTTTTAAATAACTTTATTTTTAAAATTCTGTCTGCTCTTTTGACTCAGAAACAGAGAAATTCCTGCTAAACTAATGCTAACACATCTTTCAGGATGATGATAGACTATATAGTCAGTCAGTGCCAGGTGGCCCCCAGGAGGGTTTCACTAGCCAGCGAGGGGCCGAGCAGCCGTCCAGGCAAGTTGTGTTACCTTTCACCAGGCGTCCAGGGAGCTCTGGAATCATGAACAGCCTTTGGGATGCTCCCTGGCCAAGATCTTTCTTTACTTTCCTTACAGTCCAGCCTCATCTCAAAACATTCCAGTCTTTGAGTGTTTTATCACTTGAATATTTAGAAAGCTATTTAATCAAGGTTTACTTGTCTGAAAATAGTGCAGTTTTCATTTTGTTCTTATCGCTTTTTTTCTGAACAGAGCAAAGGGAGATTCATTTCTAGCAATTTTTTGTAATGGAACACTTTCCACATCTGTCGCTTTCTTTTTATTAGCTGAACCAACAAAATGCTTAAAATGTTTCATGTAGATTGCATTTTCTGAACTTTCTTGTGTATTTCATCACTGCTTAAAAATGAATAGTTAAGATGTCATTGGTGCAAAGTAAAGCCTAATAACCACATTGTGCGCTCATGTGATAGTCCTGCTAATACTTTCCAGAATTAGCTTTGCCTTTTCTGTGACAGCCTAGTCTGTGCTCCACCGTTGTATTTACGCCTGTTGTGTCTGTGTGTTTGCTTCATGCTGTTCCAGCTGTGCTTGCACTGCGCGCCCATCCCCAGCCCGCAGCGTTGCAGCCGCCTTCATGCAGAGGCTGCTTTCACACCTTGGAACCCCGTTCCTGTTGTGTGCCCTAAGCTTTCATCTCTGGGATTGCCCAGGCCAACCAAGCCCGCACATGCTGTACCTCTAACACTTTGCTCTTGGTTGAATTTCAGCTTGTTGACTTTGGACCATCTCTGCTTTCTTGCTTGCTCTAGGATTTGTAAGACAGGTTACACATTGTGAGATAATGCAGTTGTTCTTCCTAGAAAATTTGTAAAAATACCCCAAAATATTCTGGAGTTTTTGGAAGAAAGGAGAAAACAAAGACCCTTTGTATCCTTTATTAAACACTGTTCCTGAATTTATCTTGATACATGTCAAGCTTGTTTGCTATTCTGTAATAGTTATGCTGTTGGGAGCATATAGGAAATGAAGTCATTCAATTCGAGAGAGATTTACTGGCTTCTTACCTACCGAAGGCATTGGTGAATTCAGTATTCTCTGCTGGATTCAAATGAGTCTGTGTCCATACTGGAAGACAACACAGTTATCTGCGTTTTTGTGAAAATTGGTCCATTTCAGCAGGAATCAAAGGGACATGGAGGCTAAATATCCTTTATGAAAGCAGGAGTGAGAAGTACTGGGAAGCCTACATGATGTCTATTGGAAAAAAAAGAAATCTCAGTTTCCAAATGACTTGAACATATTTATCCTTTTAAACTGCTTTTTTAAATTGCTGGAGGATTGCGTTAGGGGCAAGTAGACTTCAGTGCTTGATGTTATGTTTGCTTACACTTGTTGTAAGATCTTGTTTCCTACATGTTTAGTCTCAGACGTGCTGAGTGTTTTCCTCTGCACTGACCTTTTTTACCTTTTCGTGTAGGAAGTTTCAGCCAGAAAAATTTGGCTGCTTCAAAAAATAGAGGAAAATGTGTAGGTTGTTTGCCTTTGGTGGAACTTCCTGGCAACCTTTCCTCCAAAGAGCTGTAGCACTTCTGTTTTTAGTGCCTTGGAAATTGGCAGGGTTTCCTTCTGGCAGGTATGTGCTGGTTTTTTGCTGTCCTCCTGACAGTCTGCCCACATTAGGCAAGTTCTGAGCCTTGGAACCATCACCCTGCTCACGTGCTCCAGAGCAATGTAGACCCAGAGCTGGCTGGGTTGTCTGAGACACCTACCATATAGTTGATGCTTCCTCCTGAGGCTGAGGATTTTGCCACCATCAGAGAAACATGGAAACAGAAACATTTCTAGTCTTCTTAGTTCTAAGTCCCAGGAGAAAATGGGACCTTACAAAATGTAATATTGAAATACATACCTGTACAACCAGCATTTAGAGAGTGCGGTTGTTATTTCAGGTATTCTGCCTTGTGATAACATAGTAGCCAGATTCAGGCTGAAATTGCAGAAGCCTCTGAATTTGCCTCCTGGGTTTTGTTTGATTTGGTACTCAGAAGAGCTAGCAAAGAGGCAGAACAGTTTCCATTGCAAAGTAGCTAGGGTTTAAATGAAAGCAAAAGAAGCTACCAAGGACTGCTCGCGTGCCATATGAACCATGTGGAAAAGACCTTTTTGGCACTTTTGTGAAATTGGCAAGTGATGCAAACAGAACACCAGAAAATAATTTGCAGCTTTGCACAAGATGAAACATTACCACTAGACTAGGAAGCATTTTCAGTTTTTTTGAGCAGTTCTACCAGCAAGTACTATCTTTCTTACCTGAAGGGGTAATATTATATGCCAAAGGAGGAAGTACCTCATACACATGTGAAGTTCCAGCTGTTTCTGAATTAAAGTAACAGTTAATATTTTTGCATTTAGCAAAAGATGGTTATGTAAGTCCTTTCTCCATCCCGTGATGTAGATGATGTGAGTAGTATTTTCCCAGAAAAGATGCCAACAACAGTCACCCCTTACTGTAGGACTTTGGTTTTAATGCACTTGCAGCTAAATAGTCAAGTTGAAAAAAATCCATCTCTTCTTGCAATATGTTGCTAAATATATCAATGCTTGCTTTAAATAAACGCAAACATCTGACATGCAGCAAACCTAGGCCTCCATGGGCTCCTGATGTCAACCCAGCAAAATCAAAAGGCATCAAACTGTGACTGCATAAGCTGTCAGGGCTATCAGTTGTGTTACATCAAGTTAGACAGGTCGCCCTGCTCTGCACCCGAGTTGCTTTGTTCTTGTTTGCAAAAGTAATTGCTATAATTGATTTCATTCTGTGCAGTGCTGAGTATCCACAGCGCCCACTTTGAAGGCTGTGATTGCCTTTACTCTACTGTAATTTTGTTTAGTTTTGTTCGCCCCTACTCTCTGGTATTGTATGACGGAAGGCAAGTGTCAAGTATCAAAGCAGCAGCAGAATTATCCAAGCCCTTGCTTGATCTGGCCAAATAGCTCAAAATGCTCCACAGTTGTTTCTCAGACGTGAAGGGGGGCAGAAGTCTCAGATTTTTCCTACAGTATTTTTATTCACTGATGTCTTACTAACATCAATTTACAGTCCATGTTAAATACAGCACTAGAAGTTCAGATTTGAACTGCTGACTAAATTGTTGCTGTAGGGATAGTTAGCTGTGCTTCTCTCTTGCGACTTCTACAGTATTGTAAAATAGCCCAATAAGATGATATAAATAAGATAAAGGAGAAAATAATACTGCACATGGCTAAAAATAGCCAGCAATGCTTTGTAGTCTCTTTATTAAACAAAGAAAAACTTCATCATCCTTTGATCCTGGGATTCAGTACAAAAGTCCTTACTAGTATGCTGTGCCATACACACTACCAAAGCATAATAAATAAGAATATAAAGATTGAAACCACGTACAGCTGGTTCTTCCTTACAGCTTGATTAACAGCTCTCTTGTCGGTAAGAACCGAGCAGGGGCTGATTAATGCTTTATAGCTGTGTATCAGTACGAGGTGCTTTTCCATTTTTCTGGGTCGGTAGATGCATGGAGAGCTGTGTAACCCGGGTATTCTTCACGTGCCAGAGAAGAAGCTGCAGCCTGGGGAGGATGAAGGAGAGATCCACCTTTTGACTTAGAATAAATGCAACAAGGATATGTAATCAGGCTAAGCAGGACTAAAGGAATACAGAAGTCAAAGCAGAAGTTGCTAGGTGTTATTTTGCCATCCTCACTGTTTGAAGGTCTAGGTTTGCCTATATCTAAAGATACAGACTTTTTTTCTTCCCTCATAGACAAAGCAGATGGAAGTACGTCCTGTTAGAGGACTAAGTTTACATTTGCAGAAGTGACAGTAAGAATAGGCTGGGAGAAAAAGCCTGTGTGCAGGGAGAAAAAAGGGCAAGAAAAAGGGGAGAAATATCTGAAAAAATGCAATGCATATGTGGATAAGAGTACTGCTCTGATCTGGTAGAAAGCTGTGAAATTAGTGTATGGTGTCTTTGGATATTATATGGTGATAAACTTCCTGTCAAACTCGGCTGGGAAACCAGTCATTCTGATTTCATGATAGAAGTTTGAGAAATGGGCTTTAAATATAGACTTATATTGAATAATGAGGACAAAGCACAAAGTTTTATTGAATAGCTGCTCCTTTGATGAGCACCATCACTCCTGGGATTAAGTGATTCGGGGTTTCTGGGGAGAGAATGACATGCAATTGTGTACCTACAGATTTATGGTTACTGAGTATAATCTAGTTATATATATATATTTATATAATCTACAAACACACATCTATATATGTTCAGACAGAGAGAGTAATTTATATAGACAGTTTAATTCTGGCATTTCCGAAGAGCTTTGGACTCCGCATTGCAACTTTAGCATCCTTGTAATACAGCCTTTTGGATATGATGCGGCCCTTGACAGCCACTGACACTCATTTTCTCTGCACCAGCCCAGTAAAGATATATATTGAATGCAGAACCTGCTTTTTCTTATGCATCCTAGCAGTGGGTACTGAGTTCCTTAAGCTCCCTGAAGAAGTTTTGCTGTGGTTGTTTTACCTTTGTTTGTTCTATTCATTCTCTTTGCAAGGTTTTCATTTCAGCACTGAATTGTGACCATATTTTCCTATGTTCACTGCTAGAAAACCTTTAGAAAGGTGCCAGGAGACTGAATGGGAGCATACATTTTTGCATTTCAAAAGACAGACAGAGGTGATCTGGTGGACTTATATTAAATGATTTCTTTTACTTCGTCCTTTGTAGAGGCCCAATTGCCAACCTGTATGAATTCAGATTCATCTCTCTCCTGTTCTATGGCTTTTGAGTATGTTTTTCAGCTGTGTTTTTCTATTCAGAAATCTGTTGCTTGTATGGAATTGGCCACGTTTTTTCTGAGCATAAGATTGTGGGATTTAATCCTTAAAGCAACCGTGGCTCAAGGGTATAATTGCACAGTGAGGCTGTGATAAAGTTCAGGCTATCAGCATACAGTGTTTGCAGATCTCTGAGCTAAGGTGTATACAAAGAAGAAACAGGAACTGCAGATAAAAAGTAAATAAAGTGCCGTTTTCCATTTTCAGCTTGTCCAGATGGGTTTTTTGGCCTTGACTGCCACCAGGTGTGCAACTGCCAGAATGCGGCGAGCTGTGACCACGTCCTCGGAACCTGCCGCTGCCTCCCCGGCTGGCGGGGAGAGAAGTGCGAGCAGCGTACGTACACGCCCCGGGCCTGCCCTTCTTCGCAAACCCTTCCAACACACTAATACCCATTTCTTTTAGGAACGTCAGGTAACCTGTGACAGTATGGTTTTGGATAGGTCACATTTCCTTTCCAAGGATGCCAAAAATTGAAGCAGTTGCTGTATAAATAATCAACTTTTTTAAAAAAAAAAAACTTCTTTTGGTGCTTATCAAATGTTTTAAGTACTGTTTTTTTAACTAGCAGAGAGATTCGTGAATTTCAGCTGCTATTTCGTGAATTTCAGTTTTTCAATTTTGCAAAACATTAAGAGATGAAAGGGCATATCTGTGTTTCTGGTTTACCTCATCTAATTACCAAGCATAAAGTGACAGATGACAAATGCACAGTGTGGTAAAATCAGAGCTGGGACTATTTAATTATGTTAGTGGAAGAAAATAGTTTTATAACCAATTTTTAGACAAGTTATTTGTGAAATATTTGACTTTGTAAGTACGCAGGTGTGATGTTTGTTCTTCTGAGAAATTTATCATCAAATTTTATGGAAAATTCAGCTATTTTCCTTTGCTACATGACGTTATACATGGAGATCATTGAGCCCCTTGGCAAAACATAGCAAAGTGTTTGTTTGTTTTAAAATATTCTCCTTTTAACCTCTCAGTGTCTCAGCTTCGCCTTTAAATTGATACCACAGTACATATTTCCCTTTGAAAATATGACTGCCTTCTGAAGATGTGACAGGAACATGCAAAGAGCCAACTTCTGTTGGTAGCCGATGCTTTCATAAGATCTCTTTAATCCTCAACTGTGCTTTTTTTTTTTTTTTTTTTTTTTCTTTCTTTTTCTTTAATAGAAACTTACAGCTTAATTTAGATAACAGAGATAATACTCTTATTGAAGCAGTCGGGTTCTCCAGGCACACACTATGATATAATCAGCCCTGTTTGAGCAGGCCAACTATACAACCTGCCTGCTGCACTTGCTCTTGGCAATATCTCTTCTTCTGTCCTTTGCCCCTCTACACAGTGTGTCTTCTTCTGGAGGGGGCTTCTCCTGCCCTTCTTGATCTATAGGAGAGTCACTGCTGGTGACTCTTTCACCAACTTATGGCCCCCATAGCACCTCTTGACCAGCTCTTCTTCCATCACCCGAAGAAGATAACTAATTCTGCCCTGTGAGTTTAGGCAATTGAGCCAACTTTGAGAAATAAATATGAAGCCAATGACCTGTAGACGTGCTTCAAAGAAGAGGTGTTTCTGAGCAGGTGTGATGCTTGCTTCTTGGTCACCATCTATTTCTTCACTATCCTTTGGACGAATCCCGAAGTTAGCAATCTGTCAGCTTGACCCTTGGGCTGAATTAGGGATGGGAAGCTTTGTTCCTACTTATTTCATTAAGCTCCATGAAGAAATGCAGCTCTTTGTCGAAGGCCACCTGTGCTCCCCTCTACTCACACACAGCAAAAGTTCTTTATTCCCTTGCACTGCAACCATTAGGGCTCTATGCAGAGCTTGATTTATTCCTTGTGCTAGTTAAGATGCCAAAGCCCTCGAGGCCTCCTTTGGCTTCAGGAGGAGAGCAAGGTCAGTTAATGGTGCAGAAGGGTAACCGGGGCTTCCCTTGGCTAAACCCTGAGTCTTCCTTGGATTTTAAACTGGCTGACAATGTCCTGTCCTACAGCAGTTAATAAAATCTATGGAAGTAGCCCCTTTGTAGATCGCCTGATCAGAAGTGACACTGGAGCGCTGCAGAGCAACTTGAGAATGGGGGAGAAGAGCAAGTCTGAAGGAACCCAATTTACACAGAATTCAATTCAGTCTCGACCGTACTGCGCTTAAGAGCAGCTGGCTTAGGGAAATCCCAGTGTGCAAATGAAAAAGCTCTCAAAACTGACAGCAGAGGAAGCAGCTTCCCTGCCAAGAGCTTGTAAACAAGGAGGGATGCGATGACCCCGTCACGGGGGCCAGCAAAGCGATCAGAGCTCTGCAGCCCGCCTGCCTCGAGTGCCGCTGGGGTCTGCGTGCCGCTCCCACACAGAAGTTTAATGAGATGCCAAGTGCCCAGAGGACTTAGAAGACTGATTCAGGTGAAGCATCTTTCAGGGCGAAGCAGGTTTGCTCACAGATGTAAATGAAGGTCAGTTCTTTCCGCCTGTTGCTTTGCAGATGGCACTTTGCAGGGTGAATAGGTATAGGCAGCTCCTGCCAGCTTGTTTTGGGATGCCTGGAACCCCTTGCAGAGCTTGGGTGATGTGCTTGGGGACTACATGCTGTCCCTCACTGTACCCATCCATCCGGGTAGGATGTGTGTCTGATGAGCCAGGTCAGCTCTAAGTGCTCTTGGATGTCAAAGACTACAGGTCTCTGGAGAAAAGGAGGTACCTGCTGCCCGTATGGATCCACACACCATTTCTCCTGGAGCTTCAGGATGTTCCTGGATGACTCCAAGCAGGCTTTGGAGATGCGCGCATGCTACTCCCAGTCTCTGCTCGGGACTTAGTGTTTGTGCTCCTGTTTCCTAGAAGTTGCTAGCTCCAACAGCTGCAAGGACAGCTTTTGTTTTCAGGTAATCAAATTGCAGGCAATGTGCTGCAGGATATTGAAAACTAATTCTGCTCTCATGGGCTTTGAATTGATCTTAAGCGGGCCATGCAGCACCTACTGTAAGCTGCTATCTAATTATGGTGAAAGCTGCCTGACACTCTGCATTAAAAGACCTGTATTTTTGGCTGTTTGGAAAGAACTTCTGATATCTTGGGATGAATTCTGCTAAGCCTTAGCTTAACGTAGTGAGGGGGAGATTTTTTTTTCTTCATTGTCCAGCTAGGCTATTTTAGGTCTCCAAAGAAGAGGTATATTGGAAAGGTATATTGCCTATATTAAAAATAAATTTCAGTTGAGAGTTATAATGTCTCAGCTATATAGAAGTGATGATTCGATCATTAACATTTTCCTGTGCCAGAGATGTAACTCTCTGGATGCAAACTCATCCAGA
>VZSV01000051.1:4139708-4239120 GCA_013398735.1 Nothocercus julius
GAATTCAGCAACTAAATTCTGTCCAAATTCTGCTGAGCAAGATCTTCACAGAATCAGCTCCTTTCAGGAAAGAGACTGCACTGGTTTGTAAACTAAATCACTGCAGATAGATCAGTATCAAAGCATCTGTATTTGGGTTACTGGTAACTAAAGTTTTGATATTTCATAGGATCTGAGTGCTCAATTTTGCAAATTTCATGTTATTTTAAAGCAGCAGTTCCTTTTGAGAGAATAATCAGTGCAAGTTGCATGAAATCCAATCTCCCAGGCACCCTTTTATGTCTTAGTCTATGTCTTTTCCTTCTACTTCCATACACTTTTGATAGATGTTGAGTTCCTGCCTCAATATTTTGACCTCTAGTTTGACATGTTCCTTATTCTGAGCGTAAAAGGGATTTTGAAGACCGCAAATGAACATTTCCTCAGAAAGGAGAAGTGTAGAGCGGGAAGAAGTCTAATAATTCAAATATTTCTACTTCTTCTTTCCTTTGCATTCCTTGTAACAGGAGGAAAGTCACAGGGATATTTGTTTGTGCAGTTAAGGAACTTGATAAGCCCTTAATCTTGAGAGTAGAGCTTTCATAGTCAGGATAGTCCCACAGAGAAACTAAGAAAGTTTGTATACACTAAATAAGAGCAGCTTAATTTTTCCTCTCCAGAAATTTTGGCTTTCTTACCAGAAATTTCAGTGCAAAACTCTTTGTCCTCTCAGTGAGAGTCAGAAGAGCCTTGTGCACATACTCTAGAAACCTCACACCAACCACTGGTAACCAGTGAGGGGAGCTGGTTATGAGCTGGTTTTTCCTTTGGCTTGGTTATGATACAGTCTTCATCTCTATTGTGGAAATATTTAGTTCTGCTCCTGTAGTCGAGCCAAAGCTCTGTAAGATGGGCTGAATCTTTCACTTGGCAAACAGGCCTCATTTGCAGAGCAAACTTTAACTGCGATGTGACTAAGTTCCTGCGCTTTCTTGTAGTTTTAGCATGGATGAGGTCCAAGTGATGAAAAAATGAATAGTGTTGAAAAGATGTTCTAGGAGAAGTGGTATCTATGAGAACTGCAGAGTCCTCAGACTCTTGAGTCCCAGATCGGAAGTCCTCAGATTGGAAGAAAAAGGCGGTGAATAGCTCAGATGCTGTCAGCCAGATGACCTGTGAGGTCTGGGTGATTTCAGTGCTCTGCTCTGCCCCCAGAGTTGAGTCCTCCACACAGAACCGCATTCTGCAGCGGCACCATCAAAGGCCCAGAGGCTTTTGTGAAGAGTTGTAGTTTGGCTCTGGTCCTGGAGATGTTCCAGTCAGTGAGTACAGGACACTTTCCTGGATCAGGACACTTTTCTCGCCCTCCAATGTATGCAAGCAGTGCTGGTTATCTAGAAGAGATGAGACTCTCTGACGGCTTCATGGAAGTGAATTCGTGAACTTCTGTAACCTAGAGACAGAAAACCACACCAACTACTATTGTATTCTGGGATTGATACCTAGGAAAGCAGAGTGACAGGACTGGGATACCAGGGAAAGCAGAAGTCTGCTTTACACCATTTACAGAAGTCCACATTTCCAGTGCAATGGAAAATAAAGGAAAAAAACTTCATCCTTGCCTTTTTTCACGGCATAGTTGAGAATGGAGCTGAAGCGAGTGTACGTTTGCGGGATGGCTGTGCTAAGTTTTCACCTGGGAGCCAGCTGCTTAGCTCAATGTGTTGAAAATAATCACTCCTCTCTGACCAACGAGTAAGGCTCGGGGTGAGCTAATGCATCCAACTGTGGAAAAATGAACAATGAAAACAATGAAGTTGTCAGTTCTCTTACCAGGATGCAAATAAATATCCAGCCTGTCAACCTGGCTGTTCTGCTGGACCATTAGTTTAGCACAAAGACATTCCGCAGTGCAGGAGGATGACAGCTGATCCATCACCCCCGTGAGCCTAGTCTTTGATAAAAATCTGCTCAGAATGTATTATGATACATATTTTTAAGCCACATTATTTAGTGTCAGACATGGTTAATGTGTGATCCTGCATGCCTCTAAGATGTGAAAAGTGTGTCATCAGAAGCCAATTTCAAACTGATTTCCCCAGAAGTGGGTTATGTCTCAAATTTGCTCTGTATGATGCTTCCTTTGATGTGTTCTAATTGCATTTTATGGCCTTCTCTCGGTGCAGCGTGCCAGGGTGACAGCTACGGGGAAGGCTGCAGTCACGCTTGTAATTGTCACCACGGAGCGCTCTGTGATCGCGTAGCTGGGACGTGTATTTGTGCAGCGGGATGGAGGGGAGCCACCTGCCAAGAAGGTACCATCGGGATTGCAGTCCCGTTGCAGAAGATTATAGAGAGGAAAAATGAAACCCCAGCTCGAGGGGTTTCCACTGGTATTTAAGTTATCGGCTCTGTGCACTGTTTGGTCGTTATTTTCATATCCACACAGTAATGAAATTCTGAACGTTAAAACCCCATCTTGGAGCCAGGGCTGTGGCGAGTGCCCCACAGCAGGGCACGCACTGCGGCGCCGGGGGGAAGAGGCAGAAGGGGCCGAAACAGGATCGTAAACTGAAAGGAGAGCTGATTTTGAAGTCTGTCCGATTAAGGAGAAAAAGTCCAGCTAACTTTCGTTTACGACACAGAAGTGAAGCTGTTGCCTTTCCGCAGTCTGCGTTAGCATCCCGCGCGCTCTGCGGACACGCACCATTACCTCCTGCCGGTCCAGACGCAGGCAGCTAAATCCAGACCACGGGAAGGGCTTTGGGAGCTTTAGTGCTGGCAGCTGTACCGGTCCGTGAGACCGAAACCAAAGCCCCGTTCCCGGGGGAGCTCAGGAAGGAGGAGAGCAAAGCGGCGCTGTGCTGAGGCTTGTGTTACACGTTCTCATCCACCATATCCAAGCCACTAGCAAAAGTTTGTCCACCCCGGCCTAGAAAGCCTTCTTTTCCACGTCCCCTCCTCAGCATTACGTGGTTTCTCAGCTCTCCGGTACCCTAGGAGTGCCATAGAGCAGGGAGGGCAGAACTTGGGACGCTTGCTGCTCTGGACACGCTGGGATTTGGAGTAAACGTTCCCAAACCAGAAGGTGCAGATGCGAAATGTAATAGGGAGAAGGAGAGTTAAGCAAAGAAAAGGTACAGAACAGTGGTAGGGTAATATAGGAATTAATGGGGAATCTCTAATATAAGAGGG
Organism: Nothocercus julius; assembly: GCA_013398735.1. NCBI lineage: Eukaryota > Metazoa > Chordata > Aves > Tinamiformes > Tinamidae > Nothocercus > Nothocercus julius. Next base: position 4,142,883 of record VZSV01000051.1, read on the forward strand.
TCTTCCTTGAAGGAATACAGGGCTGAGATGCACCAAACCTTTCGTCATGATGCATCCAATGCAATCCAAGACTTTCTGGTTTTGCTTAAAGGCCTCAAATCCAAAACAAATACAGAAGTAAAGCCACTATCAAATATGAAGAATTTGTGAAGTGTGCCCTTTTCCTTTAATGACCCATTTGGTGGTTTCTGTATTTCTTCACCTTTGGAAGTGAGGAGGGGGTACAAATCTGTGAGGATGAGTGAGCAATCTCCCAGTGACCGTCCCTTTGCAGAGCAAGAACCTGCTCTGCTAACACCTCAGTTACCACTTCAGCACTCAAGGGGTGCGTGCATCTTTGCTGCCAGAAAATTAGGATCTCTCCATAGGAACTAGTTGAAATGGGATTTAATAATCTCGCTTAAATTAAAAATAGGTAAACTGTAAAATGTCCTCAGCCAACTGCAGATAGCAAGATCAATTGTTCATTATAAAAGTAATTGTGATTTTAAGTGCACTGTACAAGGGAATACTGAAAACAGGGAAATCAATAGCTACGTTCCTTAGTGCTGAGAAGGTAAGAGAAAGGACCCAAAATATGTTTATCCTAAGTTTGAGTAGAAAAATTTGAGTTCACCTGCGGGGGACGTAGTTACCTGTCCTTGTCACCTGCCCTTTTACATGTCTTGTTCCCAGACCGGGCTTATATTAATGTAATTCCTGAAGTCTTTGCCTGCAGTTTCGCTCTGTAGAATTCCCGGGCGCCACAGCAGGTTTGGGCTGGGCAGGGTTGTGTTCTACTCGCGCTGTCCTGCCCTCCTCGGTACGAGTGTCTCGCTGCTGTCTCGCTGCAGCCTGCCCGCCGGGGCGGTTCGGTGCCAGCTGCCGGCAGCCCTGCCTCTGCCCCAGCCGGGCGGCGTGCGACCGAGTGACCGGCCGGTGTCCGTGTCCCCGGGGCTGGACGGGGGCGGCCTGCGAGCTGGGTGAGTTCTCCAGCGCCGCCCTGCCCTCCGCAACCAAATTCTGCTCTGGTGAGACCTGATCTGAAACAGTCCCAGTGGCATCAGTCTGGTCCCTCTGAAGCCCTTCCTGGCTTGCCTTGTGCCAGTCTCCCCGCTCTCGTTTCAGAGTGTGAGGAGGGGAAATACGGAGAGGGCTGTGAGCAGAACTGTAGCTGCCTCCATGGAGACTGCGACCGGCTTTCAGGGAAGTGCATCTGCCACTCGGGCTGGACCGGGGACCGCTGTGATGCTGGTATGGATATTTCCTCCTTCTGATGTTTTCTTTTAACAGGCAGTCATTCCTGCCTCTAGAATATGGAGTAAGTTTCCTTATATGTTTTTTTATATCTTTCTTGGCCTACCAAATATAATAAATAATGAAAGTGCCAGAGTACACCATGTTTCACAGGAGCCCTGGACACCGGTCTCTACTCAATCACAAAGAAATGCTTTGTCCAAATCATTTTATCCCTTCCTACTTGTGAACCATGTCTGCTAAGAAAACATAAGTATTTCTCCACTTTACAGAGGTATGTAAGCATGTATTAAAGACAGTGAGTTGTAGAGCAAGCTTTCTTTATCAGACTGCACCCAACACTTGCTACCGCTCCTCTGTGTGTCACTGAGGAAAGCTCAGGAAATCAGACCATAACGGTCCTTGCTGCATCCTAACTTCTATGACTGACCTATGATCCAGACTACGCAGGTTTAAAATAGATGTCTGCCATGTTTACATCCAGTGCAAGTACCTTAAACAGAAATCTTGGAAGCAGCCGGGGTCGGATGACTTGAAATCTGCGTTTGATTCTGCCCCTGACATGCTGGGGCTTTTCCAAGCCATGGGTGATGTTCCAATGCATCCACTTGAGTGCCGAGAACTGGCACAATGTCCGTGGTCAGTGTGGACTGGAAGGATCTTGGCAATGTGGAGCTCCCATGTCCTCAGGTTTCACTTTCTCCTTGATCACTTGGTAAAGATATATGAGGTGGAAAATAGTACCTAGGCATAGTGTATTCTCACTATTGAAACAATTAGTTGTTCCTCTTCCCATTCACATGACAGTATAAAAGTAAATGACATTACTCTGTAGAGACTATCTGGAAAATAGTACCTAGGCATAGTGTATTCTCACTATTGAAACAGTTAGTTTTTCCTCTTCCCATTCACTTGACAGTATAAAAGTAAATGACATTACCACCTCTGTAGAGACTATCTGGATTAGTACTCTCAACTAAAACTAAGTCTTTGCAAACTTGCAAACCTCGACACAGTCTCCCATAACATCCTCATAAAAGCTCTGGAAGTGTGGACTGTGATTCATGTGGAGGCTCGCTAATAGTCAACATTAAATTTAATTTAAACATTTAATACTTTGAGTATGTTCTCTTTCAGTTATATTTTCTGGACATACAGTGTTCTAAGTGTACATGATTATGTCCAAGAAGAAAAATACTGATTTCTTTGCCAATGACTGACGCTCTACGTGCGGTAGGAAGACCTGGTGTTCTCTGTTCCTCAGTCTGCCCCTCTGGCTTCTTCGGGACGCGGTGCGAGGAGCGGTGTGACTGTGTGCACAGCTCGTCCTGTGACCATCAGACTGGCGCGTGTCACTGCGAAAAGGGATGGCGAGGGACACGGTGTGACAAACGTGGGTATCTGCCAGGGCTTTGAGGAGAAAAGTTCTGGTGGTTGTGTTTATCCCTGTTAGATCCTAATCCACTGAAAAGACCCTTTAATTCCTACGTAACTGCTCTGATGTTTTCTGCACTTCATAGAGCTGTTTTATCAGCTCTGTAGGCCTCTGATAGTTTTTTCTCCTTTTTGCAAATCAACCTGGAGTCATTTTGAACACATTTCATTCTTCCCTCTGAACTGCTTCAATTTCTGAAAGTATGGTTGTTCCTTATGGCATAGAGGGCTGGATCTTGACCACCACCAGCTGAAGTCCAGGCTGAACCTGGCTTTTGATTTCTAATGGTGTGGCTATTCTATCTAGTTAAAGCACCTTAAAGAAGTATCACTCTCCACATGCTTTTTCAGCATGCTCTTACCTCCATTTGTCATCTATAATGTGTTAACTTGAACTCTTCTGTGATTTGTGCCAGCTTGTGAGGCCTCGCTGTTGGGTAGGCAGCGCTCACGTGGAGCAGCAGAGGAGCTGACAAGTGGTAGCTTTCAAACCATCATCCCCATACTCTGCCACCTCTTCTAACCGGAGGTTGTCCCCTCGTTCCAGCTTGCTTGTCAGGCTACTACGGCCTGAGCTGCGCCCAGCGATGCGCCTGTCCCGCGGGTGTCCCCTGCCATCACGCGACGGGAGAGTGCGGCTGTCCGCGAGGATTTACCGGCGACGGCTGTGAGAAGAGTGAGTTGTTCATGAGAATGCCCACGGCTTCCTTGGCGGGGGACCCGGGAGACGGGTTCATGTCTTAAATAGCTCAAGCGATGAGTTAACACTTGAAAAGCAAGGATGGAAGTGCTGCTGTCCCTCGTGAAGACCAGGCTTGGCTGCTGCTTATGCTGCTCTTGGGGGAAAAGCCAAGATTTGGGGTTGAAGAGATTTCTCCTGCTCCCAGCAATAGCTGCGGTTTGTCTGTCCTGCAGGAGCTCCTACCTTCCTCCTCCTGGCAGCAGGAAGCAGAGCCTCAGGCCACCTCCGTAGGCAAGGGATGGCTAAACCCAGCCCTGTTTGTGTTACTAGCAATCCGGTACATCTGCTCTTTGCACCAATCTACATTAGCTGGCAAGAGGGCCTGAACTGAGGAAATGCTATAGGAAGCAGTAATGTAAGAATTAGATATAGAAAGACCGAAAAACATTGTCAGTGTAACTGTGATGGGCAAAACGCAACCTGTATAAATGTGCCAAAGCAGCTTTGCAAGTTGAAACTCCCTGCGAAAGGTAGAATGTCTTTATCCATGTGCCTGGTCCCCTGTGAATTATACTGTTATTTTAGTCAATTTTACCTGACATTTCCCTATGATTTTCTCTAGTGACAAGAAAATTGTATCTGGCCCTTGACAGTTGGGCACAAATTGACTGAGCGAAACAAAATCAAGCAGTGAAGTAACCCCCAAGTAAATGTAATAAATCCAAAGTCCCATAGGACAGCATAGTTCTGTAGGCAGGGGCTTTATTTAATAAATTTGAGCTTGCTCTTTGTTTGAGTGCTCTATTTACCAGGACAAATTGAATTTATTGGTTTACATTTCCTCTCTCCAAGCTTGTCCAGCGGGCACGTACGGGAAGAACTGTAACCAAGTGTGTCGGTGCTCTGCGGAGAATGAGGAGTGTCACCCGGTGACGGGCAGATGCACCTGCCTGCCGGGGTACTCCGGGGCCCGCTGCAGGCACAGTGAGTATGCGGGAGCCCCTGCCTTCATCCCTGGCAGTACCTTCAGCACTGACCAGGACACAGCTTGTGTTAATACACAATAACAACGTCGTCTGCGTTGTTGTGAGGAACTCTCATAGTCATTTACTAGCAAAATTCTATCCAATTTCATGCCACACTGAAGAATATCAATATAATCCTCTCCATTTACAACTCTTAATCTTCAGCTACGAAATGGTTTTATATAGCTTTTTTTTTCCTCTCTCTTTCTATTTGCTCTTTCTTTTTTTTTTTTTTTTTTTTTTTCCCAACATACCTAGGCCAAAATGCTTCCCGAAATCTCTCAGTGTTCAAGTAAGGACAAATGGGTATCATAAAACAACGAGCTGCGATTGGCAATAAATCTAAGTGATTCATAAAGTCTGTTAAATTATAGAGCCTTCTGAGGAACAATCAAATTAAACAAATTGTTACTCTGTATTGAAAAATGGTGACTGGTGTAAAGGACAAAATGCCAATTGGCCGAACACTCCATCATAAAAAATATTCCCAGATCCACATGCCTCATGCTGGTATTTTAGGACATCTGTAAAATTGTTTGTAGTGGAATGTGGCAACTGATAAGAAACATATACTGAAGTATCCAAAAAAGGAGACAGTTAATTACCTTTTTATTTACAACTTTAATTTTGTTTTTACTCTATGGCTTGTAATGGCCTCATAAAAGAGGAAAAGACTGTTTTTTTCAAGCTCAGCCCTTCTCTCTTTGGCAAACGCTGATTTTCCTTTCCTAGGAGTCCAGAATGGCTCTGTTTTAGGTTGCTTGCTTTTTTGGGTGATGATTTGGATACAAAGGCCAGCTGTAATATGTGCAGATCTGGTAAGGGTTAAACCTGTGCTTTATGCATGGAGTAGAAACAGCTAAGATTTGAGAGATGAATGTTTATATTGCCATCACGTTATCACAAATCGTTCTTTAAAATAAATAAAAAATAATATGTAAGGATTGATTCTGCTCTTTTGTACATCAGTTCTCACTGTAAGTGAGATCAAAACCTGGCCTTCAAAATCTAGGTTTGAGCCATCTGGATCCATTTCAGTTGAATTATGGTGAGTATTATAATGGAGTAGTAGAAGAGATCATCTATTTAACGATGCTGTTTTTTAAAGACTTAATCATGGTTACACTGTTACCTTTTATGTAGTAATCTTGCAATAGTCGTTATCTTTGTATCTCTGTCTAAATCTCAGTAGATTATAATGAATGTCTTAAGTTTGCTTAAATCCTTAAGATTTTACTTCCAAATTTAAAAAATGTATATATTATTATTACAGAAGTGCTGATGTAAATGTTGTTACTTGCAAAGTGAAAGCTGTGTTTTATTGCAAAGAGGATTTTGCTGTTTGGTTCTGTGTAGTTTGGATTAAACCTACAGTATCCTTCATGATGCTGTATTTTCTAGATTCCAACAGTACACGGTATCGTGAAGAGCAAATTCTCAGTTAATACATTTCTGCTAAAATGTTAGTGGTGGGATAATGAAACGTCTTTGTATCACTGGTGTAGAGATTTAAAGAGGAGGAAAATTTATCTCACACTTCTTTCCCCCACACCCTCCTTTCCTTTTTATCCCTATTCTCTTGTAAATTGGACCAATCTGTAGAGACGTGAAAATGGAAACAGAGCAGTTTACGTGTAAGTTATTTTTAAATACAGGTCAGTGAAGTGAGACATCACTGATCTGATTCTGAACTCGCACTGTCTGATAACCAGAGATAGCTAGCGTGACACTGGGAGAAACGCTCCTCCTTTCTGCTACGTAGAGACTTGGGGCTGCTCCATGGTGAAGACGCTTTCGATATAATACTAAAAACAGCAAAGGGAGCCGCTCCCAAAGAAGCTAAGTGGGCTTCAGTCCAGTCAACATGTGGTTGGATGCTGCTGGAAATTGTTCCTGGCAACTATTGCTATATTTTTAGTACTGTGAAAAAAGGTTCAAGAAAATATCTATAAAAGGTGTAGTTGGCTGGGAAGTCAAATTTCCAGGAGCCAAGAGCAACTAGGCTTTCATGTTCTCAAATTTTGGAGTGAAGAACTGAAATAGTCTCCTGGCAGGATTCAAAGGAAGCAGGCAGACTAGCAATGAGGTTCCCATCAGTTGTCCATAACTCGATGGATGGACAGATATACTGGAGTGTGGAGAAGCTGGGGAAAAAAAAACAAGAGCTGTTGTAATGGATAGAAAAAAACCACACTGCATCTCTGTGCTGTTTACTGAGCTGGATGAACTCTGAGCCAAAACGACCTCACCAGCTTCACCTTCAAGGTATCTAAACCAGATGCAACATGACTGTGTTTTTGGCAGTGCAGTTAGTAATATTGGTAAGGAAAGCCCTAGTGCACACAGTTGGTATGAAAAGATTTAGGAACTCTTGGTCATGGTAAACCCACCCAAACCAGAAGGAAAAGATCAGGAAATGAGTTAGAAATCTGGCTGCAGTTTCTGCCGCTCTGACAAAAACATAAGTCAGATGCACAGGAAACTGTTAAATTAGAAAATGTCTTTATTAGATAACTGGTGGTTAGAGGCTAACCCTCTTAATAAATGCAGAGCCTACTTAAATGGCAGGACACTGTGTAAATTGCCCTAGCTGTCTGCATATAAGTTCTTCTGCAAAGTGGTAACAGATGAGACAACCTTGTTAATAATAATGTGAATGTTGCAGCGATGCGTTTGCCCTGCTTATGTTACTCCCCCTTGAAATGAAATAAATAAAACCCTGCAAGGATAAATAAATCTGTAAGGATGGAAGTACTGCATCCCTTTTTAGTTATGAAACAGCTCTTGTTAGTTTTGAACTGAAGACCAGTTCTGAAAGCTTTGCCAGGGAGAAGCAGCGTAGCTGGGAGTGTGGGAAACAGGATTAAAACAGAGAAAAGCCAAACGATGACCAAAAGGAAAGGGGAAGAGAGAAGAAACTCTCTGCAAGTCCAGACTAAATCATTTAATCAGGGTGTGTCCTTAACTTCATTTCTTGGTCGAAATTAAACAGATGCTTCAAGGATCATTCTTTGATGCCAGGATTTTCATGTGAAACAAATTTTCTGTACTGACAAATGAAAGCACCAAGTATTCTTTGAGAAGAAGGCATGATTGAGGCACTAGGGAGAGGATCTGCATGATGTAGAAGTGTGTATCTGCTTAGTCCTGATGATCTGCTATCCTGGTTCAAGCAAAGCCCATGTTCAGTTATATTAAATACATATTTATATCTTTTTAATGATGCAGCATAATCTCAGTCTCTCCTTCTCTCTCTTCCTTCTCCTTCTGCTTTTGCGGGGAGATACTCTTGAGCCATGTTCATATTCTTGCTGTTATAAGAGCAGTGGCTGCTTCCCCCTTCCAGTCTTCTGTGTTCTATTTCTAGTCTTAGAAAATCGGGAGAATGATCTCCAGAGTTCAGTCTTGGTATGCTGGAGTCAAACACAACAGTCAGAGGCACAGGTGTCTAGGAACTGTGCCCAACACTTTTCTTACTTCAGGCCTTCATGCTTCAAGAGAGTGTCTTGATGTGAGCTAAGTATAACAGTTGCATTGAAGTCTCCTTAATTTTGTGTTCGGCATTCCTTTAAAATTAGCTGTCCAAAAAGAAACCAAAAATACACACTATCAGAAAATACTCAGCAAGCCTATTTGTGGACAGCCATGTGACATTGGCCTAACAGTTCATCCAAGTCTAACATTTGCTTGGGTTATTACAAAACACAGCTTTTCTTTTCACAGAGAATTTTTGGCTTTGCATGTGAAGTGCATCTGCCCTATATCAGTCTTCTGAAAAGGTGTTTCTTGAAATCTCTTGTGTTATGGTCACATACACATTGCCGTAGTGTTCCATCCGCAACCCACTAGACTAGATTGAGCAATGCAAATTTCGGATTAGAGAGGAAACAAACTTTGTACTACGTGTTTTTTGGAAAAAAGGAAAAAAAAGAAAAAAAGAAAAACAAAGATCTGAGCTACTAACTGGAGCAGGTCTTCCAGAACGGCAGACACCTAAAAGAGGCAGAGATGGCTCGTGTCTTCTCACCATTACAGGCAAAAGAGACTGTTTTTTTTTTTTGCCCGAAGGAGGAGGGACCAAGGCTTCATCTCTCCATCTCTGCCTTGGAAGGAGAAGGGAAAACAGGTGATTTGAAATAGAAATCCAGGAGGAAAAATCCCTATAGGACTGGACTGGCTTTTCTTGCTGCCTCCAAAACAAAGGGCTTACGACAGGAAATGCAATGGTCCAAATAGCGACACAGCCTGACAGCTTTATTGTTTGGCCTTGTTTTTTAAACAGAGTGTCCAGAAGGTACTTACGGTTCCTCCTGCCAAAACTCCTGTAACTGCATGAACGGAGGCCGCTGCGACCCTGCGACGGGCACCTGCGCCTGCGCGCCTGGCTTCATCGGAGCTGACTGCAGCGAAGGTGAGCTCTGTTCAAGGGCTGCCGCTTTTGAAAAGCAGCATTCAGAATAATACCTCTTCCACATGTGCGGGAGCAGGGATACTCATCCTAGCATTACAGCCCGCCTGCCCAAATTTATTTCTAGAGACAGCTCAGTGTGAATTGCTCAAGTTCCTTTTTCCTGTCCAAAATTTCTCAGTTGAGAAATTATCCCAGTATTTTGCTTCACGCTGTGGTGTCGTTATTTTCAGTAAATGGGAGAAAGTTCAAGTTTTTGTCATGGCAAAGGTGGTAAGGAGTCCATGGCAACCCTGCTCTTCCCTCTTTACATGAGGGCTGGGTTACAAGGCTGAATTTCTGTGGTATTACCAAAACTGTGATCTCCTGTTATGGGTAACTTGGTATTTCCACATGCTGTACCTGTACCAACTGTACAGGTTTTAGCACTAATCAGAACTTAACTATTATTTTATCATTTTTCAATCTCTTTTTGAAATTCCTGTCAGCTTATCACAGAAAGGCAAAGCTTTAATGCGTTCGGGAGTCTAAAACTTTGCTGTTCGAGACAGGAGAACATAGCTATTAAGGAAAGAAAGAATCCTTTGGTGGGAAGCACAACTTGGCCACATTCCAGTCGCACGGCCACCGTTGTGGTGGAAAAGCTTCCAGGTGGAAGCATGGAGGACAGTTATAAAAACAGTCAGAAGTTACCACATCTTTGGATGGGGTTTCCATAGTCGTCGTTTTGAAACACGTTAACTGGAATAAAAATGAGCTGACGCTGCAGAGTGCCACCTCTGTTAAAAACCAAAACTGGCACTGGGCACCCAGGGTGTTTAACCAAAGCCTCTGTTTCCTCCAGCTTGCCCTGGAAATCGGTACGGGAAGGACTGCGCCCTGTTCTGCTCCTGCGGCAGCGGTCGGTGTGACCCACGGACTGGCAACTGCTCTTGTCCTCCTGGCCAAACGGGAGCAGCCTGTCAGCAGGGTAACCAAGCGGGGCCCGCGCTCGCCCTGCCAGCTGGGCACGTCCCTGGGACAGCCAGCAAGTCAGCCGCAGCACCGAGCGTTGTTTTTGGCTGTGTTTTCCCACATTTTGAAGCCCGGCTTTACTAGACAGCGCTGGGGTTTGCTGCACCTCGCAGGATCGCGACGCCTGCGAGGGATCGGGGCTCCCTCAGTCCTCCTCCGTCCTGCCCCCAGCTCCTGCCCTGGCCCCACTACCGCGGGTGCCATTGCATTGGTTCCCTGCAAAGCAAAAGAAGTCACAGCTCTCGGGGGTTGCACTCTGAACGTGTGATGTGCCCCAGGACGGGGGCAAGGGTAGCTCTCCGTGGTGAGCACTGTGAGGGCACGACGGAGGGCTGGGACTGAATTTCCAACAACTGCTTGAAACCCAAAAGGGAAGGTTAGAGGATGTACTAAAGAGAAGACTGGAGAGACATGGGACAAGGGTAGGAGAGCAAGTGGGGTGTGAAGCTAGAGGGACATGGGGTGAGACAGGGAGTGCTTGGATTAAACTGGTAATAAACGTACAGTGACGAGCTGTGTGTGTCACGCAGCCTTGTTGCATCAGGCACTTGTGATGCTGTACAGGGAGCAGGCGTCTGTTGTTGTTCCCTATCACTTTCCTCCTCCTTTGTGATGCTGATACCTTCTTTTCCAAACTTTGTTAATTCTCTGTAGTGTGTCCCCAGGGACAATATGGCCCCAACTGCCAGCTGACGTGCACGTGTCAGAACGGCGGTGTCTGTGACCAGGCGGATGGGAGCTGTGCTTGTGGCCTTGGCTGGACTGGCAGCTCCTGTGAGAAAGGTAATTTTCTGCTTTCATGATAGCAAACAGGTAGATTGGAGCAGAGGAGTTTGGTATCAATACACCCTCGAAATGAAGCAGGTTCTGCTGAAGCAGACACCCTCCCAGCTGTACTCATCGCTCTAGTTTCCTCTCAAGCAGAATAGCCCCAAGTTAGAGCTTTTTTTTTTTTTTTTCTTTTTCTTTGAGACACTTTCCTCAAGAATCCTGAATCATGCTCTGGAATTCTCCCAAGTTCCCTGGCATGATGTCTTATATCTCCTTCTCTCCATCTTCCATGTTCTTTTGTTCATGCGAACCCTGTTTTTCACCATTAATATATTCCTGGCACCATATGTCCAAAAAAAAAAAAAAAAGCCTTACTCTCTCTTCTCTGTGACAGCCTCTTCACAATGCAAAACAAGCTTCAGCAGAACAATCTCACTTTTCATTCCAGGAACACTTTTGCCAGCCCACAACAGATTCTTTTCATGTGTACTTTCTTTCTTCCTATCTCCCAAAATTCATTGTGCACTTCTGTGTTCCCATTTCTCTCTCCAAATCAAGATACCTGTGTAGCTATGGATTTAAATGTGCAGGAAATCATAATTTTTCTGATATGCTATCAAATAAGTAGTTCTGAGTTCACCTTCAGGATGGTGTCATCATCGCTGCCATCGTGGTATTCCCTGGCCTTCATGTACAGTGTTTCCTTCCCTCGTATCTGTAAAACATCCACCTCAAGATCCCTCCGTAGCAATAGCAAGAATCAGTCATTATAGAGATATCCAAAAATGACACTTTTTAACAGAATTATCCATGGAATGATTTCACTTTGCACCTGAAAAGACTCAGAGACCCTCTACCTGCATGTGTGTGCAGGGAAGGAGCAGGGAGAAAACACGCTAACTACTCAGGGACACTCACAGTGGGACCGCCACTGCGGACAGTCACTCAAGGAGGCCCCCAGGAAAGGGAGGTTTGCCAATACCTGACTGAGAGGTGGTGCAGACATGGATATTCACCTGTATTTGCCTGTTCCTTGCAATCCCTGTAACCCCTCCTTAGCTGCAGGTGGGTAGCAGAACTTTCCTGGGGCCAGGCAGGTGTCCTGGGATAGCGTGGGTCATGCAAGCATGTCCTACAGATGTGCTTAGATAAAAAGTCCCAGGTTTCGAGGACCAGAGTCTCATACAACATGAAGAACCATGTGTTGTATCGCTAGAAAGATCTTCACCATTTACCTGTCCGTATAGATAGGCGAGCTGTTGGAAAACAGAATCTTGATTTCCACATCAGTGTGGTTCTCGATGCGTTTTGCCTGAAAGGCATCTTGCAGCCACACATCATTTTTTTCCCCTACTGATTAGATATGATATTCCTGAAAGATACAAAAAAAAAAAGCCTTGTCTGACATTTGCAGACTTATGAATCTGATTATTTGGATGGTCACACTCATTTAAGTCAGTCTGCACCATATTCTAATTACCACAGCAGTGATGAAGTTAACTTCTGCAGATATGATGCATAGGTTAATTATATTGACACAGTCATTTTTGCATGACTCGGCTTTCAGTAATTTGAGACATGTTTAGTTCTGTAAAAGTAGATATCTAATTACACATGGAATGGCTGTCACTATGTGTGAAACAGAGGTCCTTCCATTTTCATTAGAAATTGGAAGAGTATGAACTCTAATGACAGCACAGACGTAGGAAAGCTGTGTTTTTATAGCTTTTATAAGTCTCTGTAAGAAATATTGTTGTAATAGGCCAATAGAGGAGAAGATATGATTTACTGTGTGACCTTGCAAAACCGTTATTTTTTTCCAACATTACCTATATGAAGAGACAAATTAAAAAGATGGACTATTATAAGCAGGAGGAAACTGAGTACTATACAACCTTCTACACAATATAAAACATTTCTCACCAAAGTAAGCAAATGCATCATAACTGTGCAGAAATGCTGTGTCTTCAATGTGCAGAAGAGGGTGGGAGTTTGAAATGGGTAGCAAGAGTTGGTCTCAGCGCTATAAGCTGTTACATGGCCATTAGATTGCAGCTGTGAAGGCAGTTTATCCATGTGAGGTCAGCCAAAAGATTTTGTGCTGTTCTTGTTCTGTCAGCAGAATGTCTCCCGGGTAAATACGGACCTGAGTGCCGCTTGGACTGCCCGTGTCGGAACAACGGCACCTGCGACAGGTTCACGGGCTGCTGTCGGTGCCCCGAGGGTTATTTCGGCCACGCGTGCGAGCACAGTAAGTGGACAACCCCTGCCACGGCCTGAGCAGTCTGCTTCCCAAAAGGAGGACCGTGTGGGATCTTCAGTGTAGTCATCTTTACTGTGGTTCAGTAAAAGATTTTGGGGTCTCCCAGATCACCAGGCAGTTTTGGCATCTGAATAACTTCCGTATCTCTTTAGCGCTGGGGGTGTTAGTGGTGAATTTAAAAGCACATGGCAGAGAGGTTATAACATATAGCAGTTTTGTTGGCTTGCAGGGAATGCAGCGGAGAATGCCCAGGATTTTAAAGGGCTGCATGTTTTTCTTCATCAGCTTTCTTCATTTGGTGCTTTCATTTCTCAGGCTGCCCCCTTGGATTTTACGGGCAGAACTGCCTTCAAGCATGTGCCTGTAAGAATGGAGCTAGCTGCAATGCAGTGACAGGACAGTGTATTTGTCCTTTAGGTTATCAAGGCGTCTACTGTGAAAAAGGTGTGTATACACATTTAATTTTCTTAAAAAATCATGTTGTTACCCAAATACTTAACTTTGTTGAGAGCAACTTTGTCCAGACCTTTAGCTTTATGAATACCCTGAACAGTGAATTTGGAATTGTTTACCTGGATGTTGTCGTTCCCTTATAAACAAACTAACCTGGTTCTGATTAATACAGTTAAAGTTCTCGTCTCCGTGATGTCTTGCAGCAATGAGTTCCACATGTTGATTATTAAAAATGAGTTCCTTTTACTGATTTTAAATTTGCTTCTAAAATTTCAAATGAGATTATTAAATTGGTGTATGTTAAACCAGTTGAGTGTTACAGAATAGACTTCCAAAGACTTCTAATTAAAAATGAAAATAAGTGCCAGCTACATTTCTGGGACAGATTTACAGATACCTTTGATAGGTTGGATTAGACTAAACCAACATAAAGAGAGATCATATAAATATTATGCCTATTCCACGATATTCCATTCTTCATTAAATTTGGCATTTATACTAGATTCAGCTCAGAGTTTATGAGCTGTCCTATGAGACATCCTTGAAGAACTCCTCTGAACTAATGTATTTCTTGCAATTCAAATATGCAGTGCATCTGAAAAAGTGCTCTTTATGTTAGGCTGTGAGGCTGGGTGGTTTGGCGAGAGGTGTCAGCTTCGGTGTGACTGCGGAGTTGTTCCCTGTGATCCCGTAACTGGAAAGTGCCTTTGCCCGCCTGGGAAGACTGGAGACAAATGCAATGTTGGTAAGCGCGGTGATATTTTCTGAGGGCTGGACTATGCGTAACTGAACCGGTGTGACCTGCTGGTTTTGGCGTAATTGCAAAAGGACATTTCCTGGCTGAGTCTATTCGTGAACGTTCGTAACTAAGTATTTTCTTGCAGGTTAAGTAGCTCTATCAACAGGGTGCCCCTCTTGTTTCAGTCAATACCTAGACTGGCCCACTGTTAGGAAAGCTCTGTGGGTCACTCATTGGCACCGAGTTTCATGCGTTATTGAAGAATATACCCCAAAAGCAGTGCAAATAGCAGTTTTGCAGACCTGGTGGAAAGATGCTTGACAGGAGTGTGAAGGGATCCAATTGCATGTGTAGGTGGGGGGTAGGGGAACTGCAGCAGCTATTTCTGGCTCCAGGATTCAGTAGTAGTCCGAGAACGTTTGATCCGAATAAAATTCCCTCATTTGCAGCACAGGCACTTGGGCTGTGTGTTTAGTAATGAGCTGGCCCACAAAGGCTGAATTATTTCATAACAAGGATATAAAAATAGGTGAGAATACTGTAAAGAAAACAAACCAAAATGCTGTATCCTGGTGAAATCATTGCAGAGCTGAGAGGCACTAATGATAGTTAAAGTTCCCGAGCCAGATTCTGGTCTCAGTAATGCTGGTGTGAATTTATGGCAATCACTGAATTAAAATAAACACAAATCATCATGTCGTAGCAAACATGCTAAAAGGAGTGAATGTCCATGTGCGAATACTACAGGCCCGCACGGGGAACTATAATGCCCAGAGCCTAAGGATCACGTTTGGGGAATACTGGTTCTCCTTTCCTTCTAGGATAGGGCAGGAACCAGTTCTAAACATCATGCCATTAGTGCAAGGGAGGGTTAAGTAATTGCTGGGAGCTTAAGTGCAACCCAAAAACTGAAAAGGAAAATGATTTGCTACCCTCCCTGCACCGTCCTGCGGTCAGAAATCCAAGTAACTCACTCTGCAGGCGCTGGGCTGACTGGGAGTCCAACCACGCTGTGCAGTGAGTAAGGCTCCGTGAATCCAGAGGCTTTTCCAGTGAAGTTTTAGGCAGAAATAAAACGCAAGGGGGAAGCTCAGCACCACGAATCTGAAACAAGTTTTTTGCTTCTTCCAAACTATAGGAGTCATTTTTATTTTTCTTAAATCAGCTAGAGTAGCCCCCATCCACGAAAAGCTGTTACAGGGTAGGTTTTATTTGCATTTTTATTTTCAATTAGGCTCAGTTCATCTGTGATATAACTGTGAGCAGCTGTGACTGTGCAGCAGCCATAAAGATAAAAGGCCTGATTTTAATTTGAACTCTGGTAAAGCACCCATTAAACAGGCAAAATGTTAATTAAAAAAAAAAAAGAGAGAGAGAGAGAGAATATAACAGACTTTTATGGGCTCTCTTTTGCTGTAGTAAATTAACATTGCAGACTTCCAAGCAGATGTCTTAAATACACATTGTTATTAACATGAAAATGTGGTATTACATAAATTAAAGTCAGGTCCAGAGGTGTTTGAGGAGACCTTTTCTCATAACATTTCCTAATTGAAAAGGCCAGGCTTGGGAGCGCAGGGGGGAATACCCCGGGGCTGGGGCTGCACCGATGCTGCCCGCAGCAGAGCTTTCGCTCGGCCAAGGGTGGCCGGGCAAGAAAGCAAGAGCCTCGGGTATCTGCAGTGGGTTGGAGGGCGGTGAGGGACAGAGGGCTATTGTTTGCAGCACGTTTAGCACCCTGCCTTGCAACCTGCTGCTTGCTTTCCCTTCGTGCCTATACACTGAGGCATAAACAGCTTGGAAAAATTGCCATGAGAATTTGTCAGCACAGTCGCAAAATGCCCATGGGCTTGTTCATCCTCTGCAGCAAAAGTAGATGAGATTAACACATTTAGTGTATTTGATTTGTCATTAGAGTTATGTGTTATTGGCAGAAGACGAATGAGTATATATGAAATAGATATATGGGACTGAGAGTGCAGCATGTTGACAGTAACTTTCCTGAGCAAATCCCACGATTCCTTTTGCTGACATCCTGTGGTTTTACACTGGTAATTGTTCCCATTTTGGGAACTTCATTAGGAAAGCTAGAGCATAGTTTGGTTGGGAGTATGTTGTAGATGACATAGGGAACCTGCAAGGCTCCCTGCAACCTACTGAGCATTTTCCTGGCCCTAGATTTCTTATCTCTTCACAAAGCCATGGCAGAAGCATTCTTATACAATGCAGGAATACTGGGTTTTGTTTGTTTGTTTGTTTCTGTTTGTTTGTTTGTTTTTATAGAGGTAGTTATATCACCTTAGGTGAAAACAAGGCAAAGTCTCTTAACCTATGCTCTTAGGCTAGAGGCTTAGTAGAGATTAAACAAAAGCAAGAAAAAAAGTTTTCTGTTGAGCAGGTGACCCCAGCAAGGCTTCCCCTAGTTTGCAGAACTTGATGGAGGTTTGAATTCTCAGCAGAGCCAGTGTGAGCTTTGCTTTTTTCCCCCAGTGAAAAGCCAGTGACTTTTCTGGGTGTTTTTGTCTTTAGTAAATATCCCCAATTTTTCCTACTTGGTGCATTTGGCCCTGAATGCTGCCACTGGTCTCAGTTCCTTTTCTATCCACACATTTTCTGGGCAGGGCAGCCATCCCACAGGGACACGAGAGGCGAGAGGAGTGCCCCCCTCATTGCTAATGCTTTTGTCCTTCCAGAATGCAGGTGGGACCGGTACGGCCCAGACTGCTCTCTGCAGTGCCAGTGTGCCAGCGGATCCCAGTGCAATCCTTACAACGGGAACTGCGTCTGTCCGGCCACGTGGATGGGGCCAACCTGCAAGGAAGGTAACGCAAGCTGGAGATGTGTAGGCTTCCTTAGGATAAGAAATCGTACAGCTATTCTGCATTTCCATCTCTGGTGGAAAAACCCCGAGACCTTGATGGCAGCAAAGGCAATCCTTTGCTTGGCAGCGTTGTAGCCCTGTGTGTTACCTTCGTAAGAGGCCAAGAATTAATAAATGTGATAAGTGACCACATAAGTAGATAACACATCAACAGATAGATTGGGATTGCTCTGTGAGGATGCTGGAGAACTCACCACAGTATCACAAGTGGTTTTTTGTTTTTAGTTTGGCTAACTTCTTAATGATGTGTAGTGCTGTGCGAAAGTTTCCTCCCACATGTAATCTAGTCATGGCTGGCTTGCTGAGCAATACCATACCATTTAAAATGAATTTAATGAAGGAAACGCTTTGTGAGCTTTCCATTTGAGAGATGTTTTTACTGTTGTTGTACCTGTTCTGTCTGCCTCTATGAGGAATTCAGTGTAACTCAGTCCTCTACTTTTTTTTGAAAGGTATAGTATATTAAATCATGTAAGTATGAATTGTATAATCTATACAGTATTTCAGAATTATATAGACCTACAATTGTGTTTCTACTGAATTCTCTAGGTGGCCCTCCAAAACTTCCTTTTTATGAAGAGCAAACCCAAGAAAGAGAGAATGTTTTTCCAAGAGCTCTGCAACAGTAACATTTGGATTAATAAATGAACTGTTTTATATGCGCAGACGGTATTTGAATTTGGGTATGAAAATGGCTATTCAATTCAGCTTGAATGGTACTGAAGTATTCACACTTCTTATGGAAGACTACGGAGGCCGTTTAGTAGCTGGATCCTTTTAAAAAGTCAGATCTGTTTTATGTATTTATTCCTAGCCTCTTGCCCCTCAATTAATCTGAACTGGACATTCTTTCTGATTTATAATGCAGTTCATTGTTTGAAAGCTTGGACACATTTTTAGTAAAACCAGCTCCAGAGTATCAGGACAAACAGTATGGAACATATCAACTTACAGTGAGCCACACCAACTTTAAGTGACTTTCTAAACCCACTTGACAACCAGAGTGAAGTTAAATGAGTTTTTTTGTAGATCATGAAGCTGATATGGATCCACTGCAAAATCATGTTGTCCAGAGGCTCCCAGAATTCCCTGAATTAGTTCCTCTTGAAATAGCATCATATGTTATATAAAAATGTCTGGTCTAATTTTAAAATTGCCGTTGATGAAGAATTCTCCACAGTCCTTGTTCAGTTGTTAACTAATTTAAGAGTATGTACTGCCTTTTTTGCCCGAGTTTCACAGACAGGAAGGGTCTCAGTGTAGATCTCATTTATGTCTGCCTTCCAAAACATAGGATGCCCTCTCTCAGCCTTGTCTGAGTTTCTCCTGTCTTGTCGCTTGAGTTTCTCAGCGGTTGGTCAAGTTGAACTGTGCAGTACTTTTCATAAAACAGCTCACAAAAACCACACTAAAAACAAGGCCTTTATCTTTGTTATAGTAAATGAACAACAGCAGATGTTGAATGCCATCAGGACTTTTTAAAGCTGTCGTAATCAACTTATTGTGTAGTAAAAGCACATTACATCCCATTGCATAAAGAATACACAAGAATCTTTACCTGAAAATCATCTATCCTTGCTTTCTATCTCCTTTCTATAACCAGGATAAAGACATTCTGGTGCTATTTTGTCTGTTTTTACAGGTTGCTGCTTAATAAGGACAAAGTCATTATAAAGAAATAATGTTCTCTATTTTAATATTCCTGATTCCATGGTACCTCTTTATACCTCTTTTTGGGTCTGTTAGAAGTTACAAAACCTATGCAGTAACCTCTTCAGTCTGACTAGATAAAAAGTGCACTTACTGAAAGACACCAGAATCACAGGCTCTTTAGATTTGCAGGTCTTGTATTCAACCTACCATTAACTTTCCACAATAAATTACCCCTCTGCAAGAGAAGATCTTCCTCTTGGAAGAGGCAAAGTTGCAGTAATTGATGCTAACTTGTGTTTTTCAAAAAAAAAAAAAAAAAGTCTGTTATTACTGCCATTGGCTAATGAGTAGGTGAAATAGGAGTTACCCCAAGGTTCACCTCCGGTCTTAAACAAATCTGCAGTCATTAAGTGGCCAGTAAGTAATAAGTGACTTTTGCTCACCTGGGACTTTAATTCAAACTGTGATCTTTTGGAAGCAATACACATTTGCTAAGTATTTTCAAGCTTAATGGAAGGCTTATTGTTATTATTCATCACTTCAGCGGTACTGAAAGTCATTCGTGCCTGTGACCATATTAATTAACCAGCTGTGTTTTCAATCAGACAATCCCAGGTACTGCTTCTGCTCCCTTGTCATTTCTTCTTCATAGCTCTATGAATGTTACCAGAAAATTTACTTGATGTAAATGTGTCAGAATTGCCATTTTCCCCCAGCGAGTCAGAAGTGTGTGGTTCTCTGTAGACCTATTCTGTCAGCTGTGACATTTTAAATGTTTCTTTGGAGAGTCATTTCACTTAAGTGAATTGGATTTGGTAAGGTAAATCTTGTACAAGAGGACAATTAGATATCATGCTATAGACTACTACAGAGGAAACATCTGAGTTGAGCAGCCGCCGCCTTTTGATCTCGCCAGTGTATTTACCGCTCGCTTGCCAAAGAGCCGAACTACTGCAAGCATTGCGTTATATTCAAAATTTTTCATAGAATAGTTGAGGTTGGAAGAAATCTCCGGAGATCCAGTCCTGGTCCTGATCAAAGCACAGTCAACCTCAAAGCAAAACGGGGTCGCTCAGAGACTAATCCAGTTGAGTTCTGAATATCTCCAGAAATGAAGACGCCACAACCTCTTTGGGCCCTCCCCCAGTTGTGACCACCCTCAGGAAAATTTTTTTTGCTACTTTTGAACTGGACCTTCTGATGTTGCGGTTTCTGTCTGCTGCTTCTCATCCTTTCAGCGTGCACTTCGGAGAAGAGCTCGTGGCCCTTCCTCTCCTTCGCCTCGGCACCTCCGAGGAGAGCGCTTCCCCTTGTCTTCCGTCCCTGCGGAGCAGCTGAGGCAGCAGCACCTCCTCTCCGTAGCCATGTCCTCCTCACACCGAGCAGACCCTGCCCTCCCCAATGACGCTCCAGCCACTATTAGTCTTGCTCTTCCTCCACTGGACTCATCCTAGTATGTCCGGAATTTTAGTTTAGGGGAACGTACCTGATGTCAGTGGGCCTGTATTTGCTATGTTTACACACTAATGCGTAAAGAACAAGAGCATCTTGCTCTTTGGCAGCAGGATGAAAAATAGACTGTTCTTCTTATCTGACTGCTCTCTTCGAGCAGCTGAGGGAAGGAGAACGCTTTCTGAAGCCATATCTGTTACACCTGTGTATTCCTGTTTACATTTGCCTCAGTACCTTAGTAGCAGAGTTGTAAATATGTACTATAAAGGAAATAACATAGTTTGAATTAAGTATTTTTAAAGAATTTCTCAATTCTAGATACATGATGAAACACGTATTCTAAGTGACTGATATTGAGCCTGTGCCAAAGAATAAGAGGCCCAAGTTGATCTGCCTGGGAAATATTTCAGCAAACTTTAAAAAAAAAAAAAATTAGAAAATACATACAAAACTATTTACATGCAATAGTCTTTTTATATTCATTCCTCCTTCAAAATACTTCTTAGCTTCTTATGTTATTACCTTGGGAGAAAAAAGATCACTTCAGTGCTGTTAAACAGATCATTCTGATTCGGGGCTCAGTCTGAATTTCTATTCCAAAGCATAGAAGAAATAAAATCAAAACTAAATATTTCAAAGGATTAAAAGAAGACTTTTGAACATCTTTTTTGTAGCTGTAGATCTGCAGATGTTCTCTTTTTCATAATTGAAGCTATGGAAAGTGGTCACATGATGTCATTTGCTAGATGAAGAGCCAAACTTTACATAATTATCTATTAATAAAGTTAACTTCCTTGTATTTTCACCAATATCTTAATGCTGCTTCTTGTTGCAGATTAATAAATTTACCTGATTGTGTTCCTACAATATGACTTTTATTAGACAGCATGGAGGTTTCCTGAGATTCATTTTGTGACAAATTATTTTTACTAAGATAGCGTAATTTTGTTTATTTGGTTCATCAGCTCCTGTCAGAATCATATATAGCACTGAGGACCATTAAAAAAAAAAAATGAAACCTTCAGTGAAATTTATATTCAAATTATGTGCCATCTTCCATTTGGTGAATGCCTTCTTGGCTGTCTGTTTCCCAGAAGATCAAAATTAATTGAGCTTTCTTGAAAAGAGCACTTTGTGTATTCCCGTGTAACACACTTGCACACATACAGTGCTTCTTTCAAGATTATTTAGAACATGCAGTCTGTGCCAAAATCCACTGTCTTACCTTGCTGTGTATTCCAGATAGCTTCAGTTTGAGAAGAATGGAAATGAGTGTAACTCAGTGGATGCAGCAGAATTTTATTCAATGTGAATTCATGAAACCAGAACAACATGTTTTAAGTTAGTCTTCAGTATTTATAATGCTATCCTCATAGGAAAACAATCAGAATTTTAAAAATTCTCCGCTTCTGCTGCCAGAAATTATTATTCTACTTTTATCCTTTTTATGTTGAAGAACCATTGCTATTAAAGTTTGCCCAGATTTCTTGCCAACCATATTATTTTGATTGGCTGCAGCTTTCTGTTTGTGTAAGTAATAACCATAACAGTATCAGAAGTTGCCAAGGGGACAAACATGGAAATTATACCTTTGTATCCCTTCCAGAGGAGCCAGAGACACATTTTGGAGCCACAGTGGCTTCATACCATTGACCTAATGATGACAAATAACAGCGTTGCTGCTGGAGCTTAGTTTTTTATCAGGGCAGAGACAAGTCGGGAAGAGTTCTGGAGGGAATTGGTGCACCGGGAAACCTTGATCCTCCCACCCTCATGTAAATTTTTTTTACAACTTAGCCGGAAACCCTTTCAGAGCCCAGGCCGTGGCAGAGGTTTCATGCACGGACGGTGACCCGCGGCTGCCTGCAGCTCCCCGCGTGAGCAGCCCTTGTGCCTGATCATTCTTCTGCAGGGTCAAAGCTTTAAATTTTAGCTCAGTGAAGCAATTTCCAGGGGTAAACAAAGCATTTCAGACCGGTAGCACATAAATTGTTTATTTTTTTTATTGGTTTTAATAAGCATTTGTATAGCAATACTATGTCTTAGTGAATTTATAGCCCCTGTTCAAAGAGCATGGGGAGGGGTGTATCTCAGAGCTGTACTGTACTTTGTTGTACACATGTAATGGTGAAAGGGTGCTAATTTTTTTTATAAAGGTGTCATTAAAACTTGTTCTTGTTTTCTCCTTTTTGATAATTTTCACATAACAGGCTTACATTGCAGATCAAATTTTACTCTGTTAAACTGATTTATATTCAGAGCAAACACTGAAATCACACCTGCTTTTAGGAGTTTATAAATAATAAATAATAGCAATGTGGCCTGTACGTAAATGGGTCTATATAAAGATGCCTGACCAGAACAGCTTCTGCAGTGACCAAGCCTGATAAATCGAGGTTTCTGGCACTCCAGAGTATTAGAAGTATCCAAAACACAGCATAAATCTTGTTGGGAGAGGATGGTTATGAAGTGTAACGTTTCTGGAAGACTTGGGCATTAGGCACTTTGAAACCGCACACCTGCAGGCTTCCATCAGCCGCCTTGGCCACTTCCCAAATTCTAATGCTCGCCGTAGAAACAGTCGCGTTCACCTTGAGGGTATTGTCTTCTCGCCCTGGCAGGAGCTGAGGGACCACATGTGCCTCTCGAATGCCAAGTAATGCAAGAAGTGTGTGCTGTTTAATTGGAAGGAGCATGCTAAATTGAATCGAAAATGTGTAACAAAGAAGGGACAGTATATCAAGCTGTCAGATAAAAAAAAAAAAGAGGGAGGAGTGCAGACATATATGGTTAACTAGATTCTGGGAGAACAGCTTTACAGGCTTGGCTTTATTTTTAAATTTCAGAGCAAACAATTCTTTATTTTAGCTCTGTAGTCATGCAGATTTTTATCTGTGGTTTACTGCATTTTTACCTATAGTTTAGACAAAAGCAATGTCAAGTTCATTTGGTTTAACTTTGGTTTGGTTTAACATACATTTTAAAAATAGTCCTATAGTTATTGAAATTTGTAGTTATTAGAAGCTATATTTAAATGATTTAAGGAAATAGTTTAAGTTATTACACTGAGCTTCCAGTTCCAAACCTTGCAGATAACAGCTGATCCAAAGGATATGAAGTGGATTAATATTCTCAGTCTGTGTAGGGTGAACATTGGTCCACATCTTAATTCCTCAAAAAAAAAAAAAAAAGAGTTTGCAGCATTTGAAATGTTTTTATCTGCCTTTAGTATATATTTGCACTGGAATAAGAGCAACCTTGTTACTGTGTTCATGAAATGTGACTCTAAGGTACAGTCTCTTCAGCATCTCAAGATGGGGTTAAACCAATTTGTCCTGATAAATCTCTCATTTTGGTCAGCACTAAAGCTTTGTATAATGTTAATGCAATATTCTGTACACATCCAGTAAAAAAAAAGAACATTCCAGAACCCATAAATGGTCTAAAAATAACTTTTATTAAAAGTTCAGTGTGATAAGATACTGCTTTGTAATTCTTTCATGAACAGTAGTTAAAAAAAAAGGAAAGTAAGCATCTTAACATCTTAATTGTGTTGTTACATATATGAATAAGGATGTCAGCAACTAGTAATCTAATTGTTCATGCCATTTGGCAGTGGCTTCTTTTTCAGTAATAGCCTAATAAATCCTTGTCTTTTAGAGAACCGATGACAGCGGAACATCTTGAGAAGCTGCATGTGGTAAAGATGTTATAGTTAGTTTTTAGAGCGCTTCGTGCCATCATCTACTGGGTGTACTCTCCAGTCCAGATGTAACGTCTTGGTTTGAGTCATGTGCTCATGTCTCCCTCTAGTGACTCCAAGGACTGATGAGAATTAAATTAATTTATCGTGAGGGCTGTGATTTCATGGTGTAAGAGACCCAAGAGTTAGTCCTTCTGCTTCCCGAAGGTCACATCTTGATTGATTGATTAATTAATGTAATAAAGTACAGCCTCAGTCCTGAACCATGGTCCCTGTGGGTGGATATTGTATAACCAGATCAACATGATGGTCCTGCCCCAAGACCATGGTGCTTGTCCAAGCAAAGGAGATGCAGCTCTGTTTGCACGGCCTTGGTGCTTGGACAGAACTACCAAAAATTAATTCCAAACTTGCAGAAGTTTCTATAAACCTTCACCTCTTTGCCTTTTCCTTTACCTACTGTTCCTTCTCAGTTCAGCCCAAATTAGGAAGGAAAACTCTTGTGAAATGTCAAGATTTGTCTTGCTTCAAAGCCTTGCTTTGAAAACGGCATGTGGGCTTTCTAGCGTGGGAACACCCGAGTTAACCGAGCGCACGTTTCCTGCTTAAGTGGAGCCATATTTGGGATGGAAAAGCTCCACTGTTCCCACTGATCCTGTCCTGTTGTTCTAGTTCTAATTAACAAGGAATTGGCCTGTCATTTCTTTGTTATTTTGTAAGTCTTAGAGTGCTATAAATTACTTACAAAGTGACTTAATGAAAATTCTCTGGTTTTTGCAGCTGGAGTTTTTTCAGCTAGAAATCCAGTTTAAAATGATTTATACGTCCTCTAAGATATGCACTTAGATTCCTTTCCGTATGTCATCAACAAAAAAATAAGATCAGTGCAAGGGGGTAATTCCTGCTTGTCAATTTGCTTTTTTTTTAACTCTTCTATTTGACGTTTATGTTGTGGTAGCCATTGTGGATCTTGGCCGCACACTACTAGGTACATGAGTAAAGAAGGCTGCTCTTAATTACCTCTTTAACCTTAGGGTATATATGAAGTACAGAACAGCAAGCATAAAAGCAGCACATTAAATGCAGGATGTGTTCCCGGGCAGGAGGGACGGGAGGGCTGCAGTAGCCGTCCTCCTCCTCCTCCTCGGAGCCTCCCAAGCAAAGAGCTTGAGCAGGCACCTTGAAGGGCCTTTAGGCCTGTTTGCAGTCACGTGTTGCATGTTAAATTTTTACAAGAACTGGTGAATTTGATCAGAAAAAGAAAAGTTATTTTTGGCTGCCAGTGTGGCAAAGCGACCTAAAATACAAACTCAAGAATGTGTTGAAAGAAGCCGGTTTGCCAGAATTACTATTGTTGCAGCAAAGTCTTCACCGTGATCCTATGGGAAGCCTTTCCCTGGAATATTTTATTGAAAAGACTAGGGGGATACTTTCCTTTAGGTATTTCATTTACAGAGTTAAGGCGAAGGTAAAATGCCTGGAAGATTTTTGCCTCTTTGTAAAGAGCGTTGGCAAGGATTGTTTTGGTTTAGATGTTTTGTTGCAAAGCCCTTCCTGATGTGGAGTAGTGACTGGCTTTTTTATTCCTTTGGAAAGGGAAATTTGCACGCTTTAGCTTATGATAGTCGAGTGTCATTGGTTTGACAGTGTGCCATCGACTAGGGAACGGCAGCCCTTTAAATCTGGTGTTGCACTCAAAAGTTAAGTGTGTTGTCATGAGGAATTTGCAGTAAATTTTCTCTTCTGATTTCTCGCTCCAGAAAGAGATTTTTTTCTTTTTTTCTTCGCCTTCCAGCCGAAATCACAGAGACTCTGCCGAGGAGGGGAGGTGCCAGTGCTTGTTTCCCTGGGGGGAAGATCGGAGGTGCAGAGCTGATGCAACTTGAGTGCTACTCCCTGGAGCCCAAACCCCCAGCAGCAGCCCAGAGTCCTGTCTGGTAGCCAGGGCCACCTCCCTTGGGAAAATCCCCAAAGATTTGTAAAGCTTTGGGAAAGAATGATGTCACCTAAGCCCCACAGCAGTAAAAGTCTGTTTTAAGGCGTATTGCAGTGAGTGTTTTTCTGCTGCATGCAGAAACAGCGCCCGGCTACATCAGGAACTGAAGAAGGGACCAACGCGCAGGTCCTGGGGGCTTGGCCACGTACACGGCCCTTCAGTGCCCTGCTCAAAAGCCATGACATGATAAGCGTGTGCCAAGTCATGTGAGAGGTAAAAAACATTAGAGCTGATAAATGAACGTTTGACTTTGAGTCTGCATGAAAGAGGATGTTGAAAACTGGGTTTCTTCCTGCCCCTGCTGCCAGGAATACGAGGCAGCACACAAGAGACTTTGAAGGGCCCTCCGGGAAAAATGCCATTACCAACTCGACTATAGCGTGTTGTCCAAGCTGCCCTGAAGGAGTCTCTGCCAGAAACACCTGTTAACAATAAGGACTTGTTAATGTTTCATAATTATTCTCCCAAGTATGTTATTGCTACACCAGCCCCCCTGCACAAGAAAAGAAATTTTGGCAAGCGTTAAATGCACATGATATTTGTGAAAACCTCTGGTCTGTCTGAATCTGCGAAGAGCAAGATGAAGGTGGGTCTGCAAGTCTGGTGATGGCTCCACGCAGCTGAGGTTACACTCAGCAGTGAGGGGCTAATGGAGCCTGTTGGCCACACGTTGGTGGCCGAACACGTTTGTGAATCCTTTGAGAACTGCCTTTAGAAGTTGGCCATCGAGTGACAAATAATCTACTTCTCCTTTTGATAGTATCAGCGATCTTACCTGTTGGTGGCTTGTTTGTCACTTCTTGTGATTCTGGGTTTCCATCAACCCCTTTCAGTCCCAAAGTTGACCAAGTTGATTAGAGATGTAAATCTCTGGCCTCTGCTTTTCCCCTGAAACGGGGCAGACCTGATCATCCCCCTACTCAGTAGGCAACTACTGCTAGTAGTAGTTCATCCTTTTCAAGGAAGGAAGCTGTAGCACTAGCACGCTTTCAAAGGGCCTGCCTCACATGGCCAGATTTTGAAGATAGGAATGGACCTTGGTGGATTTCAAAAGGGAAGAAGGATTTTTGTTTTAAATATGCTAAGAGTTTCTCTACAGACAGGATCTTTATGCGTGATGCACATTTTCATGTTCCTGGGGCCCTAGTAACTTTTTGCAACACTTCCAGGTTCTCAGTGCTTGAGCACCCCCTTCTTTGTTTCCAAAGATATTTGCAGACTGTGATAACAGAGACTAATTTGCTTTTTTTTTCCCGAGGAATAGGTAAATAGGTGATACAAGAGGGAACCCAAGCTGGGTTCTCCCACACCCAAGGCTCCAGTCACTGAACGGTTTGGCCTAAGGAAAGCTCTTGCTCCAGGCTTATAACCAGAATTTTAACATTCATCTGTTTTTCACTGGACCAGACTATTGGTGATTTCCAAGGATCTTGGCCTATACAAACACCCAAGTGGCTCAATAGGTGGCACCCTTTCTATTCCTCTATTTTCAACCAAACGTCAAAAATAAGTTGGAACTTATGTGTATATGAAGCAAGTTCAGTAAAAATGTAAATGCATATTTGTCTCCTTAATTGAATATAGTATATTGTGAAATCATTACTGTCAGGGCACACTTTGGTTTATACGAACACTTAAGTAAAGAAAATACATAAACCTAGATTGACTTGAGCAATTTGAATGTGATCGTGGACATCTGGGTTCAATAATGTTACTTTGTTAAGCAGTGTTTAATATTTCATGTCAAAGCGAGGAGCGTAATAGAACAGGGTATTTTCTGAGTTCTTAGTTTGCTGCAGTTTATGGTACAGCGCAATATATAATCTGCCCTTTGTCAAGCTCACCAGAAGGAGCCCTTCTGCAGCTGAAGATGTGAAGTGCCCTAATATATATGTTCCAGGACCTCTCCCCATTTGAGGAATTAATCTTGGAAGGTGCTGAGTGCCCTGAAATGCCAGCGAAATCAGTGGGATTTGAAGTTTCTGAGAGCTTTGAAGGCCAGAGTCTTACACAGGGTAATTACCGTCCCTCTAGTCCCCAGCAGGAAAGCCCTTAAGCACCACTGAGTTTTGAGAGTGTGGGGAGCCTGTGGACATCAGTGTTGTTAGCGCTGCTGAGATAGGTCTAGAGGGCCAGCCCCTGCCTCCGCTGCATTCACGCTGGGTAAGGAAAATTAAGGGATGGTCCCTGACCTGGGGAATGGAAAATCTGACCAAGCCAGATGGAGAAAAGGTGGAGCAGAGGAGCCGTGTTGCTTGCCCTGTGGTTCATCGAGGGTTGAACGCCGTGTTCTGAGCCAGCACCTTCTCTGCTGAGCTTTAGGTGGTGAAGGAGGGAGGAAAGGACACCAATTTGCTGCAAATTCAATATATGCACAAGTACGGTGCTCGTCGGAGGACTCTGTTTGCCTTCAGAAAGTTCAAAGTAAGAGAAACATTTCTAAGTATCTTCCAACTCTATTATTAATGAACGATTGCACTGATGTTTTTGGAAGGATTTGCAGCGAGTAATTCGTCTACAAACAAATCTTTCTTTTGTATTTTCCCCTCAACCCCAATCTTTTGTATTTCATTTTTAGGTGAAATT
Organism: Nothocercus julius; assembly: GCA_013398735.1. Taxonomy (NCBI): domain Eukaryota; kingdom Metazoa; phylum Chordata; class Aves; order Tinamiformes; family Tinamidae; genus Nothocercus; species Nothocercus julius. Next base: position 4,171,179 of record VZSV01000051.1, read on the forward strand.
TTGTAGTAGGACTGGCCAAAAGAAACATGCTTTCCCAAGCCTCATGCTGAATGTCTGTCTGGATATTTTCATTTTAACTGCAGTTTGGGAAAAAAAATGTAAACATGGTGCTAGTATCATTTTTAAGTTGAAACTATTCTTCCCCCGTGTTCTAAGAACATTATAAATGTTTGCTCAAAGGAGGCATATTTATTCATTTAACCTTTGAGAGAATACTGTGTGCATAGGTAGTAATAAAAATGTATTAAGGAGTGAGTGTGATTCCCCTGGCAATTGGCTTCTCTCTTGACCTCCTCTTAAGGATCTTAGCGGGCTGTGCTGCTGCCTGTCTGTGAGCTATGTTTGCACTGGGGGGAGAAATTTAAAGTTGCAGTGGGTTATAAGCAAGCAAATAAGTGACTCTCCTTTCTAAATGCTGGAGGAAAAACATCTCAAAAAAAGGCCTGGCATGTAAGGCGGTCATGCTCCGTGAATGTTGTTCCTAACATGCCATATAATTTCCTACATAAGCAATATGATCCATGTAGTTTTTGCTCCATAATGGTACTTCTCCCTGTCTGATTTCATGACACCATTTTTTGGCGTCGCTCTTGGTTGTGTTGGATATTCAGATGCCAACGGGATGCCCAGGAGCCAGGTACAGATGCCGTGCGGCTCCTTCACCCTCAGAGCTTGTGTAGACAGGAGCCACTTCCAGTAACGCTTCCACACGAGCCCCTGGCATTCCTTTTCCATGAACCTGGCCACTTGCATGTTTGTGGGAAGGATGCACAAAATGGGAGGGATTACAGCAGAAAGAAATTCACTGAGCTATTTGCACGACTAGGGCCAAGACTCCTCGGGTTGGTCTGTCCAACCGTCCTAGCTGCTTGGATGTGCCCTTGGCGGTCCTCACGTTGGAAGTCTGGATTGGCCACAGAAGCTGGAGATGGAAAACACCTGCCGAGACCATCTCCCATCCAGCGCAGAGCCGCTTCCCCGTGGGACACGGGTCATCTCTAAATCCCGCCGCTGACATTCTATATACAGCCCGAACTGGCAACATCCTGTCCAGAGCGACACTTCATAAATCAGGCTTAGGGCCAGTAAATCGGCACGGACGAGCAGTTACCAGCTACATAGCTCCCTTCCCCATGGCTTTCTTATGTTTCAAGGAATCAGTGGCATGTCAGCAATGGGGCTTTTGCTCAAACGCTGAATCTCATCTCGATAGGGCCGCGTCTTGCCAGCGCGAACATAAGCAAACACTCAGGTCTTCAGCGCAGCCTTGAGCAATCGCCCGCCGCCTCCAGCCGCCCGCCCGGCTGTGTCCACGCTTGTCGTGGGGCTGGTGCTGTTGTTATCAAGAGCCAGTATTGTTAATATTGCGCCCTTTTTTTGCTGCTTGATTATTCCTGTAGAGGAGGAAGAGTTAGGGGATGGATCGGTGCTTGTTTATCCCAAGAGGAGTCACCGGTGCTGGATGTTTCTGTGGAAACCTCACCCCGACTTAGCTGAGCTGGCTTCACAATCTGGCCCCAATTGTGGGTGCTGAGCACTCAAAAAAACAAGACAAAAAGCTGGCCCTGAGCTCCACTTGACAGTCTGGCCCCAGATGTAGGGTTGTTTGTTTATTTTTATATTTAAGAGATCTAGAAAGCTGCACCGAGACAGAAAATAGCATGACAAAAATAGGCTTTGCGAAAACTAAGCTTCACCGATTGGCATAAAGCGGATGCGTATTCTTTCCATAAATTTTGGGGTAAGCTCAAGTTACAGGAGGCCAGAAAGGGAAGATCAAAAAAAGCCCATCTCAGCCAAGATCATTAGTTCAGAATATATGTAGTGCCAAAACAACACAAGTTGCACAACTCCACCACGCATACCCCTCTCTTAACCCGTTCTGGCTGGACCAGAACAGAAGCTGAGTGGAGCTCAAGAGCTCCATGGCTCTGCAGGACCGTCGTGGACGTCACAGTGGCAGGAACATCCTATTCCTGGTTATGCTCCTTTGGCCCAGGGAGCTCAATACAGGGAACACTGGACAACATAGAGGTGTTGAGGCCTTATCTGGTGAAGCAGGGTTTATTTTGAGCTGAAGTCCCCAGGTGCCAGTGAGAACTGTTCACACTCCTCCCCATTAGATGTTCCAGGAATTGGAAGCCCTGTGTGAGAACTGCAGCTTCCTTGTTTCTGCTATAGGCCAAGATTACTGTACCTTCAGATTCTTCAGTTTCTGAAAGTGCTCTTGAGATACTTGTAACATATGGTGACATTTAAAACTATTTGCCCTGCTAGAAGTCCACGCCACAAGCAGCAACTGACCCACTCAGCAGTGCGGGGGAAGTAGCAGAACTCTGGCTTACAGAGCCAATATCTGATAATATCATCCAATTTTTAAGAGAGTATCACACCCTGCCTGGGATAACTTCAGCCATGGGGTTCTCCAAATAAAAGACTCTGGGATGTTGTTAATTGAGTGACCACTGTGTTCTTAGCTCACCACCAGTCCCCTTCCCCTGAGTGTCATGGGCAAACGTGAAGCTTCTAGTTTGACAGCACATCCGACCAAAATCCTGCCTTGTTTGAGCAATCACCTTATTTCATGGTCAGGGGTGGCAGGCGGTTCCAGCTCTCCCACCCAACCTGCCCTTGGGGCCAAGAAGAGCCCAGGCCCGACCACGATGCTCCCAGTGCGATCGTGGCCGAGACGGTGGCACCGACCTCCTGAGGGACCAACACAACTGGGCAAAGTGGCGATGGCGCGGAGACATTCGGAGCGCCACGAGCGAGACTCGGCGCAGCACGCGTATCGCTGCTCTTGTTCTTGGCATTGCAACAGCGCATAGTTCTCTGTTGTCTCTGGAACCACTCAGGCACATAATGAATGGAGTACCAGTGATTGGAAACGTTCCTTGCAAGCGGATGTTTCCATTACTTGTTTTCCTCCTTAAGCCTTGTAATGGTTTTCTCAAGTGTCAGCAGAAGGGCTGAAGCATCTCTTGATCTTACAGATTGCATGTCCATGTGGCCCATTCCAGTTACGGTGTGGAATTTGCAATACAATATTCACTTGTTCTCCCAGCTCTCAATGTTTTTATTATTTCATTTCACTGGTACTAAGAAGGAGAGGCTTCCAAGGTCCACATTTTCCAAAGCGATCGCAGACAGTAATTCTGTTTGCAAACATGATATGTAAAAGCCAGAAAGGCTGAGCTCACCTTCTTCTCCACACTCTAGGCAAAGTCATGGGAATTTGACATTTCTGAAGATTTAAAAAAGAAAAAACACAAAAAAAGGGTGGCTATCTTTTAAAACATCACTTGAATGTTTCGAGTTGGTTAGGAAGGTTTCACTAAAATAAGATTTTAGAAAATCTTTGTTTGTTATCACCAAAGCTCTGTGCAGAATCAGACTGAACTATCTAGGTTTTGTAGATCCATAATATACCCAAACCATGAGAATGGTGCTGCTTTAATAGCCCCATGGTCCAGATAGGTCAGGTCTGGGACAACTGCAATTGCAGCCCTATGCTGCATGCACTCAAGCAGGGATTTGATCTGGGATTTTTCACACCCAAAGACCTAAATTCTAGGCTATTAGCAAGATAGAAACAGTTGTCAAGCATCAATCTTGTTATGTTGGAAAAAAAAAAAAGAGAGAGAGAGAGAGAAGAGAGAAAAGATCTTGGCTTCATCCCCGCATGGAAACCTCTTCCCATCTACATTTAGCTGAAATAAGAGCCAAGACTAGCAGCCAATGACCGAGTAATATAAGGACCCTGCTCAGCAAACTGCTGAATCCCATACATAAATGTACCTAAGTACACGATTCCTGTTCAAACTTGCATGTTTTGCTGAATAAAGACGCATTTAATTGCAAGCTTAAAGATTCTATAGGCACAAGCCTATATTTGCTCTCCCTTGGTCTTTACCCAGCCAGATACTTGCTGGTCAATAAGAAGTTCATACAGTGCAAGGACTGCAAGAGAAGACCCGTTTTCCTCCTCCACAATGGTGGAGCTCTGGGTTCATTCCCCACCTGGACATTGTTTCCTATGTCTGTAGAAAGCCCCAAATTGTCGCCACTGCTGTGAGTAGCAAGTGGGCAACAGGTAGCTGGTAGGATAGAGAAGAGGGATATGGATTTTCATCCCGTTAAAGACAGAAATCTGCTTTGTGGGACACATCAGGCAGTGGTCTTATCCTAAACTCTTGTCCTTTCTTCCAAAAAAAAAGGGAGGTGTTACAGCTTGTTCTGCTACCTGTGTTTTTGGAGGCTGTGCAGGGATCTGATCACCTCTATCTAGGACCCATGTTCAGATCCTCTTCCAGAGCCTAAATGCGGGGATGGCAGCTGGGACCAGCTACTGGTGGCATCCATAAAACAGCATCATTGTTGGGGACCGAAATATTTTGGCATTCAGGTGTGACTGCCCCACAGCGGTTATTTAATATTTTATACTGCGCAATGCGGCTTTTAACAGTTTCTACAGGGTGTGAGGGGCTCACAAGATAGTGCTGGATTAGTCACCACTGCAGGCCACCTTCTGAATATTACAAACCTTAATTTACTTTTTTTATAATCTGAATGGACTTTTTAAGTATATCGAAGGGAATTGAAGTGAGGGGAAACATTGCTTAATTCAGCCATTGCATCCTTAAAGCCAGATTGGAAACATGGAAACCATATGTGAGCTTTTAGCTAATAAAATAAAATGCCAAAATGTGGCGGCTAAAGCTATTGCACCCAAAATATAATTGCACATATGCTCATTTACTCACTTATAATCAAAACATTAAAAAAAAAATTAAAAAAAACTTTGATACTCAAACTAGGTGTAACTGTTGGTCTAAGTTATTTTGCAAAATTATTTTACGCGGAAAGAATGTGCGTGAGGTTTTCTAATGGCAATATGAAAAGCAAACTGTGTAAACAGAGCCACACACAGCACCAATTGATAATGTTTCACCTGAATACAAAAAAAAATGAAAAAGAAAAGAAAAGAAAAAAGCTCTTAAAATGTCTTAGTGAGCCAAACACACACGTTCATTTCGCTACGGCCCCATATGATTTTTAAGGCCTGTAGCACACACGTTAAGGCTTAGCACAGGTTATTTCCAAACGCAGGTTTTCGTAGTGGTGGGCTCATTTCTTTCTTCATTTTGGGTCTCAAGGCTGCCCCAAAAGCCACTCCTTGCTGTCCCCAAGCTCTGTCCCCACTGCCAGCCATGCAGCAGCTGTGAGATACTGCCCTTCTGCTGCCACCGCTCGTCCCCATGGACGTGCCCAAGTGCCCTGCGCCAGGGGCCCTGCACGACGCTTTATAAACAGCAAATATAAATAGAAGCCTTTTAGGGAGGCTAATAAAAAACTAGTGGAATAATCTGCTTAAAGAGAATCGGAAAGTGAAAAGCTGAAGTGCAGATGCTGTGCTGGGATGTCCATGGGCTGGGCCGAGAAACAGGCCCTTGTTTGTTTTCTTGTGCGATAAGTTAGATAGAAAAAAAATGTTTTATAATTTCTTTTTTTTTCCAAAAAAAAAAAAAAAAAAAAGAAGCCAAATGGCACAGCCAAAGGAATGAGTGAAGTCAGATCAAAGATGATATACTGGGTCTGATGAGATGAAGAGTTTACCTATTTCACATGCTCGGCTTAAGAAGTCCACTTGTATAGAAGATCTTTTTAAAAAGAGAGAGAGAGAGAGAGAGAAAAGAAAAAAACAAGAGAAATGAAAAGAAAAACATGCCATAGCCAATAAGTTGTGAAAAACTGTGGAGACTGGCACTTTCAAATGCTTGGCAGGTTATTAAGCCAATTTTTATTTAGTCCACTCTAGCTGTTGGAGGGTCTGTGATTCCCAACTGTTTCACATCAGAGAAGGAAAACAGCCCCAGCCCGGCCAAGACCACATTGGTGACTGCCAGCCCTTCATGTGCCAAACATGAAAGCAACAAGTCCAGCTGCTTTGATCCCAGCATTTTTGGCCGGAGCCCAGAATGTTTTTAACTCATGTTAGGACAACATACATTATAACTGGAAATCAATCAATAGCGCCGTGACCTTCAAACGCCGTAAATGTTTGGAGCCGGTTTCTGAGCATGTAATCTAAATTGGGGATTGGAAGTTGGAATGAATCCTAACGCAACAGGGGAAAAAAAGGGAAAAGGAGAGAAAAAAAAAAAAAAAAAGAGGAAAGAAAAATGTATAGTTTTAAAATCTGGAGTTGCGAGGAAGGGATGGATGAGGGTGGAATTATGTAGGAGAGCAGTGGCAGCCAGTGCCACAGGCAGTCCCCAGAGGGGCCACTGAGTTGCCTGTATTATAAATATAACATTTATATTTTATATATATATACACACACATTAAAGGTAAGGTTTCGGCTAGTGTCGTGCACTGATGTTGTGACCGCTTTAGCCCTTTCTCCTGTGCAATGTCAGCGAAGCAGCACCTGCCTCACAATGATTTAAATTAGACCAAGATCCAGCCCCTGCGGGGGAGAAGTGGCTTCAAGAGGTAATTAAAAGAATTTCATCTCCTTCCCCCCACACTCCTCTGTATGATTTAATTGTATTGCCACTAAATACCAGTCTAGACGAGGTCCTGTTAAAAGCTTTAAAAATCACAGGGTAGTTCAATGTTTTTGTGAACAGTCATTGGCATCTTGTGGAACGAGCTTGCACAAAAGCTCCCTTGCAATTGCTCCTGTAGTGTGGCAAACCTTATTAAAAGGAATTAAAAATAAGTTAAAAAAAAAAAAAAAAAAGAAAGAAATCCACAAAAATCACCCCCTCTTCTCCAGCTAGACAAGCAAGTCTCCCGCAGCAAGTGCGAGCTCCAAGCGGACACCTGCCCAGCAGCCCGGGGCCGGGGAGCCTGGCGATGCAGCGCATGGAGCTGGTGATCAAGCAGGAGGTGATGAAGACATTATGTGGATCCCAAGGCTGCTCTAACGTTATGTGCAGCCAGAGGTTGCTCTCCCAGGGGCTGCTCTAGCTCTTGGTCAGCAGGGTTGGTGCGGGCACTGCAAGAATTTTTTGCAGCTACTTTTGCGTTTCATCACTGCGGGAAGAAGGTAACATGGGACTCCATAATCGCTGTCATTTGTCAGCCTGAGCCTTTCCCACTTAATTTCCCCATGTTCTTGACTACAGGGGCCATGCACAAGCTGCTCGGCACAGCCCTGTGCGGGGCAGCCCACGGGAGGGTCTGGTGGGAGGTCAGGAATTTTTAAGAGGTAGCATTGCAAGGCAGTGCGGTTTGGGTCTTGTTTCTCGACGCCCTCTCATCAGGAAACTTTTCAAATAATAAATTGCAACCTCTTTCTGTATTGCACGAGTTTGCTCAGCACCATCGTTATACGTAAAGCGGAATTTGGAAGACATCCCCAGGCAAGCAAGGAACTAGAAACAAAGAACGAAGAGCAAGAAACAGGCTGAGGTTTGGAGTCAGGAGCCACAGGACACCATGCTTTGCCTAGCGGCTACCTGCAATGTCAGATATTTTGTGTGACTAACTGTGTCTATAAATCAGCCAGGGCTTTCTTAGATCACGTATTTTCTTTTGTATGTTTGTGCTTCTTACTGCTCGGTTTTTTCATTTGGGCAGAGGAGAGATGTAGACGTGGCCATGGCAGTGTGACCAGTCTCCTTCTGTAACCCACAGCTTCATAGCACCTTCTAAACGGCCGGTTTTCCTCCCAGGCGCTTTTAATCCAATGCCAGAAGGTCCATTGGTGGCTCTTGGCAGCGAGTTAGATATGAAGAGGTGCAGAGCTTTGCAGGGGGAAATCTGGTGGCACCTGGAGGCATTTTCTCCCCCTAGTCAGGACCACTTTTTCCCTGTTTCATAGGAAAAACTTGCATTCACCTGGGCTGCGACCTGCTTCACTGCAAACCAGCCTTGGGCACCGAGCTAGGCAGGGCTGTGCAGAGGACGGGTTCTTCTCTGCTGATGACCTCTGGTTTGAAATCCTGCTCATGCCTGCCTATTTTGACTGCAAATCTCTCAAAGCAGGGAGAATCCCGTTATTTTTATAAAAAGTCAAGCATACTGCTGGCGGTGCCGTTTTTGGACCTGCTGGTCTGCCCATAACAAGAATAATAACTATGAAGAATTAGCAGAGTTTTCGTTTTGTTTGTTCATTTGTTTGTTTGTTTAATTTAAAAGAAGTGAGGTCCATGTGCAAGAATTTCTGGTCAAAGCTGGGGAATGGGTCTAGGCAGAGTGGCTGGAGGCAGGAGGCAGGACATGGACCGGCGGGTCCATCCTTGGTTCGCATCCCCATGGGAAGCCACCGCCGTGCAGACACCGCAGCTCCTGCAAGCCTGGAGGCCCCCGAGCCACGTGGCTCAGCAGCTTCGAATAACGGGTGAGATTTATCCCCTGCCATTTCTCATCCACATGTGCGGAGCGAGCCCGATGTTGTTCAGCTTGTGAAATTTGATGGGATCACAGCACGAGGCTGCCGAGCCGCCGCTGTGCAAGATCCCCGTCGATGTCAAGGTTTACAGGGAGGGTTACGTCCCATCTGTTTCTAGATGCTCCTTTCATGTTCTCCATCTCTTCAGGCGCTCTTTTCCAAAGGGCTTCCTTGATCCATGTGGAGTTAATAAGTGATTTTGGTGTGAGTGTAGATGTGTAAGGAGCAAGATGTCTTGTTTCATAAAAGTCTGTTGTTGATTTATTCCTTCTTCTGCTGAGTTGCTTCCTGTTCGTTTCTCCTCGCACTTGCAGAGCCCTGGACATTGTTTACGTTTGGGATGTTTCTCGTGTTTATGGAGGGGGCAGCGTTTCTGAAGGCTCCCCAAGCGTTGCTGCTTTGAAGGAGCCTCTCCAAGCTCTCGGGAAAGGAGCTCAGCTGATGGTTGCGCGTGGTTGGCTCTCCTCTCCTCGGGTACAGTTGTCATGCAGCTTTCAGCCAGAACGACCCCTCTCCACCTCCTCAGTCTCCTCTGTGTGTCATGAGGCTGCAGTTTTGTCCCGATATGACAACAAGGAGCATTCGGAATTTTGTCACAATGCTGCTTTTCGTCTCAAGAAAAAACAACATTCCCTCCCAAAGTACTCATGTCACCTTCCTTCGGTTCATATGTTTGGGTTTTTGAGCCTTAATTGAAAAACTTTTGTGGTTTTCTGGACATTTTCAGATTGATTAAGAACATCTAGAAGAAGTCTAGAACCAGTGGAGCAGCCCATGCCCAGCCATGGTCCTGGTTCTCCCTCACCTTGGGTGTCTTTAGGAAGGAAAGTGGCTTCCGCCTGGGGAGCACAGGGAGAAGCTGGGATTTTTCCCATTAACAATTGCGTATATAATTCCCTCCTCTCTCAATCTTGCCTGGCTCTGCTGGCTTCTTTCTATTTCCATTTTCAAGATGAGCTTTTTCGGGTGTTCCGAGAAGCACTAGGAAGGCACAGCCATGAGCGCAGAGATGCCGGGAGCTGGAGCCCCCTTGACAAGGCTTCACTCCCGATTTCCTCGGCGGCTCAGGGGACAGCGGGAGACACCTCTGTCTATTACTTTGCTGTTTCTGGCCCTTTCTGGTTGCTCCTCCCTTCTTTACAACTTGCCCACGTGTGCAGTAGCTGTCACAGACGTGTGGATACCCGTTCAAACTGACCATCATCCTTTTTTTTCCCCGGGATGTAGGAGGATATATTTTTTCCCCTAGCATCATGACATAGTTTCGCATAGCCTCAAATAAAAAGCACATGTTGTATAAAGGCTAAGTACACATTTATCTGAGCTATCAAGGAAGAAGAGTGACCAAGCCAAATATCTTTGGCTAAATGAGGCTGGAATTCAAAAAGTTGAGGACTGTGGATAAATAAAATGCCAAATTCACTGTTGTTGTTTGCAGGCATTTTTTATAAAAGCGGAGCAGAACGGGCCGATCTCGGCAGGCAATCCTCACGGGGGGTTGCTGAAGCAGCACGAACGCAGCCGGCAGAAAGGAGCTGACGGGTTTTGGAAAAATCCAACCTGAGCGAGAGTATTTCTGGGTCTTCGGAGACAGGTTTAAAGAGTGGCTACAAGTCAAGTGTTTGGCTCCTGGTTGTAGAACGTCTTTATTTGAATTACTCGGGATGCGTTTTCTTGGATGAGATGTAACACTGAGGTCTTAACCTCCTTGTTTAGGGATTTTTTTTTTTTTTAATCCAATTTTATGTTTCATGATGTCCCAGCGTTCTTGGTAATTTGCTGCCGGTTACCCTCAGTGGGACGTTTTTTGGTGGGACTTATTTTAAACGATTCTTATCCAATCTGAATTTCTGTTCTGAAATTGAACTCAGCAAAGGTATTTGTCTAAATAAGTGTGTCTATAGGAGGTTTAAAATGTATATGGCACTTGCTGGAGCTTCTCAGTCATGAGAGGGTTGTAGGAAAAAAAATGAAATTGTTAAGCTTTTGTAATCTTGCTTCTGGAAGAAAGCTAGAAAAACACATACTTTTTAACAATTTTTTTTTACAATTTTTACCTTTGTAAATAGAGGTATGGACAAAAAAAAAGCTGTTGCAACCTGAAGTACGGAGAAGTAGCATGGTTTCTGTTTAAAAAGGTATTTAGAATTATACATAGAAATGTTCATGCGGTATTAGTTTAATATGTGCAATACCAATTTAAAACATACTCTGCGGACCAAGTTATAGACAGAGCTGCTGGTGCTGAAATGTTATACCCAGAAAGGCCTGAAAGAAGCTGATCCATCTGCGATAACGCAGATTCGGATACTTGAGTATTCTTTCCATTTATGTTATTTCCATGCTCCATTACCTGTAAAATATGTAGGTGTCATTCCAGTCTTACAGTTTGGAAGTACTTCTTCAGCATTGTAGGGCTCTTTTGGCATGAAAAATGCATCATTCACAGGAAATTCTACAACTACCAAGGTAAGTTTTTAAAATATTTCTTTTTCAAAGAGGCATAAATCAAGTTTGCACTGCTCTGCAAACCATCACTTGACGAAGCAAAGTCTGAGCTTCAGGAAAAGGGCTACAATTCTTTATATTTTTCTGATACATGAGTGTATTTCCAAAAAGGATTTGAATGAGTTCATATCCCAGAAAATACCCTTCTCCGGGTCAGCACTGCAGATTGATGCTACAGAAAAGCGCGTAATCCTCCTGCAACACGGAGATTTGCCCCGGAGAAGTGATCGGCTCCCTGTGCTTTGGCGTGACAGCGGCTACTTAGGAGATACCAAACTTGGATTTTTCGCTCCTGCCACAATTGATTGGACCAGACAGTCCTGAGAAACTTAGTGCTTAAACTCTTGAACCATCTATGCGCTGAGTTTTGGTACTCTTGGTGCAAGCAACTCCAGCACGAAGGACAGCAAACTTCTGGAGAAAAGGTTGGGTTCTCCGTGCCCATATGGGAAATATCATCTTTCAGAGGAAGGGCAACGTCTGGATCTTGAAAAGATTCATTCAAGATCATAAGTAATCACTTCCAAGGTAATTTTTCTTTTAAGGGTCCAGCCTTCCGAACCATCTGATCTCAGCTACAACGTTGCACTATGTTAAGCGCTCGGTCCTCTCGCCTCTCTTCCTAGGTAACCTCCATGCCGGATTTGCCCTGGGCAAGGTACCCGGCTATGCTGCTATTGTTTGTGGGACACAATTTGCTGATATTTGATTGCTGCAGCTAAGACATTCGGGTGAATCATTATACCGAAATGCAAAGGAGGCAATTTGAGAAAGATGCTTGTGTTTCTGTAGCACTTTGCAGCAGATGTCTCCTATTTACTGCTTTATTTTATTGCTTAATGACTGGATCTCAAGTAATTGAACAATTTGACAGATATTTATTTGTAAAACATGATTCATTTGGTCAGACATTGTGAAACAGTTTCATGCCAGTTCTAGAGAGTTTGGTAGGACCTTCTAAAGATGCAAGCATTCAAGTAAATTGCTCATGTCAATAGCACATCCACTTTTTACTGTTCTTTGCTGCACACAAATATTTGAGTTGACAAAAAAGCGCTGGTGAACAGACTACAGGGACTTCTGAACTTTAATCAACCACAAGCACTGGCAGGGTTCAGAAGTAATTTCCTAACTATGAATCACCTGCAGACAATGAATCACACACTGGAGAAGATTGCCAAATAAAACAAGCCATCATGTATAGCTCGCATTGACTGCCCTATGGAAAGGCCTTTGATTCACCTAGCTGAAAGAGAAGCTGTGATGAAAGCCCTGAAAGAAAGGCAGAAAAGAATGTAGGAATCCCAAACCACATCTGCTAGCAGTGAATGGCGACATTTAAGTTCGACAGGGAAGATAAAAGAACATGAGACTAAGCAAAAAATACCAGGCAAGGAGACACTATCTTACTGGAAAAGACTTGCCTGGAGAAGAACGTCACAAAGTGTTTCTGGGAAGAAGACCTTAGCTTAACTTTAAACACATGTGTGAGCTCGGATTTCTGCTCAGATGGAGCAGTTGTCCTTTCTGAAACGTCCAGTGTGATTTTTAGGAGAGCTGAAGGCTTGGGGCTTGCAGGATGACACCCAGAAGACAGGGCCACCTCTCCACGTGGGTCGGTGCTCGCGGAGGTGGTTTGGCCCGTGGCTCCTTGGGTCTGTGGGAGGGCCGTAAACTGCAGCCTCCTGCTCCTGGGCTGGGTTTCTAACAGGGGCCAACAGCGCTGGGGCTGGCAAAAAGGGGCCAGATCTTGCATAACGTTATTCAGAAGCAACGATGAACAAAGGAATGCTGAAATAGGAGAAGAAACCCAGAACTTGCTGGAAACTGTAAAGAATCATGAGAGTAAATCCTACCACAAGGCAAAGAAATAGAGGAGGGAATACAATTTGCTTTTTCATATTTTATGTCTTATGTGAGGTATTTGGCCGCGCTTCCCCAAGCACTGAGACAATAGCGGGGAGAGCATTGACAGCGGAAGCAAAAAGCCCCACAATTATCTCTACTTTGATGACTCCCTGCGCCCGCGCCAGCATTCAGGCAGCCCTCAAATTGTATGCTGGAGCAGGGGAGCAGATTTATGGCGGCCAAAATCATAGGAGCACGATGAATCAAGAGTGCCTTTTTGCACTGTTCAGGTCTAGCTCATGTCTAATATTCCCGTGCTGCAGGATATGCCGTTTTCTATACATGCCATAGCTGAAGGGAAAAGGAAAAAAGGAAAGAAAAAAGTAGAATTCAGATTTGCTGTATTCAGAACTGATGACAGTGAGAGTCGTCGTTACCACCTCTGCCCAACAAGCTGTGTTGGCAGAGATGCTTTAGCTCCTGCTTGTTTCTTGGCTGCTCAAATGAGCAGCAAACAGGCAAAAATCGTGTTTTGCTCCCAAACACTGGAGAAACAAGGAACCCATGAGCTGGGATAGCGCTGAGTTCGCGTGCTGGCTTGCAAAGTGTCCAGATAACATTTAGAAATACCCTTACTTGGGAATTCGTAATTGCGCAGAGATGGTTTCAGCTGGCCAACAGCCCTTTTTTCTTTCCTCCATTCCATGCAGCTACAAGGCCGTTTTCACCTGGGTGCGGGAGCAGCAAGCAGTTCCCCCGAGCAGCCACGAGAGAGCACCAGGCAATTAGGGCTGCGGCGATGCCGCCGCGATGCCGCTGCGCTCCTGGAGCTGCCTTTTCTGCAAAAAGAAAGGAAGAAAGAGAAAAAAGTGAAGCTGTGGCAACCTTAAAAGAAAGCCTATACATGCTTCCCTTCTAACAGAACACTTGCTAACCAAAATCTCCATTAGCAATACAAGCCACAGCTAATTAAATCCATACTACACGTTTTGAGTTGCAGTTTTCTGCGAGGTTTTAGCGGTGCAGGGTTGGGGCGGTAGCTGCAGCGCCGGGGAAGGGAGGGTTAGTTCGGGTGCTCTTAGTGAGCTCATTTGAAGCCGAAAGCTGCTCAATAACTGCTGGTAATGTCAACAGCCATTTGCAAGGGGGTATTTCTTTACCTATGTTGTCCTCTTCCCTGCATAATGTCCCGGCATCGGGTGCTCAAAGGTCCTTCCCTCGAGGCATGGCTAAAATCAGTTTTGCATTTTTTGCAAGGTAGAGACCTCAGACCAGAACACCGCGCGTGCACCAGAACCCACCAGGAGCGTGGGTTGGGATAGGGGTGATGACACAAGGCTGATCCATGCACTAAGTCCCCACGCACCAGGATGTAGGACACCCAGCTGGAGGCAGAAGCCAAGGTTTCAGTTCAGGCTTGGCCCTCAAGACCTTTCTAAAGATTTTTTTCAGAAGAGTTCACGTGGGTTCTGACTGCAGGCGTTGGGGTCATCGATACAAAGACGACCCAAATAGCAGCCGTGGGAAAGCCTTGATGCAGAAGCGGTGGGATCCTCCTCAGGACTCTTCAAGCCTGCCAAACACAGCACTAAAAATGCAGAAATCTCCGTTTCTAAACCTCAGGTCGCATGTGAGTCATGCAGCTCAAGAGGAGCATGTGGTCAGCGGGGTGCTGACTTTTCCAGCAGTTTTCCATTGCTCCATTGGGAGAAGTTGCTGGAGAGGCTCCTAGGCCTGCAGGACACCTCTGCTCCAAGGTCGGCATTTCCATCATTTCCATTTCTTCTTTGGGAGAAGCAGCCCTGAATTTACTTTGTTGGAGTAATCCCACTAATTAGGTCTACGCTTCAGTATTAAAGGAAGGACAAGAAAACAAAATCTTGCTTAATATGAAAGGTTTAAGTTCATGTAAATATAGTCAACCGGCAGAGATCAAATGGTTCGTTCAGCACCAGATGCCAAAAAAAAATGCACCAGAAGGTGCTTTGAAGGACTTTCCTAGTGCTCAGTTGGGAAGGAGAAAAAAAAAGAAGGAAAAAAGTGAAGTACATAATGGGCCTGTTTCTTTAAATCAATTTGGGTTTCTTGCAGAACAGTAACAAACAGTGTCACGATGCCTCGGGGAAACCCAAGCCAACTGGCCAAGGGCTCAAGTCTGATTTTTCACCATGTTTCCCTGGTCCATTCATCCAATTGTCTTTAAATGTTTTCAGAAGTTTAATTTTTTTCCCGCTGATCTATCTTGTACTCAGTAAAAGCTGTTTATATCGAAGGCAAACAAATCTTAACTAAATCTGTGCAATTAATGTCTAAGTTCAGAGAACAAAAATAATCATGGCAGAAAGTGTTTAAGGCAAAATCAAGATAGGATTGCAAAGCCCTTGTGGAAAACCGTACAGTGATGGTGTGGGTTGACAGTCAGGCTGCTAAAGACACCTTCTGGATCTGTTTTAGGAATTGCTTATTAACCACTTCAATAATAAACACAGAGATTAAGAGTATGCAATAAAAGAAAATCCATTGAATATTTCACTTGATCTCCTCAAACATGACATATTTATTTCATTCAAAAACTCACTGCTGTTGACTCAGTAACGCGATGCAGTGTCTGCTTCACTTAATGATTTTTAGGGATCTTTCTTTGGCCTTTTAGTGCCATAAATGCAATTAAGATTTGTGTGACACGCGCGGGTTCGGTTTGCTTTCTGAGTGCGATCACTATCAGAGGCATTGAAATGTGCAATTTAACCTCGTTTCTGCCCAGCTGGGCGCACCGAGCACGCGGTGCCGACGCAGAGCGGGAGGGCAGGGTTAGCGGGCGAAGCAGCGCCCCGGCTCCGGGATGTGCCTGTCCCCACGCCTTGCGTACCAACGGGAAGGGTCCCGAGGAAGGGCCTGCTCCAAAAAGCGTTGAGCAATGAATTATGCTCAGGAATTGTCTTCGGGGCTCTTAGCTAGTAGGTCCTGACTAACAAACAGCTGCTAGATGAAGCTCTAAATCGTGGCAACATCCACAAATACACGGTTATTTCCACTTTTTGCTTCTCAGGGCCGTGTCATGCTGCATCTAATCCTCGTGTAATTGCATTTTAACGCTCTGCGCCAGCCCTGCCAAAGGCAGCGCGCTGGCTGCCGAGGCGATGGGGACCAGGGGGGCTCCGCCGGGCCGCGCGGGCACCTGAGCCTGCCCGAGCGGGGCCTTCACAAGAGCCAGTCGCTCCTTGAAAAGGTTTTCCTTTCTGCTGTGAGCTAAAAACTGCTTCTCCCGTCTGAGTTTTGAAGTGTGTGAAAAAAATGCGAGCGCCCTTAGTTCTTTCGCCAGCCTTAAGAAAACACCTTTGAGTGGGTCCTTGCCATTTGCAGATACTTATGTGCCCAGAATTGTTTAAAGATACAATTGTTAGGCATGTTTAAAAAAAAAAAAAGATCTTTCAAGAGCTTGTTTCCCAGAACATTAGCAGCCAGCAGGCTCTACGGGCTTACAGCACCAAGCAATTGTTGACTAATACTATGTGCTTTGTAGGAAAAAAAAAAAAGAGAAACAAACTGTTATATGCTTTTTTGTTGAGATATATTTAGAGGGCTTTCTCATTGTTAAGAGCTTTAGGAACAATAATCAGCAGTATGTCATTCTGGTATTGTTAGCAAAGTCCTTTCTATTGAATTTTCAAGATGTTGTAAAACGAGATTATGTGAGTAGCACCTCTGGACACTTTTTCCCATCATTGTGTTGGTATCAATCGCTGACTTCCACTGTTTCTCCTGGTATTAAATGAAAATGTTGTTTCCCACTCTGCTGATTGGAGGCTTTATAATTCATGACATAGCTGATAACCCTGCGGAGATTACGCATTGCGGCCTCGGGCTGTGCGCCGGAGCTGCCCGGCAAAGTCGGTGGCCACGTCGGCGGCGACGCCGAGTGGGAAAGCCAACGTGCCCGTTCCTTGTGTCAGCCAGGCGAGGCAGCAGT
This sequence comes from Nothocercus julius, assembly GCA_013398735.1. NCBI lineage: Eukaryota > Metazoa > Chordata > Aves > Tinamiformes > Tinamidae > Nothocercus > Nothocercus julius. The sequence goes on from VZSV01000051.1 coordinate 4,187,906, forward strand.
AGACGCGGATGATTTGCGGGGCTCGGCCTCCAGGTTTTAGTGTTGCTGTTGCTTCTTTCTTCCTGGGGAGGGCAGGTTGGGCGGCTTTCTTGGTGGCGCAGAGCTGCCCCAAGGCAGCGCAGGCCCCCGGCGGAGCCGCGGCTCAGCAGAAACCAACACCCTGCCGAGACTCCTAACATTTTCCAAAGAGGAAATATTAAAAATTCAGTGGCAGAGTGGAGGAGGAGGAAGTTATGATTTGGAAACTAGCGGTGAGCTGAGAAAGCCAGATTTTTAGGCTCTATAATAAAAAAAAAAAAAAGAAAAAAGAAAATAATGAGGGGCTTTGAGCTAGCTCCTCCTGTATCACACCCGCCACCAGCTTCCAAGGGGAGGGAAGAGCAACATGTGGGTCCCGAGGGCCCTTCGGGCACTCCATGGGAGCCCTGGGGCTGGGCTGGTGTGCGCGGATGCTCCGGCGGGACGGTCCGTGGTGGCAGTTCCAGCGCTACCCCTGGGCACCCTCGCGTGCTGCTCCTGCCCAGCCCCACGGCAGCTCCACGCCTTTCCATGGGTCCTTACAGGCGGGGAAGGGAAGGATGGTGGCAATCCAGCTGCAAGTTGTGCTTCCTCCGTGTGCCCGTCGCGGGCAGGGACACCCCGGGACGTGCCGCTGGCCCTGCCTGACAGCGTCGGGGCCGGGAACGAGCTCCTGATCTCCCACTTAGAGATTTTATGGACGAGTGTAAAGCTGGAGCGAGGCGCTCCACGCAGCGGTTAAGGTTTTAATAGCTCCTAAGTAATAAAAACAGCATAACGGCTTCCAAAAGGAGTACCAGGGAATCAAGTCTAAATGCAATAAAGGTCTCTGCTTTGTTACAGCGCAAAGCGAAGCGCTTTGTGGCTTGTGGTTACGCAGCACAGAGGTTCTGGGGATCCTTGTGAACTAAATTTTTATTGCATGGATGTGATTGCAGCAGCCTGGGCTCTGTATCTCGGCTCGTCCCCTCTTAGGAAAAGGGAAAGAGCAGCCGAACACGCGCCAGGACTGCTGCAGCTGCCGCGTGCAGGGGTTTCATGCCGGTCCCCTTCTTGCTGAGATTATCTGCAGCTAAAACAGGAGGCCTTTAGCTATGGGAACAGCCGCTGTGTCTTCTTTTCAATATTTCTTAATATTATGAATATTTAATATTCCCCAAGGTTTTCCCTTTTAATTAAAAGGAAGGAGTAGCAGTGGGGTGTTTCCTCCAGATTTAACACTAGACTCATTTTTTTAAAAATACTGATGTGTATATAAGCTTTTCTAAAGACCCTTTTCACTAGGGAGCCATGCGATGCCATTACAGATCCCCCCTGATGCTGCTGCCTCTTCGTCCAGGCCAGACGGCCGAAGACGTGGCCGGGGAAGGACATCCCTGCTGGCAGCGCCAGGGCCCTCCGAAGAAGCAGCCGGGAGCCGGCTGCGGGGAAAGGGCTGCTCGGCGTCCCCGCCGCCCCGCTCTGCGCCCCAGGCCAATTAGCGCGGGGCGGCCGGGATGCTAATTGGGCCTGACGCGCGCCGGGTTAGGGAGATTCCCCGGGAATTCGAGCGCTACCCCTCCAGTTTGAGTTGGCTGCTAGCGAGAAACACGACCCGATCTGGAGAAGGTTCTGCACTTACCGTGAAACAAATACGCCACAGGTATCAAGCGGGCTTTGTTGTGAGGGCTCTAATCACATTGCAAATTGAACATTTCCACATGTGCGAGCTGGCAAATCCAGGCGCAGCTATCTCATCTGTATCTGCCCCCCAGGTACAGACACTGGGGTCTTGACATAGCATAATATAGATCTAAATATATTTTCCAGATTGCCTTAGCACATGCTAATGAAAATGAGGAACAAAGGCCTTAAAGAAGCAGCTGTTAAAAATTTTATTCGATCCCACAAAATGAACTTCTTAATTACTGATAATTTAGCATCAAAATGACCACCAACCCTTTTCTCCCACTAGACCCTCCCAAGCTGGGAGGCCTCTTCGAAGACTCGCAGGAAAAACTTTTGCTTAAAAGGGAGCCATTTCATTACATTTCCCCATCCCTTCTGGAGTTAATTAGTATTAAAATACAGCAGGGAAGAGGAGGCTCCACTCGGAAGGGTTTGCGTCTTGCAGACCCTGCAGTCACTTTGACAGAGTAGATGCAGGTGAAGGTCGCACACAACAAATTATATGAAAGCACTTCTGTATTTCCATAGCACCTTCCATAATAAAAGGTTCCCCAAACTTTCCTGAGTGCATTTATAAATTATAGATATAAATAGCTTGCATTGCCCCTGAGCTACAGGCGCTTCTGGGTCAAGGAAAAGGAAGCCCTGGCAGGGCAGGGCAAGGGGGTTGTGTCCAGTCTGGTTGACGGCCGTGCTCAGGATGTGACCGGTCCCCTCAAAATTCAGCCAGTAACTGGGGGAAAAGAGCGCCAGCCTTGTGAGAAGCACCTTGGGCTCTGAATAATGGTGGGTCTCTGGTGAGGGATTATTTCAATGCTATTCAAATAATCTCAGTTTTGTTATTTAATGCCCCCTCCCCAGATTTTCATTAAAGGAATCTGAATTGCAAAGCTGAGCATTTAATAAAGTTGGCACCATTTTCTATACTGAAACAAAGGGTGAATTAACAGGGCTATTGGACACACTAGGTATATGCAAAAACATACGGAGACTTTCAATGGGATGGGAAAAAAAGACAGTTTTGGCCAGCAGTCAGAATACATTTTACTTATAACTGGAGCCCTGGCAAGGCATGAGGGCCTGGACACAGAGAAAGGCTCTTCTGTTTGGTCCTGGATGGTCTTGTTTTGTTTAAATCATTACTGGAAGCATCTTTAAAACGACCTCGCTTTTCTGTGCTGCTGTTTGACTGACCAGTGAAGCCACAAACGAGACTTTATACGTTTGGAAGGCAGCGGAGCCCCGTGAAACGATCCAGAAGTTCGATGTATAAAAAGAAGGAACTGACAGAAAGTTTTAAAGTTCAAGACATACATGTAGCAACTGAGGCCAAACTGAGTCTCTTGGAGCAAAACCGGGCGCTCCAGTGTTTTTCTAATAACTTCCCCTCCCATCACTCCACAAATGTGGCCATTCCATAAAACAGCCCTCTTGACACGGGAACGGGGGGCTCCGAGGGGCCGAGGATCTGGGCCAAAGTGAAATATTGATTAATCATCTTGTCACTCCGGTAGCTTGTTACGTTCAGTGGATAGAAATTGAGACCGTAATATGCAGAGCCTTCATGTCATAAACGCTCCGTATCGCGTGGAAAAGATTTATTGACTTAGGGAAAACTACCCCAGTAGGCTGACCAGTAGGATGGTACTGAAAGAATCTGAAGGATTTTGTTTTTAAGACGTACTTACTATTTTTCCAGGAAAAAAAGAAAACGCACTGTAGCCAAAAATCAGGGGTCTGACTTTGCAGGCTCTTCACTTCTGGGCAAGTACATTTGCTCCTGTCTGTGTGGTCCACTAAGGAATTCATGACACAAACACAAAAATTGCTCAGTCTTGTGGGTTTCGTTGGGGTTCTTTTGTTTTCTGCTTTGCACTCAAATGAAAGAGCGCAATTTCAATTTGCTTTTTGGCTACTCTCCTATGGACTGTTGCTGCCATTGAGGAAACGCAAGGAAAAATCAGTATCATGTTAAACTGTATAAACGAAGTTGAAGGAGTCCAACATATAAGGTAGTCTTATAATGTCACAAAATCTGCATTTACATGCCAAGGAATCTCACCAGTGCTGAGGGCTGCTGTTTTCCATACTGTGCATTAACTGGCCTCTTGGTACATTGCAAAGTAACTTTTACAGACGAATAGCAGCAATAAAAAAAATAAAAATTCCATTACAAGCGGGTCTGCATGAGTAATGTCCATATATAAGGATGCTCCAGCTGCTTTTCCTTCTGTCCCTTGATGTCCACATGTTTTGACTGGATGACGGGGCCGTTGGTCTTCTGCTCTTCTTGCTCTGCTGGGAAGGCGGCTGTGGGACTGGGGGCTCTCCAGAAGGTCCTGGGAGCTGTGTTTCTTCACCAGCATTTGGAGCCAGCAAGCAGGTGTCAGCTCAGGGGAACCACTCCCCAATGGTCAATAAAACCTGTTTGGCAGAGGTTAAAATGGCCCTGCAAGTCCCCTGAACGAGCCCTTTCCCTGCTAGCTGTTCCATGGGAGCGCAGTGCTTTAACTGAGCACGTTAATCCCTGGAGAAACCGTCCCACCCTTTCTCCAAAATCCCCTTTCACCTAGGGCAGGTGAGGGGAGCGCTGATAAGAACTGTCATTCCATCACATTAAAGGGGAAAAAGATGTGGAAAGCTGTTTGCAGATAAAACTCAACTTGATTAATGTGTTTGTTCTCTTTACTTGGCAATGACCTAAAGTCATGTTCCAAAGTGGCCTTAACTGTGTGAAAAATAGGGGCAGCTTGTGCAGGTCCCTGCCTACGCCCGGCCACTGGCCGAGCCCCGCAGGGGCAGCACATGAGCCCGTGTTTGCTTTTCCCCCAGCTACGGGTTCAGGCCTCCCATACCGAAATTTGCAAGCCCGTAAGTCTCCGCTTGGCATCAACCTGTGCTTGAGGCTGAGGCACCAAGAGCCGCTTGGCTGGATCGGCCGGGTCTCGGTCCCTCTCCTGCTGGTGGGTAAGACAGGGACGTGCACGTGCCCAGGCTGACCGCGGCTCCTCTGGCCATCCCACCTCCCGCCGGTCTGCTCGGCCACAAGAAGCAGCGCTCGGAGCCTGATCTCGACGGGAGAGCTCCAGCTGGAACACCTCGTTTTGCTTTTGGATCCTAAACGCTCCCTTCACGCTGACATAGCCCCTGAGCTCTGGTTTGTGCTGCTCCACCTCAGCCTCGTTTTGGGAACACGTGCCCACGCTGAGGTCAAAGCTCGGAGCCACGAGGCCGCCCCAGCAGCACACCCAGGGCTGGCAGCTCGCGGCTCTGCAGCAGAGCTCCGATGTGACCTCGCGCTTGTCCCCTCTGCAAAAATAAGTGAAATAGTTCTCTTTCCCACGGGAGCGTTTTGGCACTTCAAGGCGTGATCTAAAGCCTTCTGCCGTGACATTGGCTCAGGCCCTAAATCACAAGCACGAGGGGCTTCCCCGTGGCACGTGCCACCGCCAGCCTCGCCGTGAGCACCCGCGGCCTGAGCGCCACAAGAACCGGACAAGAAAGAAAAAGCTCCCGTCAGTTTTGTAGTCCTTTATTTTTTTTTTTTTTTAAACTCGATCCTCCCATAGTAATGTACTGAAATGCGTAACAGTTACATTGTACAAAGCATTTAAAGAAAGTACCTCAACTTGCCCATTATTCCAAAATGAGATTATAAACAAAAGGAAAAAATAAATCTGGTCCCTCACTAAAGGCCAAAAAAAAAAAAAAAAAAACCCGAAAAAATAACTGAATACCTTCCGTTATTTATTTATTTTTTTAAACATAAATTTGGAACACTTCATCTTACAAATAGGATTAACATGAACATAACATCACACAAGCTCGCAGACAACCAGCATAAAATATTGGGTACAGTTTTTAATCAGAAGAATCATGCTTTCATGAAGAAATTATAACTGTTTATACAATTGAATCAATTTACTGTATTACAAAAAAAAACTAAGTCGCATCTATTAGTTATTTAGTTCATTAAAAGGAAAAAAATAAAATAAGAGAGGAATGTAAGAAATTTTCCAACACTGTTTTGCACTCCCATATACACAGATCAGTTCACCTCACTTATTTTGAAGTACATGGGTGCCTGCATCATGAAGCAGCGGGGGACTGGAGCAGTGCTGTTTGTTATCGGAACAGTGCTATTTTAATCAACAAACAATTGTTTGCCAACAAATAAATACATGGTACACACAACACAAAGAAGAAATTAGAGGGGAGGGGGAAGGAAACGATACAACAAAATAGCGACATGATTGTCTAAAATTAAAATCTCCTTACAACGATTGGAACTAGTGGTACTGAGGATGAACACGGTGCTTTCACGGAATTAGCTGGATGATTTAGCTTCTTGGAGTAGTGAACATTCATAGTTTACAATATACACAAGCCTCTTGTGAATTGTTTCTCACAGTTCTTTTTTTTTTCTTTTTTTTCTTGTTTTTCCTTTTTTTTTTAACAATGCAGTTGAGAAGGCAAAAGAATTATGGAGAGAACAAAACATTCCCAGTTACTCGCTTCTACATTTAGGATGGAGAGTGCGCATTTGATAGAACTATTTTCTTTCTTTGAAGGGCTAAAATGCATAGAGCTTTAATGAAGAGATTTGTACATAAAAGCAACTGTTCCCAATCCTGTGTCAAACTATATTATACAAAAAGAAAATCAATTCAGTTACTACTTTAAAGGAGTGCCCATGTGTGTGTCAATGCAGTCTTAACCCTTTTGCCCCTGCCCCTCAAAGCCGGGTGAACTGGAAGACACTTTTTCCCGGCCCCGGTTTACATAATCCACCGAAACTTTTTATTTTTTAAGTCGCATTGATCCTCGAGAAGTCAGCAGCTGCCTTTGCTGTGCAAAACAAAATATTGAGAATAAATAGTTTCTTTCTTTTTAAAATTATTCAGTTTAAGGTCACCAGACTTTAAATGAGTGACCCTGCAGATTTATAAGGCATTCTGCTCAGCAGTCTTTTAAATAGTCATATACGAAAGAGCCATGCTACTGGTTTGGACTTGGTCCCATTCTCGGTAAGACTTCACAACGTCATACGTGACTGATGGACTGGATGGCGCTGGATTCTGCGGCAGCTCTCGCCATACTGTGCCACATATTGGGAGAACTGTGGGCTGCGGAATGAAGGGAGTCCTTGTCGGAGAGAGACAGCATCATGGCGTATGCCTGCGTGGGGAAGCACAGGGAGAGCGTCAGCGCCGCGGCGCTCCGCGGCACCGACCCGCACGCCGGCTCGCCACGCTTGGAGCGGCGCCGGCCGCGGAGCAAAAACACCGGAAGGCGGCACGCAGAACCACTACCAACCCTTCCCACTGCCGACGGCAAGGATTATTCTTGCTTGCGTCGGGAGTCACAAAGCTCTGAGGGGCCTGCAGCATTAAGCAAGCTAACTGAGTGCCGTCTGCCTTGGCGCTCCTCTCAAGAGCTTTGTTCCCAAAGAAACACATCAACTTTTGGCTGCTACTGTTTGTCAAAAAATATGACATTCTGCTCTGCTTTGTCACCATTCTGTGATTTTTAAAACAGGACACTCTTTAAAGACTCTAAGAAAAAAAACACTTTAATTTATTCTAATAATATTTAATAAATGCCACTAAGACGTCAGTCCAAGTAACACTATTTTGAAAACGTGTTGAGGATGTGGTAGCATCCCACAAATTTACCTATTAAATAAAACAGCTGGAAACTTGCTAGACTTGCTTGCACCCTTGCAAACAGCTTCAATCTGACCATAGTGTCTGTCTGAGAGCAGAACGTGCCTACTTGTTTTCAGGGCATCTCTGCAGAGGGGAAAAAGGGCCACAGATAATAAAAAAAAAAAAGTAAGAAAATACAGCAAGACCAGGGAGCAGATCATCCAATGATGTGTGTGGTGGGGCTGTGGTATTCCAGGTGTTTTGGGAGAAGCAAGGGGAGGTCAGGGCGCATTCAGGGAGCTTCAGCCCAGCTGGCAAAGCTAAAATGACCTTGCCTGCCACACATCAATAATTCAATCATTTGGATATCTGGCTGACATCAAAATTTCCATGGAGTTAAGCTTTTACCTGGGATTTGGATTTCCTGTACAACGGTTGTTTCAAGTCCTCCGGCAGCTGGGAAGTATTGAAAGCTGCCAATTCAGCTTCATTATATTGATTTTCTTCCATTTTCCTCATCTTGAGGCTGTCTGTGAAGTGCCTTATGTGGTCCAAAGCCGAAAGTCCAGTCTTATTGTACTCATCCTCCTTATACCTACAAAAACACCACGGAGGTTACAGGGAGTTTCCGTGTCGATTCAGGCTCCTGGGGGCCAGCGGTTCCCCGGGCGCTCTCAGACATTCCAACCTGCTCTAAGCTGTCTCTCTTCTGTCCTCAGTGCAGCCTTTCACGAGACCCTCGTGAGACTCAGGAAAACTTAAGGAAGAGGTAACGCACCTCACACAAACATTTCCTGCCTTGCTCTGAACCTGAGCTCCATAAGCAAAGTTATTTTTCCTCTTAATGGCTACAGATTGCACGATGAGACCGAAAATAGGGCCAGTATTGACCAAAACACAGATGCGCGTTGCTATTGTTACTGGGAAGTTCACTACTTAGGGCCATTTCCCACAGCACAACGGATTTTGGTGTTGGCACCCTTGTATGGGTTATTGTTTGGGCTTCGCATATTGACTGCACCAATACTAGGAAGGAACCAACCTGCCAGGGGAAGCCTTGCAGTTCATGTCCAAAGTACTCGTTTCCTCGTAGTCTTCCTCTGGAGTTCCCTCATGTATGTCACTTGTAACAGGTTCTTTCACTGCTTTCCCTGCAGTTTCAGTTTCTTCATCTTCTTCGTCCATCATTACTTCATCTTCTGCCTCCTCATCATCCAACAAATCTGAGTTCTGGCTGGCTACCATGGCTTTCTCATCCTTAAAGTGGCTGCCATTCATTCTGAAAGCATCAAAATAAATACGCAATAATCAAAGACTAGTTACAAAAGCTCAGCACCCATGAGACAGATATGAAAAAAAAGATCTCCCAATAGAATAACAAGATTTCCAGGAAAGTCTTTATTTTATATCTTGCTTAGCTTCAGATGTTTAGGCAGTATTGTAAAAAATTCCACCCCAAATCAGTGGGATGTTGCAGTGCAATCAGCACGTGATTTTCCTAATATCCTAAGGGCCTAAAAAGGTGATTTGCAACGCTCAAGAGTGATGTTGGAGTTGTGTTCAGCTATCCATTCTACATTTTTTCATGCACCATTTCATCTCATGTTTCCAGTCACATAGATCTCTGACTGGCAAAAGTCTAGGCAAAATAACTCAATAAATTTTAACAGAAGATGTAGGAGCAGAAAAACTTTGAAGAAGATCTGGCATTTTCAAAACCGATATCCAATACTGTGCTCAGAATTTCTGAGCCAAGTTCACATGCATAATTCATTTTGCTCACAATTCCATCTGTTTGGAAGCCATACTACTTAACTAACTTTTGGATTACATACATGAGCACCCGAATGTGTTCTGCCGAAGGCCTTCAACACTGCCTCAACACTGAGCCACACTTTTGACTTATTTGAAGGACTAGAGTAACTGAAAGAAAGGTCACCAGCCTCATACAGCATTTCAAGTACGAAAACCTTCTTCTTATTAAATGAGTAATTAAAGCAATAAGCATGTGGAAAACCTCTTGCTCTATATACTATTATTACATTGTCTTTTGCTTTCAAATAATGACTCACCTTCTCCCCACGAGACATTTATCGACACATAATATCCATGCTGAACTAGAGGCTTATATTGCATTTGATAAAGTCCTCGTCCCTGTCTGATTCACAGTACCTGCAGCTGCACAGTTTGCGTGGCATCGAACAACAGCTACTGAGCATTGCCAACGCGTTGACAAATCTAGGGCCAGAGGCACTGGTGGCATCAGAGGGCTGAATTCAGCGGCGCCGGCAAACGTATGGCCACGGTGTAGCTGGTGCGCCGCTTTACGTAATCTAGAGGCCTTGATTCATCTATTGTTCTAATTGTGCAAAAGGTCCTTACTCTTCCAGGAATACAGTTACAAAAATGGAAACTGTATTGTCTGCCCATGGTTAGCGTTAGACTCCATACGCTTCAAACTGTGCAAGACAATATGGAGCAGAGCAAGAGCTTTCCCAAGATAAGGATGAGCCGTGTTAGAAACACATTAGATGTTGAACATTTGACTCGCCATTATAACAAACAGACTTTCTTACGCAGAGCATGTAAGTGAAAGTCAGCGTCTTCTAAGATGACAGCATCATTTATCTAAATACAATAAACTTGCATCTATCTTCTGAGCAAGTTCCAGATGATTATCATAAGTTCAGTACTTAAGAAAGGGCAGAGAAGGAGCTGTTCATACTACAGTTTCAAAAAATTTGAGGCCGTACCAATGCTGGAAAGCTGAGGCAACCACATCCCTCCAAGATCATCAGAGCAGTATCTCTTTATCATCCTTTACCTAAATTGGCACATGTAAGAAATTGTGCAGCAGAGTGTGGTCTGCCAATTTGCTTGTTATGTTTGATCGAGACTGCTAGAAGGGAAAGGGAGATGGACTAAAACCAAAGTAACGAAAGCCATGTGATTAAGAAAACAGATTCTCTAATTATGCTTTCAAATGCAGTAATTTGCCAGGGATAAAATATCCATCAAAAGCAGTCTGAAGTGCCAAATTTAGAAAGGAAACACTGCATAACCCAGCAACCTTTTCACTTTGCTGACTTCCTGTTGGAAGACATGTTGAGACCAGATGTGCAAAGAAAAAAATCCTGAGCCCTCATTTCCAATCAAGATGGAATGAAATTTGAATATGCATGTAATCACTTAATCCAATACTTTCATGGAAATTGTGTTATGGCCACCATTTTTATTCCCTCACAAAGATATCGGGAAATTGAGAAGACAGCAAAGTTTCTTGCTAACGGTAAGAATTTTTTGATGTCAATAATGCAATGCAAATCGGCTGAAAAAACAGTGAGTCCCATGCCCAGTCCCAAAGAAATATATATACTCAACGTGCATACCTACGTAGCAGTCTTTTTTTGCTCGGCTATATTTTTATTAGCTGAAAATATTTATAAGTGGCCTCCCTTCTGTTAGTTTTGAAGAACTGAAACCCACATGCACACTTAATTAAAAGAAGTCTTTCAAAACTTAGAGTGCTATGAGCTACCTACAGCCTCACTGACTTTTTCTTAATAAGTATCTTCCTTGGTGTCAAGCGGCTTGCTGGAAAGGAATTTCAGTTGTGATCTTTCAGTTATTCTTAAGAATTTAGCTTACATTTAAATTGTAAGGCTTTCTAATCCCTTTTCTAATCCCTTCGCTCTTCACAGTCTCCACAGCTCTTCTGCAGTGGATACAAATCTAAGGAATTTTCTAATAGATTAAAACTGGCAGCGTTAACTGAGAGCTTCTGACACTAGGAGAAAGCTGTTCCTAGCTGCACCCTGCTGTCCAGGCTCTGTCTCCAGCAACATGCTCGTGCACAACTGGGAAGGAATCAACATATTTCTTTTCAGAAGATACTGACATGAAAACTGAAATGACCAGATTGCTAAAATTATTCTAGTCCAATATAGCAGTATTGTTGCAAAAAACAAGCTTAATATCAAACCAAACTGGAGAAGGAAGAGTGTCACCTTGTGAAGGACAACCAGTCCAACTTACCTCTCCTCTGAGCTTCTAGGGGATTGATTGTTGTGGTTGCTGTTCCCAATGAAATTCCTAATTTCTGTGAAGTAAGAATCTTCCTTGTCATCTAGGATCGCCCCTGTGCTTTCAAGTTCTGAGTGAGGTGAAGACGTTGCAGTACCTTAACGGGGTAAAATGCATCAGGTTTGTTGTTGTTCATTTACATTTTATATATTTAACCATTTAAAGTGAACTGAAATTTAAACGATGGCTAAAATGGGTGAGGTACCAAGAGAGCTGTCCATAACAGTCTGTTGTCTTTTGGCTGTAAAATTTGTAATTAGAAGGGAAGCATTATTATTCCATGGGCTAAGGTTGGTGTCCAACCAAAATTACTGCTTGCATGCTAGGTACTATTGCTGTTGTTTATAATTGCTTTTGCCAAATACGTATTTCAAGATCTCCTTCCTGTTACCTCGCAATTTCAGTAATGTCAGTCATCAGCTGTGTTAGGGCAATGGCTAAACTAAGCAAATGGAAATTAATTTTAGCTACTGATCACGTAGCTTTGCTTAAAACATGGAGCGGCCATTGACATAATCACCAAAGTCCATATTCATTTAGCACTTGGAGACACCAACAACAGACATTTTGGGGGCTATGGAGACACCTACACTTCCCTCCAAAGCAACCAGTTCTTTTCATCTCCTGACAGTTGGGGCACTTCAGAGGATGCCAAAAAATCTTGTAGAGTAAAACTCTGAAGCCAGAATTCCTATTGCGAGCCAAGTGACTGGGGAGACAGGGTGCAACCAATTTTGCCAGGCTGTTCTCAAAATGTTATGCTTGGCTTAATTAAAACCAAAAGAAAAGACATCATCCATTGCATTGTTATGCAAGGACAGAGTTTATGTAGGGATTTTCAAAGGTCTTTAATTGTCAACAGAGCTTATGCACTTATATTTTTCCAAAAATCCACTCACTGGAGCAGACAATGCAGAATAACTTGTGCCTATGCACCCTTGGTGTTCAAAGGCAGCACTGAGAGTGAAGAGGAAGCCCACGTGTGTGAGTGCTGGCTGCACGTGGGGGGCGAAGGAAAGGCAAAAGGGAAACCTACCAGACATGTTGCCGTTCTCGTGCTTTTTTAGATGTCTGTCCAGATTTGTTTGCTGACCAAAACACCTGTCACACAGGTGACATTTGAAGGGTTTCTCTTTATTGTGGATGTTGCGGACATGTCTCTGCAGGTTAGAAGATATGCTAAAGGACCTGTCACAGTACTTGCATCTAAAATAACAAAAAAAAGGTAGGAGAAAGGGGGTTGTTAGTAGCTGGAAACACAAGATCTGTCCTAAGAGACACGCCGCCCAGTCCCAGTCAGTGCTCAGACGCAGTCTCTTGATGGTTATGCAGGTAAAGGCCTCCCTGAAATGAAGAGATATTCTGCCTGAGTAGCAGAGGAGTTGTGTTCTTGGAATAAAGATGCCATTTCTACAACTGGCTTTTTTAGCGTTAATTTATACTCATCTTTATATTTAAAAATATTAATCTAGGAAGAAGCATAATATTTCAGAGTTAATTGCATCAAATTACCTAGGGTAATTGATTCCTGTGTTTTTGAAACTGTTGCATGCAAAGTTGGGAAGTTTGAAAACAGTAGAGCAATAACTCTATTGTTTCATGTGCTGCCAATACAATACAATTAAACACTTCTGGAAAACACATGAAACAGATCCCTTCTAATGCTCAAATAAGGTAAAAAGGGCTATTTCTTTTCCTATTTTAAATTATACTGTGTGATTAAATCTTTTTTTGAGGAATTAGCTTGCTCGATTGCTAATCCCAGAGGAAATTTGGTTATCTTGCAAAAAACAGCAATAAACAATCCCAACCTTTAATACTGTGCCAATGTGAGTAGTTTACTCTATCACTCTGGTACCAGAGGCATCAATTTTCATACTCTGCAGTGATTTGGAGTCCCTAAAGCCTTTACTGTATTGCTCTTTAAGCTATTACTAAGTCGTACCATAACTACTCCAAATTCTCTTTTTGGCAACTAGCCAACAGTCTTCATCACTCTAGTTTTTCAATCTTCTACTTTCCCCATACTTCAAAACATGTCTCTCACACTGTCCATGATGTCAATTTTTTAGTGCTGAAATTATCCGTTATGCTACTAATTGTTCCTGGCTTTTATGCAGTGGACAAGTACAACATGGATCAAGACCTCTCTTGAACAAAATTAGATGTGAATCCCATTTCCCTAAGAGACTTGCCCCTGCCCACAAAAAAACATATTGTTTCCTCACAAACAATGAGCTTACTCTGCTCTTTACAGGTCATAAAATGTATAAATTTGTGTATTTGTTTTACTGGAACATGAACTGGCTTCTTTCCATTGATTCAAGTTCATTTTTCTTTTTCAATGTGGTATAAAGCTTCTACACTCATTTCTGCCTGTATGTAGCTGTACTGGATATTGATGCCACTTACACATTAAGGCAGGTCTTGGTTAATCAGGCAGAGCTCAGAGAGGATCCGTATTGGGCTGGATACAAATTAACAGCAGTAATGGGGATCTTTCAGAAATCAGATGATCCACAAAACACCCAACTTGAGGCTGCAACTAACACTGGGCTCTTATGAAAAGACTTCTGGAAGGGGAAGGTGGTCATGAGATCTGCTGAAAAACCCTTCAGCCGTGATGGCTGAAAGGTGCCAGCTCTCCCACGAGGCACGGATAGCTGCTGGGAAGGCCTGGGGTGGCAGGGTAGTGAATTCTAGGTACTGCTAGAGCACGTTTAAGCCACCCAAATTTTATGAGCCACAAGCAAAACCTGCCCCCTTCTTGCAGCTCCAACACCGAACAGCAGCTCGGGATGCAGCTACCCTTGTTTAGACGAGCACAGAAAGTTCTGCTCAAAACAGAGGCAAACTGGCACATTTGCCAATGTCCCTGCAGCAGTTTTACTGTCTTGCAAAGAATACAACTTTTACAGGGTGTTTAATTGGGAAAACAGCTCAGTCAGTAAGGAGCATTTCTTGGTTTAGACGAAAATCCGTGGACCTCTACCGACAAAAGCTTGTGTAAACAAAAGAAAAAGCAGGTAATAAACAGGGAGTAATTCTCTTAAGCAAGCAAAGAGCTCCATGGACATGTATTAACGCTCAGTAGGCTGCGCCCATTTTCTGTAGGAAACCCAACACAATGCTGGGGAGAGAGGAGATTTCCAAAGCTCCTTCAACATAATACGTCCACTTGCCTCACTGGGATTTATCTTGGTAACTTCAAAAATCAATCTTGCAAGGCTCACATTCGCAAACCCTCTGTGAATAAATAGCTAAATGAATACCAGTGAGTCACACCGGGGCTATGGCAACATGTGCACACACCTAGACACAAGCCAGGGAGCCCAAGCACAGGCTTCCTGGCCGTGGGAATGTGCCCTTCCCAATGGCACTGGCCTTCCACCCCCAAATTCACTGGTGCCAGCAGCAAAGCCATCCCCAGTTCAACGGGCTATTAATAAATGACGGAGAAGGTGCTGCTTTATTCCCGTAACCGCTACACGGGGCGGGTCGTACCGATAGGGCTGCTCTCCAGTGTGCGTCCTGAGGTGACGTGTCAGGTTTGCAGATCTCGGGAAGATCTTGCCACAGTATCTGCGGAGAGAGAACGGGTGGTAAGATAAAGCAACTTCTGCTGGCTCCTGATGGGTTCCAGCTGCACTAGAGACACAGCCCACATGAAGTGAGTGACACCTGGTCCTGCCAGCACTGTTTTGGTAGCTAACGCTGCTGTAAAAGCACTCAGCAAGTAATGCAGCAGCTCAAAAGCGGTGGATGCAAGCGTACACAGACAGCCTTATGCATGGAATCCAATTCCCTGGCACTCACTGGCTTTTCTTGCACATATGCAAGAGATATATGAAAACACAAACTAGTTTTAAAGAAAGCTCACCCCAAATTTCGAAGCTCGCCAAGAGCTTTTCTGTCACGTTCAGATTTGGAATCATGAAAACCCATTATTAAAGCCTTGGATTTCTGGCTCGAGGTAAGCAGATTTCAAATCTTTCAACTCATTCTCCATGTCAGCTAACGTGACATCATTCTGCGCATTGAATAGGATCAGACCAGACAAGATTCAAAGACCTAATCCATCAAGGTATGTTTCTATAACAACATGTCTTGAAAGAAGGTGACAAGTTTCTAGAAAGAGCAGATAAACTGATAGGCCAGTGTCAAATGCCTGTGCATGCTGGAGATGATAGAGAGACCTAAGTAATGCAATTTAAAACTCATTCTCCAAACTCGAAAATATGTCACAGGAACAATAATAGCAAAAAAACGGAAAAGAAGTCTTGAGCTCTACACTTACCCTTTAAGTAAAACATTACAAATTAGTTTATAATTGGCCCAGTTCTATTAATCATATCCAGCCCACTTTGCATAGGAACAGAGCATGCACAACTTGCTCTCATGTGAGCAAGGGTAGTGGTTGCTCCACATGGAGACTTTCAAGTGCAACCTTTTATTTTTTAACATCCTATCCTTTTTTTTTTGTCACCATGATGTATAAGCCCTCAAAATAACCATATAGCTAATTCTGCTCTTGCTGACAAAGCTGCAATTCATTGCAGTCGCATTTACAATGACTGTCTTCACTGCCTTTAAAGTCTGCACATATATGTCCTAATAGCTCTGTCATGTTATTCAAGACATGGACATTCAAGACAGAAGTCAGAGGAAAACACTTCTGCAGCATACGATCCAAAAATTAACAGTGAGAGACCACCCACTAATATGAAAGTGATGAGCAAATTTGGGAGGAGTTATTCATATAATAGTTTCAGCCTCCCTTATAAATCGGGGATGATCCAGGGCAAATTCCTCGCTTGCTGACAACACCAAGATGCCGGCGCCGCCCTCACCTGCAGGTGTAGCGCTCCTTGCCCTTGCGCAGCAGGTTCTCCGGCAGCGCGCTCGGAGGCGCTCGGAAGTTGAACATAGATGGCACCGACTGGATCAGCTCGCTGGCCTCTGGCTTCAGGGCGCTGAAGCTCTCCAGCTTCTCAGCCATGTTCTCGATAGCCGACATCTGCAACACAAAACAGCACAGAGGCCGTCACGGCGGATGCAGCTCTGGGGTTCTTCCCTCCAGGAGAGCCCCAGGAGCAAACGCTGCCTGGTTTTGAGACAGCGAAAAAGCAAACGGAGAGCTGCTGTTCAAAAAATTACGTGTGTACATGGGCGTGAGTGTGCGATTGTGTGCACACATAGGCCTCTGCTCACCCCCCCGCTAAAGCCACTGGCCATTTTTAACCAAATTCAACAGAATAAAAAGAGACCCCAACAAGAACCGAATTAAGTGTGGCTAAAAAAATAAAAAATTGCAGGGACAAAATTCTTACAAATACTGCAGCTGAACCAAAGGCTGCAACAAGGCAGGTCCAGAGAGGCTCTGACAATGTCCCAGCTACATCCAGCTATTCAATCAAGTCTTCTTGCACATCAAAGACAAACACTATGAGATGAATGTATAAAAAATGAAGTTTCTGTGCTTTTGGTGCTCTTTGTTTGCATTACCAGCTACATCCTGTTTTCCTACAAAACCCCAGATAAGGAAACTCCCATAGCCAAAAATGATCCAAGTCAATGAAATAGAAGTTGCAGTGAAGTCAAATGCTCTTGCCACCCAAATCAACTAACTTTGTCATAAGTGTCAATGGGAAGAACATTCAACTTCCATATGTGCACTACAAAAAAAAAAAAAAAAAAATAGTCTAAAATGCAAATTTGAAAGAAGATGGTCTTACTGACACAATGAATAGCAGCAGCATGATGCATTACAAAAATGCTGCGCTACCAAAATTCATTCCCAGTGTACACCTTATGCTGCTAATGGTAACGAAATAAGTACTCTTCTAAACTGCATTTGGGAAAAAAAAAAAAAAAAAGGTTAATTAGAGTCATTTGGCTCCTGCCTACTTTGTTCGTGCCCTTGTTTGAAATATTAGAATGTTAGAATTAATTAGCAACACAAAGAATTGTGATGCGTCGAACTGTCTTTCTCTGGTTCAGTTTTCCTTATTTTGAATTTTTTTCACCTTGCTGTTCAGACTCCCTCACATGGAGGGGGCGGTACAAGGCCTTCCTCACCCCAAGTCACAGTATTCAATACAGCAATGAGCCATCCCGAACTACTAAAGATGCTTTGGGATGCCTCCATTTCTGATTCTTCACCATAAGGTCTTCAAAAGCTTCGCTTTTCATGGAGGGGGCATTAAATAATTTCTGAAGATTGGTTTCCTCTGAGTTGTCCAGAACCAACCGTAAAGAATTAGTTGGAGAGTTCAAGATTGCTGCTGTACCTACTGACAGGCAAGAGTAACCATTTGTCTATTTATATCACCAAAAACAAAAAAAAAGAAAAGAAACGCAAGGGCTGCTCCTGAAGAGCACAGATACCACTGTGCAAGTCCTCTGAAATACCCTGTGGACAAGGCTTGTGGTGAAGGGGGGAGTTACATTAAACACAAGACACCCCACGCTCCTCAATGATGCCAATGCTGGATCCAAATTTGTTATTTCTTTGGATGGCAACTCACGGCACTAAGAGCGACTTTCCAAAACAAAGGCAGCACCATCCCAGCGTAGGCACAGCAAAGAGGACAACCCACACTACCCCATGAGCCACGAGGTTGCTTTGCAATAAGCCACAGTATTAACCAAGTGCTCTGAGAACACGTTTATGGCCTATCCTTTAAAATCCATCAGACGCTTTTTTTTTTTTTTTTTTTTTTTTTTTTGCTTTTAATGCAAAGAATTGTGTGTTTGTCTCCTGAAATAACATTCACGTGCTGCTTAGCTCTGGGCTCAGATTTTTTTTTCCCCTCTTGCCTGCAGCCTGCCCTTTCGTTTCATGCTCAGACTCTTAATGCTGGCTACAAATTGCAACGTACAGGGTACCACTGCCAATTTGCCAAATGTCTTTCATCAAACACGGTGCGAAGGCAAAAAAAAAAAAAAAAAAAAAAAAAATTCTCAGAGGGAAGTCAAGATACATTTACTTGTCAGGCAACAAATGGGAAAGCATTGCAAGGCAGTAGGGGCTGTAAGCTCTGGGCTTTGATTCATAATCACTCAGCTGCTAAAACATTCTCCACAGATGCAAGCGGACAGCACATTTGTCAATATGAAGGATTTTGACACGTACTGATCACAGGCGTGAGCTATGTAATGATGATGCTGCTGGGATAGGAGGTAATTCCATCTCAGACGAGAGATGTCATTATCAAGCTGCACAACTCAGCATTACCTTCTATTTATTTTTATACGGCGTCATCTCTGTCTTTAGCCGGAATTGCTCCTTAAAGCTTTTACGATAAGCTTTCCGCTGCCTCTAATTCCTTCTAATTGTTCCCTTCAAGAAATTCTCCTTCTACTCTGCAGTTGCGGAAAAACAAATGGTTTGGATGAAAAATGACCTCTGGCCTTCAGGCTGATTAGCAGTGACAAGACAGTGCATGGGTTATGATAGCACATATTTATGGGGAAGAAGAGTAAGGGCATAGAGAAGTGTAATAAATGTTTTATTTATGTATATTTAATATTCAAGTCAGTTTCATTATCTAGTGGTTTTAAATCATTTTCGGATCACCATTTCTCATGTACCTGTCTCCCTACAGTAATACATTAAAGAAACTATTTTCCCCTTTACATTTAAAATGGCTTAGTCATGCTTATTTTTTTATTATTATTATTTTCAGTATTTTGCAGAAGAGAAATTGAGACTGATTCTTTTCCCATGCACACAGATGTAGGTCAGCAGCAACTCCAATAATTCCTGCAGGATTATATTCATCCCAAAATAGGGATTATATCAGGATCTCCTCTTAAATCCCTCATTCAGAGGAAGTGCAGGCATTTCTAATTGTTTTAAAGTATTACTAGCTTTCCAAAAATACATTTCTCACCACAGAAGTTCCTATTGACTCTTTTTCTAGGACTGACCATTTAGTTACCTGGTATGAATTCTAATTTTCAAGAAAAGAACCAGTAAGAAAGGGAAGTGTTTGGACCCAAGTCTTTATGGGTAAAAGAAACCGTGCTACTCCACTGTTGCCTGTATAACCAGAGCAGTTAGAATTTGCCAAAGATAAATCAAAATCAGGACATTTTCTTAATACTGAGGACAATAAAGGTACCAAAGGGATAAAGAAGCAGAAGCCTGGGAGTCACCTAGATGCAGATTCGGGAAACTCGGGTGAGCCACAGACTGCGAAGCCTTGAAGGGGGAACCTCCATGAATTAAAAAAGCTGCAAGCGGCCGAGATCTTTCCCCCGGTATATTCGGACACATGCCAGAAATGGGAAGTGTGAGGTCTTTAATTGGAGGCTGTGTCTTGCTCACTGTGGTTAATGGCTAACGGAGCTGCTGCTCCCATTCATTTGGCTAAACCCTGTTTGAGTCCATTTACATTTTTGTCAAGAAGTTCACTGCTTTAATTAGGTGCATGTGAAAAGATACTGGCTTCCCTTCCTTTCAAGCCTTTTGCCTCATAATTCAGCTGGGTGCCCCTCATTTCTCTGTATTGTAAAAACTAATGAATGCCCATTTCTCATGCAGGTTCTGCACACTATTCATGGCTTCAGAGCAGCGTGCCTGCCACAGCTCCCCCGGGCATTTCTGTCCCGAGCTGAAAAAGCAAAATCTACTTAGGCTCTTTTTGTATGGAAGCTATTCCATACCTCTGATCATCATTGTTGCACTTTTCTGTGTCTTTTCTGATTCTGCTCTATCCTCTTAGAGAGGGACTTCAGCTGTATTCACAGCCTGAAAGCAATGTAACATAATGATGCTTTCAATGCCTTGCTGCTAAGATGACATTTTCATAGAACTATCGACTTCGGGATCTCTTTCCTGAATGATACGAGTTAAGAGATACACTTTCCCCTCTGTATGACTTGGTACTTACTGACACTGAATTTTATTGCTATTTTAATCCCCAGTGACTCAGCTTTCTGTGATTCTCATCTTCATGGTCAGATTTGACTATTCCAAATAAACACTTAAAACTCTGCTGTTCCCTTGCTCACACTCCTTCCTATAGCGTTTACAAATATATTTAGCAGCTCATATTCCTGTGAGAACACTACATAGACCTGGTGATAATCTTTAATGATAGTAAAAATTGCTAATTTATTCTTTTTTTCCGTTTTTTTAAGCTAATTTATAACCTGAGGGATGACTTTCCCCCTTACACAATGAAAGCACAGTTCTCTTTGGAGTTCTTAGCAAGAAGCCCTACTTCAGTTGAAGCACACACCTGAAGTCAGGCTTACTCCTTCAAAACACTCTGATTACTGGCTTGTAAAGAACCAGGAGCCTCTGAGCTGTGCTGTGCTGTCCCCTTTGCCTCCAAAGAGCCTTGCTGACCTCTTCGCCTCCATAGGCGATGCGTTGAGCTCGGCCTTAACTGTGGAGATGCTGCTGTGGAGATGCTACCCATGGTGTACTGGGCCATGGTGTCCCATGCAGCATTTGTCCTGGGAAGCAAGGTGGGCGTTTGTAGGAATGAATTGCTTCTTCCAGCCTGTAATCCAAAATCTCTTTCCATGCTGAAGTCTTCCACTGCCAAAAATGAGACTAGTAACACCGCCTTCACCTAGCTCTCCTTGGCCATGTGTTACCTTATGGGAAATGAGCGTTGACATCCCTGACATGGTCACCTCGTTTCAGCCTGGTGTTTCTTCTCTGGGATATGCTAGGTGCACAGCACCCAGGTAAACCCCGCCTTCACGTACCAATAATCAAGCACCAAAAGCATCTTGTCTTGGGCTCTGCAGGCAAGGCCTCCACAGACTTCCACCAAAGCCTTCTTCCAGGAGCTGAAGCGGAGGCCTGGGGCCGGCTTTACAGCCTGAAAACCTGGGCCTGTCCTTAGCACAGCTTTCAGGAGGGGTGAGACCGCAGCCGAGGGCAAGGTGTTCCCCGGAGGGGACACGGGGAAGCAGTGAGCGGGGAGGGAGGCACAGTCTGACCCGCAGGATGGCAAGGGTAGAGCTGCTACATCCGCGGAGAAAGGTCGCCAAGGAGGGAGGAGCGCGAGGAGACCGCGCTGCGCGTTTCACGTGAAGTTACTGCCTTCTGGACAAGCAATATCTGCTCCTAATCTGAGACCAGTGAATGACAGCATTTTATATAGAACACGAACTTTTGATTTACATATGTAAGCGTTGTTGATTCTATCTACATCCAGATGTCTGGAAAAGGAAGCAGCTTCACCCCCACCTCCTCCTGCTCCCTCGGAGGCCATTAACCTCCGACTGACGCAAACTCGTGTGCAGTCACAATTCCCCAGCTCGGGCTCAGAAACGCAGACATTACCATAATCGGCTAAAACAAGTATTTATAAACATTTCAACAGGCAAGATACCATCAGCAGGGGCCTTGGATATTTGTCTTAAAATTTATTAACCAACCCAAGAAAAAGTGACATAAATAAAGCAAGGTTTGTTGTTGCTGTTTTTTAAGAATAACCTGATGATATGAAATAATCTAGCAGACAATGTCATGAATTACATGACCTAATGTTTTACAAACCGGACTCCTTTAATGCTATTATCGTAAAAACAACTGACTTTATGGCTATAACTCATGGGAAAAAAACTGTTCATATGTTTGCTTTCTATTTTTACTAGTGTTATTTAGAGGAGTCTCAAAAACCCAACTACTAAAGTTCAGGATTTCTTCCTCCCCAATTCAAGTTATGCTGCTTCCTCTAAAAATTACGACTTGTGAATTTGTCATGTTTTAACTCTGTGCATCTGAACATCTAGCCATGGAACTTGGCTGAGCTTTATTCCTGTCTGAAGGACCTGCCACATGGGGCTGAACTTCATGAAACAGTAGTGAGAAACTCAAGCTGACCTCTCGTGTAGATCCAGAACAACTCTGTTCCTATTAAATGACAATTTAACTAATGGTGAGGATTGAAGCTGATCCAACAGAGGAATGGTGGGAATTGTGCCTTAGAATAAGTAAAATAAATACTTTGCTAATAATTGCTTTGCTAATACACTCACCAAATTTGTTTTCATTCATTTCTAAAATTATTTTAATTATTTACAATGAGCCTTCATACAGCTGTTGCAAATGAAGTCTGCATCTAATTTGAGAACCTCTTTATAGTAGCTTTCTTTTGATAGCACCAGAAGGGCATGATAGAGTGGGCAGACTAAATAAATCGTGATCTATTCAAGAGAGGGTGGTTCTCATTGATCTGAGCTATGCAGTTGCTGCCAAAGAATGAAAAACAAACTGAAATAATCTTGAAATCGATGGTACACTTAACTGTGAATTGAGATGGAAAGGCTCGTGTGACATATTCAAATCTTTCAAGACGAAGATTCATCCATGAAGTAGTCTCCTCCTCTAGACCATTTATGCTTTAAACACTTATTTTTACTTATAGCTGCTCAAGCACTATACTCAAGCATGGCCACTACAAACAAACAACAATAAAAAAAAACATGGAAACTAGAGGACCAAGCCAATATCAAAGCAAGCAGACAGAAGAAACAGGCTGCACTGCATTTTGCAACTTCCCAATCATCCCCAAACAGAGATGCTTTTTTGAAAGGGGAGCGGATCCAGGGCACATAGGCCAAATCCCAAATCCTTCCATGGCTCCTGGATAGTGCTATGTTGAATACACTATACTGCAAAGAAAATGCTCGGGAACCACTCGCAAGCTCTCCAAGTTGGACTTTTACTCTTAGTTCCTCTCTGTTTATTGTCCAAGGCTTGCTCAGACTGAAGGGCGATGGAGAGCTGCCAGCTTTTCCCTGTTTTTTTGCTTTCTTAGTGCCAAGACATCTGCCCTATGAGAGGGGACACGGTCCCCACTCAAGCTGCTGGGTGCCAGACCTGCATCCCAGGAATGGATTTTGCACGTGGCAACCCCCTTGGCCTACAGAGCCAGACGCTCTCCCTCATGGAAGGATGCACTGAGACCTCAGATCATCTCCCTTTAGGACATCCTGCCCGCACGTTGTGAAATCTGTCTGTGTCTCACTGCAAGTGATGGAGCGAGTCAGGACTAGAGTGGCAGCAACCTGGCTCCAGCTTCTCCCCGAAGCCGTGAGGGTTGGGAAAAATCTGGGACAAGTATTTATGGGCTCAGCACAGCAGCTGAAAAGCCAGGAGTGTACGAGCAAAACACAGTGTTACTTGAGTTGCATCTGCAAAAGCAGTTGCTGAGGCTCATGTTTTTATGAACAATTTAGGCATATTAAAAATAACATCTTATAAAAATAGAAGAGTAGGCTCAAATTTATCCCATGGATGCTAAAAGCACAATTTCTGTTCACATGAGGAGAGGCTACATAAGTATACACACAGGACAAATTTGACCCAAACACTGCAAATAAATGGATGTTTTATTTGTGCTTTAAGTACAGCAGCGAGCAATTAAGCTCAAAACTTCAAAGCTATTAAAGTGAGCAACTCCCACTGAAGTCAATATGAGATAGAAACATGAAGTCCTCTGAGTCTCTGTATTTTAATGTCTACAATGCAGATTAAATATTTATAACTATTGCAATCTAATAGGATTTCAGCCTGAAAATTTTCTCTCCAACCTCTGTAGCAAACAGCTTGGAACAGTTTCAGTTAAACATAAACAAGAATTGTATTTTTAAAACCCTTACTGAGGTAAAGCTCCCATTGCCTTCAACAATTAAAACGTGCAGGGTTAGGCAGGCAAAACTGAAGCCAATTGGACATAACAGAATACTATCCACTACAGCTGCAACATTCTGTAGGAAAGTGTGGCATGCTCTCTAAGTGCGTGGTGAGTTACCTTTCGTTTCATATTTTCCTTATGCAATTTATTTCACAATGATCAAATCAAAAATATAAGCAATGAACTTACCCAAATTCTTTGATCAGGCAATTGGAACTGGGAGCAAAATTGAAACAAAAACAACACATTATTCCCGCATTGGAACCCTCATTGCAATCAATCTACTAAGTATGTTTTTTTATTTTAATAACTCAATTAAGGTTTTATTCTGAATACTTTGTTGTGCTGGGGCATTCCCTCCTTAAGAATTCAATCCTTGTAATGGTAAATTATTGCAAAATATAGCTAGCTAGCTGTCCTAATCTTTCACAGCTGCTGGGCCACGGGCACTGAAAGGACTTTTGCCCAAGCAGGCATGGAGTAAGGACTACAGGTTTTACGTCTTTAAGACCTAGTCCAAAAAGCTATTTTAAAGATCTGTTAACAATCATATTATTCAGTTTTTTTTTTTTTTCAGTTAAATTCCTGCTTAATCAAATTATAAGTTTCACAAACAAACGCACCTATAGAAATACAAATTTGTAGGAGACAAACATCAGAAATATTTTATGTTTTACACAGATAAATCCTGCCAGTAGAAAATGGAAACTTATGGTGTAATCCACACCTGCGCTTTTACAGGGGCGAACAGCGCTGTAAAACAAAAGCAGCTTCTCTGTGAGCCGTTCCCCACTCCTCTATAAACACGGAGCCAGATCCAGCCCTGCAAACAGCGGAGCCCTTCCTATGAAAGCCGGCAAGCAAGCAAGCCCATTTGGACATCTACTTTGTTGACAGGATGTGCGATCGTGGTTTAGTTTCCTTTTACGACGTGTTAAGAGCGTGTGCTGCACTCGCCACTTTCCTATCAGCCCATCCCAGCCAAGTTAAGGGCATGAGCCCTCGCAGCACCATCGGGGCGAAAATGAAAGCCAGTCCCCACCACGGGCCCTTTTTTTTAATTTTTTCTATTGTGCAATGAAAAACGTGAATAAACGGGTGCAACGCACACGCTCCCTCCCTGAGCAGGCGGCAGGGAAGCGCGGCAACGGCATCCCGCGGAACAAGCCCACGCGAGGCCCGCGTTTTACGGGAGGTCTGTTCAAGCGGCCGCGCGGGCCGGGCGGCTCATCCCAGCCAGCTGCGGGGCCCGGGAACGGCGGCCGCCTCCTGCGGTCCAGCCGGCTCCGCTCGCTCCATGCTGTGGATTCGCTACCGATCCTCCGTGACGTGGGACTTTCAGCGGTGCAGCGGGAGCTGCTCAACATGCACTCTAGTATGGAAATTTGAGGTAACTCTAAAGTTTCGCTAACCCTTCACTTCCTACAGGCATTGGACCTGGAAAGGGATGTTTCTCTGCCTTCTCCACCCATGCCAGGACATCACAGCTGAGTTCTGCAACTGCGTGGGCCGTTACCGGTCCTTCCCAGATCTTCTCCCAAACCTGTCCTCCTCACATCTCCACAAGGTCCGTATTTCAGAGTCTACTCCACACAACACAGGGAATAGCCATGGATACCCGCACTGACACAGAGCACCCTGGGCCCGTGAATTCAGAGGAAGCTGAACCAGAGGCTGCTTCTGCACTTAAAATACAGGACCCATATGGGGTATTTCTGTTAGGATGAAACTACAGTCAGCAGAAGGTTCAAATTTGCAAATACCACAGAGGATTTTAGATTAGCCACATAGCTACCAACATAAAATCTCCTTGAGCAAGGACAGGGAGTGCTGCCCAAGGAAAGCAATGCGGAGTCTTCCCACACGTACTGTTTCTGTGAGCGTTGCTTCAAGGACACCTCTGAAATAGCAAGCAAGAGGCAGGACAGCAAGCGCTAGGGCTATACACAGGACACAGGCCTTCTGTATAGCAAAAAATGGTGCTTTTGAGGCATGTAGAAGGGATTCTACAAAGCCCTTGGGCACACTCTAGCCCCATGACCCTTACCTAAGGAGATGGAGGGTTTCTGTTATGCGAGCTGAGAAGCTCATGTATGTAGAAGGTTTTCTCACTTTTCTGGGAGTCCCTAAATACCGACGACAGGGACTGATCATATAAAGGCAGGCAAACAGACGATAGGGATGCTCGGTTTTGCAGGATCTGCATCGTTCTCTTGTAATTAGTATTGACTCCACTGCAACCGCCTGCTGGCTGGGAGCCTGCCAAACAACAGGGCAGCTCCCAAAGTGGGTAGTTATGACAGTTTTGTAGGAATACACTCTCATACATGCATGTAGCTTGAACCTGGCTTCCTCTATAATCAAAACATGTTGTTTCATCTGCAAAACATCAAGAAGCTCAGAACAATGCTGATGTTTTTCCATCACAACGATGAAGTCAAAATCGTGTGTCTTAGGAAATCCAAAAATGACTAAGACTGCATTCATTTCTCTGCACCTGCTTTGAAGCATCAATAGGCTTGTTTACAACATCAAAATTCCCAAAATACTTACTTGTGGATGAAACAAGAATCCTGGGGAAGGTCTCAAGTATTTTTCTTTTAAAGCTTCGAGCGGGTCAGTTAACTTTCTTTTCTCTACTCTGTAAATGTTAAAATTAGATTTGCTTGTGATGAATCAGTCTCAGATATTAATTATTATACAGCTACTCATGTTTAAAATAGTCAATTGCACAACAAGCAATTAGTTTTTCAGAGATAATGGCAAAGGTTAAGGAAGTACAGTCAACTCCCGATACTCGCATACAACTCATTACTACTAGAGGGTGTTGTGAAATGCCATAAGAGGGAGACTTTACCTTTTGTATAGGAAATCATCCCATTTCAGAAAACCAGTAATGATGACATTAGAAAGCAGTGACTAACCACCACCAAGCACTTATATGAAGAAATCTGGCCTGAGTGCATTTGCCACTCACAGGAGTGGAATTCAAGGCCCGAGGAGCTCTGAACTCTCTTCTCCCTCGCCCGTGGGGGACACTGAAGCCACAATCCTGGACCCTGCTCCTTGTGCACACAAAGTTTGCATGGCATGGAGCAAGAGAAACACGGGCTCGAAGGAATGCAGTGAAGGAATGCTCTATCCGTAGAGAAGATTGTGATCAACTAACATGCACATTTAGGTAGTGAAACACAGTGCTGGTGTCCAGAAGCAATACGGAAATTTGGGGTCTTTTTGCATTCTCTACTACTTATATGGACAGTTTAAGGGACACATCTCCGTATATATTTAACTCTTGACAAAGGAGGGCTCAGCAACAACTGGTCTCGTGCTAAGCTGGCAGTATTTGCATCGATTTTATTAAGGCATGAGCCTAAAACAGGAGTTGTTTCCATTGTTTCAGTCATTTAAAATAAATATGATGCAAAGAAATCTTATGGTCTGATACAGATACCAATCTGGCATGAATAAAATCATTGCAATAAGCAGCCTCATACCCTGTTTCTTTGCAGTATCTCTTGTCTTAGGTAAGAGAGCATTCTGCAAAAGTTTTGCCAAGAGCACTTCTTTTTTAGATAAAGTAAATTGTTAAGAACATTTGCATGTCAGCAACTTTTTTTTTTTTTTTTTTTTTTTTAATAGTAGTCTGTAAAACGGGTCATTTAGATTATGGACAAGCATTTTATGGGGAGTATTTCTCTATTTCTCTGTTCCCGAAAACTAATTTAGATGCACGGCTACTGCTGATTACAGATACGCAAGCAGAATGGCAAAGGGCAAACAGTGGCTGACGTACACAGGGCGTAGGTGAAATCCCAGTGAAATCAATGTCAGCCCTGCTGGAAGGAACCGACAGACCAGGTTTTTGCAACCAGCTTTTAACACCCCACCTCACTGACAGGGCCTACTTGTGTGTCCATCAAAGTCAAAACCAAAGCTCCCACTCATTTAATAAGGTTGCTCAGATTAACTAATGCCCTGGTTCTTTTTTGCATACTCAAGGACGTTTTGCCCTCACTTGTATTAATGAAATGTCTAAAAAAATCAACACGTTGCTCAAATCAATGTAAAAAAAGGCAGAATTCACTCTGAATTTCCATACTCCTTACCAACCTTAGGATAAATTTGCCTCTTTGCCTTACTTATGATATACTCCTTTTTAACACAGGAGGAAACAGAAAGGTGCTGCACAATTGGCCCAGAAAACCTTTTGAAATGCACTCTGATTTTCAGGGAAGGGAAGGGAAAAGGCGAGGTAAAGCCAGTGAAACATTATGGAAGAAAAGTAATTTGTGGCAAACCAGTGCTTTCAGAGATACAATATACAAAA
Organism: Nothocercus julius; assembly: GCA_013398735.1. Lineage (NCBI taxonomy): Eukaryota > Metazoa > Chordata > Aves > Tinamiformes > Tinamidae > Nothocercus > Nothocercus julius. The sequence continues at coordinate 4,216,321 of VZSV01000051.1, forward strand.
TATACAAAGATACAACGTTGATGTCAATTCATTAATAGTAAGGGAATGTATTTGACTTCTGCACATTAAGTTGTGCATGTTGAACTAATGACTCCCTTCAAACAGGGCAGTAACAAACACTTGTTAACTACAGAATTGCAACCCCTGGGGTTCGAGCAGAACAGCCGGGATTTGAGACGGGGCGTCCAGGTTAACAGGGAGCCTGGACCATCACGTGCCCAGGTGGCCACCTCTCCCTGCACTGGTGCCTACAGGGGGACAGGGTTGTCCTGCATCTGTGTGCAGGCAGCTTGGACAGGTCTAACTAGCTATACTGAACGATGCTGAGACCCAGCATAACTGTAATTTTACCTGTAAATGGGATCCATAAAGAACGGGGTTGGTCTGGCATGCTGCAAAGAAGACTCGGAAGCTTTCCTTTGTTCAGGGTCTCCTTTCTTTTCACCAAACACGTGGTTTTTCCGAGGCTCGGCGAGTTTTGTGCCACTGGCTCGACTTCGGCTGCCCATGCTGAGATCTAGAGGCTGGTCCTGGCTTGTCACGGATGGAGCTGATGGCTTTGAGGGTATAGGAGTAACTGGCTTCTCCTCCTTACGCTTAGTGGTGAGGTCAAAGGGAGACTCAGAGCTTCCCTTTGGGATCTTCTTAATTTCACTGGGTGATTGGGGCTCCATTTTCAAGGGTAACGGTCTCAAGTCTCTATCAGGAAATGGATACATTGATTGAGAGAATGCTGGAAAAAATGGGAGGGGAAACATGGAAGGGTAAGGTAAGGCTCCAACTTTTTTGTCTTGCAGCCCCACAAGTCCTGTTGAACCAAAGTATTTTTCAGCAATAGAAGCAATAGCCTTTATAGAATCATTCACAGCTCCTGACACCGCAGTCTGCTCCTCTAAAGATGGTGAGAAAATGGAATGATTGCTGTGTTCTTTCTTATTATTTATTGAAGCCAAATTCTGCAGAGAGCTTACTTTGTCTTTGAACATTTTACCATTTTCTTTAAATTTCTCTTTCTCACTTTCAATGTCACTTTCCAGATCAGAGCCAGAGGTGGTTTCCAGGTCACTGCCACTGGGGGTACTGACATCGTCAAGGTCACTACTCTCTGACTGGTCACTGAGTTTTTCATGCGGCCTCTCTTCAGAGGACCTCTCTGGTTGAAGCTCCACTGGCTTATTTTCACCTACAGATGGTTGCTTATTTAGTGCCTTCAAAATATCCTGTGTAGCTGGCAGTATCTGAGGACTGGTCATGAGGGGACTTTGACTTTTGTTTGTCTGATCTGCGCTTGGTAGTCCTTTAACAGGAGAACTAGCAGGTATCAAAGGTGGCCTGTGGTACAAGCCTGAAGGAAACAGACCAGGGAAGCTAAAAGAAAATCCAGGAGCTGTTGGAAAGGTAAGACCAGCAGGATGCCTATTGGCTCCAAAATAGTCAGCAAGGCCCGGATTTGCATGATTCATATTAACCATGGACGTTTTATCCATAGCTGGGGTTCCAGGAAGTGAAATGCCTTGGCCAAAAAATCCTCCTGCTGCAAAATGGTTCTTGCCCTCACAAAATCTCCTGTGTTTATTTAAGGAAGACGTAGTGCTGAACATTTGTCCACAGTCTTTGCACTTGATTTGGGTTCTGCAATCAGCATGCATGCGCTTATGACGACAAAGGTTTGAAAACTGAGTATAGGATTTATGGCAGACCTCACCTGTATGTAAACAACAACAACAACAAATCTCAGGCTTTGTGGTAATTTCCCCCACCCTCAAAAATTTGCAAATAAAACAATTTTTTTACCCTCCAAATGTCAATTCGGAAGTCATAAGGAGAAGTCTGGTTGCACAAATGTATGAAAGCTACAGTACTATTCCAAAGCAAGGCATCCAAGCAGACAAATGTCTAAAGACAGCACACACACACACACACACAAAAACAGAACAAAACCCAAAACAAAAAAAAACACATCTCCAACAAAACAGATAAGGTCTGAAATTGCTACAATGTAAAGTTTGCTTCCTTGCTTCCTCTTTGTATCGCACAGACTTTCTCCCTTGGAAGCATATTTTCATATAGCATCAGCACCCAGAGCCCAGGGAGGAACTGTGACCCCAGGGCTGCGACACCGTTTGAAGCATTTCTGCCTTCGAACGGCTCTCGCTGAAGACATTCATTTATACCTCTATTCACAAGCGTAAAGTTATTCAGAACAATCAATATTTGTGGAGACAGACAGAGCAGCTGCCTCAGAGCCTTCAGTCTAGAAGATGCCAAGGATAGAGAAGAGGTGAAGGAGGAGGCAACTGGATATTTACAAGCACATGCTATTATTAACAAACAACATTTTTTTTCCATTTACAATTAAGAAATTAATCTTGTGGAAGTCTAAGCTATGGTTTCTAAAATAACCTCAGTCAAGTACTCTCACCTGTCCCAAATATTTCTGTTCGTGTAATGCATATGGTCACTGTGATATAGCAACAGGTGCCTTGAAGCCATGGCTCTAAATTCCACATCTTAATAACATTATTAGTCTTAATATTGCTTATTTCTCCCTTGCATGTGAAAAAAAAAATATATTGTGAAAAATATACCATATTTCAACAGCAATTTCCTTGAAAAATGCAGTGCTATTTATTTGCATGCCTGATGCTCAGCACATCTCAGTGGATTTCCCTTCCATCTCACAAAAGCAGCAGCTGCAGAAAGCTTGAAGCCATGGAGGGAAGATCTACCTCAACCCAACGGGCTTGATTTAGACTGCAGCATTTAGCTGGATTCCTACAAAAAAAACTTCATTAGCGGGAAGCTGAAAGCGGTCCTGTAATGGGGACAGAGTGGGACACCCCACTGTGAAGATGAAATGTGCCACTGAGGTGAATTTTTTGCCCATTCCTGAAATATCCCATCTGTAGCTAAAGTCGCTCCTCCCCACACTTGATTTCCTGCCTTGCCTTTGCTGCGTGGTGAAGCACGGAGCGACGTCCTTGGGGCTACAAACCTTAGTGAGCAAGTCACTGGGGCAGCACCCACACTAGTGGCCTGCTTGTCCGCCTGTGCTCTGCCACAGCAGCAGCAAGTTGTTTGAGCAGTCCCACCGAATGCCACAGCTTCACATCTACCTTAGGTTACCTTTCGGGGAATTTCATATCCTTTGGGCTAGCAGAAACAGCAGACAAGCTCCAAGGTTGTGCTCTTTCTTATTCTAAAATACACCAGGACCTCTGGACTACCTTGCTTCTGGTAGACCAGGCTCTAGCTTTGTTTAAAAACAAAACAACAGCAGCAGCAAGTGGTGTTATCTCTCTGTAATAAATCCTCTCTTTTTTTCCAGTCAGGAAAAGCATGTGGCCGCTTTATTTTTATTTAATTTGCGTTATATCATAAGCTCTCATCTTTCACACATCAAAGCCACACAACAATGCACATTGTGTATTCAGGGGCCTTTTTAACAATCATTTTCAAGATTTGAGACAGTCTGACATAATTTACAATGGCTCTATTTTAAGCCTGCAAAGGAAACTGAATTGAATGTATCCCATCCTGCACCGTTGGTTCCCATGAACCGCAATCACGTCCTCTCACTTCCACTCGCATCGGGGCCGCGCTAACCTTCCTGCTCCTCTGAGTCTCTGCCCTTGAGAAACTCGGCTGCTTGTTGTCATGTTGGAGCTGTTTACCTCTCCAGCGGGTCAGTGACAATGTGCCATTGTCTGCGGGCCTGATCCTGCCCTGCCGGCAGCTCCGGCACCGCTGCTGGGGTAAAGAGCGTGGAGTTGGGCCTGGCCGCCGGAAAGGTGCAACGCACTAATCCAGGAAGAACTCTTGTTGCTGCGTATCAGTCATTGTTCCTGTTGGAAACCTTCATTCACAAGCAAGGAGAAGGAAAAAATGGGGAAAAGATAGAAGAGGAGAAGAAGGAAAAAGAAACTGGAGAAAAAGAAAAAAGAAACAGAAAAAGGAGGAAAAAACAAAGAAGAAAAAATAATAAAAAAAGAAAAAGAAAAAAGACTAAAAAAAGAAAAAAGAGAAGAAAAAGAAAGAAAAAGATAAAAGGAATAAAAAGAAGAAAAATGAAAGGAAAATAAAAAAGAAAGGGAGAAAAGAAAAAGGAAATGGAGAAGAGAGGAGAAACGTTTTTCCTAGTTGCCTACTGTAATATTTGCTTTTTCTTTTCCTAAGTGCTTTTGTTTACCTTTTGGGAAGATTTTATCCATCTATTTATCACAGAACCATTGGTTCTGGTTGTTTATTGCTGCAGTAACACGTGCCAATCTTTTCTGCTACCTTTCTGCTATTTTTATCCTAATCATAGGCAAAAAGGCCTTGCTCCCACAAAATAACGTCAAGGCTGTGCTTAACAGCCCAAAACCAAACTCAAGGTTTGAGCACCCCTTATGCTCATTGCTGAGGTCCTGCACGTAAAGCTCCCATCACTCCCACCAACTTGACCACATAAACCAAAACTAAACTGTCTGTGAAGGCACAGCTTGCACAAGTGTAGCAGAACGGTTGCATAGTTGTCATCTGGGATATTATGGGCCAATTCCTTTCCTTCTGTAAAGCAGGATGACTCCATCAACAGCTACGGAGTTATACCTAATATACTCCAGCTGAGCATTAGACCATACATATTTTTTTTCAGAAAAAAAAAAACCTCCATTTGTCCTTTCAAAAATACATATTTTTACAAGACTAATATATAATGTAAAACAAATCATATTTTATAGACTCTGACCTTCTAACAGTCATGCTAAGAACCTGCTTCTTATTCCCATGACCATATCAAATTTAACTTTTCAGTCAGGTAAGACTAGACTGGTAAACAGAAAAAAAAGTAAGTTTTGCCCAGATCTGTTCTTCCAAAAACTAGGGAAGTTCTCCTTCAAAGATCTGCAAATGGAGAATAATACATCGATAATGTATTATTCTCCATTAATATATTAGAAAGACAACAGAACTGTGAAATATTCTACTTCCAGAGAAAAGCAAAAACACACATTTACAATTTCAGGCTATCTTTACAAACTATTGAAGGAGATGCATAACAATCTTCTAAATGACGAACGTATTTTGTCTGGGTTTTGCAATTAAATTAATCAAGGCAAATAAAATCTCTAAATATTTATTATTGCAGTTTCAATGAAATATTTAATAGCTGTACTGCCAAATTTACCTTTTTAAGCATAGGTTATGCATAACTATCTAACAAAGTACTTTTTGGTCAAGGTGCCTCTTGCCCCTACGGGGTCTATAGATATGTGGCTTCCAAGGCTGAAAAGAAATTTTGGGCCCAGGTCCGAAGCCCCTACTCACCAGAGCAGTCTTACTCATGGGCAACATGGAACTGAACCTGTGTAACACTGAGGTTTACACCAAATGCCCCACTGATTTGGGGGGGGAATTCTGTGTAAAAATCAGTAACACTGCCTAGGCTACTGTGAATATTCCCAGGAGCGAGGACTAGTCTGATAGGTTTTTGTTAAAAGATCTACCTCTCTTTCACTGCCACTTTCCCTAGAATTTAGTAGAAGGGGGGATGGTTATCAACTTTAATTGCTTCCATGTACCAAAGCAACAGAAGCTGGGTTTGATTTCTCCTGTTACACCTTATGACATCCTTTAAATTATAGTGCCATACTTTCAAGCAGCTAACTTGTAAGGGAAGCTTCTCTCCTTGCAGTTTTTATTGCTGTAGAGACCCCAGGTTTTACACAAACTCTCGCTCTGTCTCCCAAGCTGCAAAAATCCATCTCATGTTTAAGTACATTCTGTATCATGATTGCCTCAGAACCCCCAAAATAACTCGCAGTTAAGTTTGCAAATTTTCTGCTTATTAAAAAAATTACTGTAAGTACTATCTCGAATATGTTCAGTCTATTATGGCATGTGGTTTCTATTTGGAGAGGCTGGAGATTTCATGAAGGCAGTGAGTAATTACCTTAGTGTTGGTGCGTTTTCACTCAAGCTTGGGCGGTATACTGTAATAAGAGACAGTTGCCATAAACAGACTGGTAGAGTAAATCACGGTGTGTGGCCTCTTGGTGGAAACAGATATCTACTTTAGGTGACCCTACCTCCCACCCCTGTTTTTGTCCAGCTCCCCGCATTGCTCAGAAAAGCCTACTGAACATGTGGTCTCCAAATTCTTTTCTTCTATAATTACATGGCTATTACTCATAGACTGTTCAATGGTTTTTCATCTCTCATACTGTAAATTTCAAGAATATCAATGGCTGTGTTGATTTAATAGAATACACATCAACAAAGAGCATTTCAGATATGATTTAAGAGAGGTGTCACTCCTATATATAGTGTTGACCGCAACTGTATTACCCGAAAATTCCCTACCTTGCCAGAAGCTATGGTTTTCTAATAATTACACATTTTAAATGTATCTGGTAATTCCAGGTTTATTAGCTGTAGTTATAACTGTATCTAGTTAGTTATAATTTCCTCATATGGCCACATACAAGTATTATCTAATCTAATGGCAGATATGCATATGAATAAGTCGTTCATATGAGTAAGTCATTCATGGTATTAGAGCTTTCCTTAATGTATTATCCAGATTCAAAACACATGTCAAAGAAGGGTTTTACTGATCCCTAGGAGACTAAGCTGGGTGTCTTGATACACTGCAAAGTTTAATACTGCAGCTGTGGGATTCACACCCCTAGAGAACAGGACCATATAGCATAGGGGAAGTGCAGCTTTCCTGCGTCCTGCTATGGGAGTAACCTTCTGCTCAGCCCTAGCCTCCTTATCTGGATGCAGTGCTACTCCCATCCATCAAACAGAGTATAAGCCATCAGTACCGAAAATACAGTTCACTAGGAGAGAAAAAAAAAAAAAAGGCATCAGAATATTTTCGTCAGAATATTCTGAATATTTGGTCAGAATATTTTGAATATTTGGTCACTAATCACTAATCAGAATATTAGTGTTGAGAACTGCAGAAGATGAAAAAATTCAGAAAACAAGTAGGGGAGGCGGTCAAACCAGATGCTTTTCAAGCCATAACAGGTGCATGAAAAGACTGTGCTGGAGCTTAACAGCAACAAGAACCATATTCTTAAATATTTCCTGCCTCTGCTTCTCTGTTGAAAGGAAAACAGCTTGTAAGGTTATCATGTGTCAAGGCTTCCCCATCTCACAGAACGGTCTGGCTAGGTGGCACATGCAATCCTGGAGACTTTGAGGATCTGTCTTATATTTCACTACTGGGCCAGGCTCAGAGATGAGGCAATTTTTATTGCCGGAGCAATTGTTTGTAAAAATCTAAACTCAAATTTAGAACATGCAAAGAAACCTCACGCAGCGACACAATCTCCTCCAACTGAAATGCACTGGCTGTGAGGCTTATTTTTTCCAATTCCAATGAATACCATGGCATCTAATCTGCTATAGATGCTATAGACTTGTGGCCTAAAGTTAATTTCTAAAGCATAGCAGACTTTCACCTACATTTGCTGGTTCTACCCAATTCCCAGACCCTGCAGACTGCGACGCGTCATTCCCACCTCCTGCCCAGCACCGTTGCCACGTGGGCCTCGGGCTCAGCAGGACGCGAGCCAGCACGCAGGGAGGCAGGAGACACGAGCAACCAGCTGAGGCTGGTTTAAAACAACCCAAGACTGCAACCTCCAAGACTGGTATCGCTGGCTCTTGGCTAAATCCTACTCCCAGCTTGCTCTTTGCCATCTGTGCATGGAAATATATTGCAGCGACAAAAGGTACACTTATACTGTGTCTGTCTGAAAATGAAAATCATATAAAAAAAAAGCCTTGTGAATTACCCAAAACTCATTTAATAAATCAAGGTGCAAGCCAGCCCCCATGAAACCAATGAGAAATTCAACAAAAGCACAATGCAACCTTCTGCTTCCACGTCATGCTGCTTGTTTTTTGACAAGAGACATACACTTAACTGAAGACGTTTAGTTGAAGACTTACATATAAAAGGTTTGACACTGCTGTGGATGTGTTTATGCTGTTTGAGGCCTGAAGAAGTGGCAAAGGTTTTGCCACACTCTGGACAAGCGTGAGCACGAGCCCCAACATGCTGGGAACGAATATGCCTCTGAAGGTTGCTGGGGTCCGTGAAAACCTGCTAGGAAATGAGTACTGATTAACCAAGAAACTTAACTGCAAATGAAGCCAGTTATTACAAGCATCTGTCAAAATTCAAACCTCAAGGTTATTGGGAGGATTTTATTAAGATCTAAAAACTCTGTCTTTGGCTGCTTGTTGTATCTCGGCCTTGCTAAATGGAAGTCACTGGAAGAAGCTTTTGCCCAAAAAGATGGACCTCAGTTTCCCAGGTTTAGCCAAATACTTGGTGGTTCTGATAACCCTTTGGTCCACCAGATGTAATAACCCCTGCAATTAGAAGTCCTGGGGAATGGGAAGGCGCATCCATCCATCCTGCATTTCCAGCAGGGATTCTTGTCCCTCAGAGCCACAATATTTGCCGTAGGTACCAGTTACGTTGGTAAGATGTACCGAGGCGATTCAAAGCATATCTGTAGTGTTCTGTGATTGCAACCAAACTGAGGAAAGTAGGTCCCTACTCCCCTTCCAGAAGAGAGCTCAGGGCTTGCAAGTCAGGCAGGTCATAACCTTAACCGCTCAGCTGCACTCATGAGCTCCAGACCCCACTCGCAAGGAGCGAAGTCCTCCTCTAAACTCCACAAATTCTGCCCACAGATCCTTGTAAATCCTAGAAAAACAGCCTGCGCCAGCCCAGAGCTCCCAATACGAGTTCCTGAGTCCCGATTCGGCGCAGCCCTGCTCTCCTACCCTTGCACTTTCGGCAATGAAGCAAGGCCAGACAGCCTACAAATTCACTGTACCTTGGCACAGTTTTCACACTCGTAGTGCTTCCCGCTGTCATGCGACATCTGGTGACGTATCAAGTTGGACTTCCAGTTAAAAGCTTTGGGGCACTGGTCGCACTTGTACTCCCTCTCCTCGCTGTGCGACAGCATGTGCTTCTCCAGGCTGCGGAAACAGAGAGAGGCTTAGTGAGCTCCCGGCAGCACCTACACAGAAAAGCGGGTTTATCAGTGATTTGCAGATCAGTGTAGCAACAGGGGTGGAGTGCCAGGAAGAGGAGACCAAGCGGAGCACGTAATTATGGCAACTAGCGCAAAGAAAACCCAGGGGCCCAATCCTGACGGACCCAAGGCCGCTGAATTGTGATCATCAGGACACGGCCTGGCCCCACTTCCACACAAGACGCCCCTCTGTACTGCAATGTTTTGCCAGGCCACTTGCAAATGCTCCAGGAGATGATGCATCCATCCCTCCCTAAGGAGATTATTTCACACACACCTCAATATTCCACTCCAGTAATTCTTTCCTGCAGTCTGAATTATTTCTCCCGTATTAATTTCTGTCAAAATACACCTTGGATCCTACTGGGTTACGTAATTCCATTCTTTTGATGGCAGCCTGATTTCAGGTCTAGAGTAAGTGATCAGAACCAAGTCTCTGAATACCATACACTAAGATAAAAGTTACAGCTTGATTATTAATAACTACGTTCAATTAGCTAGTTGTTAATGCATTCATTTCTTAGTCATTTATTTAGTCTATTAGCAGTGCATTCAATCAAGTATATTGTTTTGTTGCATATGCCTGAATTCATTCCAAATTCAATTCTGAATTCCTTCAATTGCTATTTTAGTATTCATGGACAGCAAGTCCATTTCTTAACACCCGCACTGCTTGGTCCCATACAAAGCTGTGGCTCACACTCTCGCAGGAGTAGAAGAGAAACGTAGTGTAGCAGCACGGCCACAAAAAGGCCGCTGGGAGCTGGGATTTTCAGCATCAGCCTGCCAACACCAGTGCAGAGAAGTGGCTGGATTTACAGCCTGCCCTGGCTTTTGCAGTCTGATTAGCAACTTTTATTCATGGCAGTGCTTTCATCCTGAGGATGCTGCTTACATCTACCCCTCTCAGGATCTTCTTTCCTTCTGGAGGAAAACAACAACAAAAAAGGCTTCCTCTCCCATTCCTCTGTGACAGGTGAACCTCCCTCATGCACTCAGAAACAGCCTTCCCAAAAGATCTAAGGCGATTCCCGTCCCTCGCTCTGCTGCCCGCTCCCAGGATGCTGAACGTGGCTCCGCAACCTTCCACCAACACAGAGCTGTATCCGCCCTCACCACAGATCCACATCCCATCTTACTGCTCCGCTATTTCTCAACTTAATTCCGCACCCCCTCAAGCCCAGATCGCTCCAGCCTTTTGTTTTATATAACCTGGATTCAGCACACTTCTGGACTTTTTTCGCTGTGAACTGTCTTTGCCATGTATTAGCCTTTCAATAATTCAAGAGTTCAGAGAATGACTGCCTTCACTCCCATTTTTCACTCTTTCTCACCGTGCTGCCCATCTATTTATGATGACTCGTTCTTTGTTTTCTGCCCTTTCTCTTCAATTTTTAATATTTTAAGCTAAATTTACATTTGTTCAATGATTCTCATATGTTAGATATTGTCCTCTAGTTTGTCGGCAGGAAAGAACTTTAATATGGAATAACTCACAGTGTGCAAAAAATGCTGCTGTCCAGACTTACATTACTGCAGCCCTTCGGACTTGATCTACCGACATCAACCCTTTCAAATCAATCACTCCAACTGAAAATTAGACACGTGGAGCCAAATCCTTCTCAATATCACCCGGTGAACAAGGCACTGTGTCTACACAAGTCCACACTCAGTGGGGTTCACCAAACAAAAGGACGGCAATGTCTGGCACATCGTGTTTTGATTTTTGTGATAGCGTCATTAATTTTGTGAAGTGAAAAGATCGGGTCATATGATATGCTGGTCAGAGATCTCCTGCGTGATGCTGACCAACCTCTGCTCAGTCAACAGGACCTAAGAGAGTCTTCATTTTGGGAAAGGTGCCACATCTTGCAGAAAGAGCACCTGAAACACTCAGTATCAGTTGTCCAAAGTAACAAACTACTAATCGCTAAGTCATTATTTAAGGGGCAATTGATGATTAAACAATGCAATATCCTGTTGCTTCTAAAAGGGCAGTTAATGCTGTGATTTAGGTTGTACCCCCATGATGTGTAAGAAATGCACTGCCTTAGTATAGCTGAGAATCTGGCCCAGAACTTTGTTATTGAAATGTCTCAGTACTATTATGAAATCTTGGCTTAGACCAACTTTTCTCTCAAAATGAAAGCATTAAGATGGAAATTCATGATCAAAGTACTGCAGAAGCTCTTGTGCACTCTAAACGCCCATCAGTAATTTGCCAAATCTGCTGTAATCTGCAGTGCAACACATTGTTTCAGGTAGCCACCAAAAACTACAGTGACAGGACATATGTAAATGATCATTGTATAAAAGATGTACTTTCCATTTACATTCCTGAATGCATATTTCAGGTATACATGCACGTACATCTACCTATTTAAACAGACAGATATAATAAGAAAGAGATGAAGTCAAGTGCCCTTCGAACCCATGATTTCCAAAGAAATTAAAATCATTTCTCTGCAGAACTGCATAAAAATCCTGCTTGCCATTGACCCTAAGGAACCATCACTAAAATAGTTAAGTGTTTTGTACTGTCTTTGCATTCCATTATTTCTAAAATAAGATTAATTAATGAAAATAAGTTGTGGCTGGGTAGTGTGGGCCTGATCCTCTTCTCACAGCAGCTAAAGACATTTGTATCAGTGCTCTTTTCGGCTGAAGCAGGATAGTTCCATACACTTTCCCAAAAAAGTTATGTTTAATGTGATGACCTGAAGGACTGCACTGTTTCAAGAAGGTAAGGCTATATATCAAATATTAACATCTAGGTTACATCTAGGCTATATATCAAATATTAACATCTAGGTTAAGTGTAACTTAACTCTTCCAGGCATGGCTTGTTTGCAAAAGACTCAGACACATTCTGGGTTATTTCTGCCTAAAAATACTAAATCCAGACCTTAGCTCATTTGAACTATAATCACTTCTCTGATTTCACTGCAGCTAGACTGACTTACAACAGCTAAAGAAACGACTATCAGAGGACCAATTCTTTACGGTCTTCAGGTCAAGGACCAATTCTTAAGGATTTCAGGTCAAGGACTGAATCTCTGTCTTACTGAAACTCTATGGATTTCCATGTTCTAGAACACCAAACAGCACAGGAGTCTCAGTAACTTTCATACTTATTTTGTGTATCAGCTGAAGGCAGCAGATCCTGCCCTTGCTGATGCCCTGCACCATCAGACTGACAGTGTAGGAATTTGCCTTGTTCCACCATGTTTTAAGCATCTGCTCCTACCTTTGTAAGTCTGGGAAGACTTGATCGCACTCTTTACATTCCTGGATTTCATGCACATCCCGAAGGTCATTCTCATTGTCGAGCTTTTTCTGAAAGTCCTCCTCCACCATGGAGAAGGCAGAGTGAGGGGTGCTGCAAGGGAACTTCTGGTGGTCTACTAGCTCCGCCTTGGACTCAAAGAGCTGGTCACAGTCCTCACAGCGATACTGGCGCTCCTCTGCCAAACAAAGATAAATTATGCTTTAATTCTGCACCATGCAACAGTGCAATACTATTTATTAACCACCTGGGTCACATCCAAGAGGGAACCCTAACACTGTGTGTTTATATAATATCCTAAATGGAGATGTATAGGGCCTAAGATGGATATCCAGTGGGAAGCTGTCAGTCTCTACCTTTCAGGATGAAGTAGAGTGACTTAGACACAAATGTCAACATTTAAAACACCCAAGGGGGTGTTAATGGAGATTTCAAAAGCCTTTTAATTTCCATTACGGTTCTCTTCAGCACCTAAAGCCTGCTCACTGTAAGCCAGAGGTGAAGGATAAAGAAGAAAAGGGGGCCTTGCTTTAAATTCAGTAGGAATAAAATTGGACACAGTGTGTTTCTGACTAGAATTGACCAGAGAAGATCACTAGTATGACCACTTTGGAGTGAATATTTCATTTCATGGATTAATATTTACTGCAAAATAATAGATCAGCTGGGGGAAAACCCCAAAAGTAACCTTGGAAAAAGGCATGCCAGGATATTTGTTCTGTTGGATTCTCTACTAACGGTTGATGTGGCTTCCCATACACCCTAGTGTGATTGCAGTGTCATCAGCCCTGCAGACATAAATGCCTGGGGGCTCTGGGTCCGCAGGGCGCTTGGCAGCCTGAGGGGCCTGCCTGACCTCTCACGTGTGCAGCACTACAGGTGGTCACTACCTGAGGGTCAGGTTGATCCTGAGAAACCACCACGATGAGAACAGTGCTCTGCTCTTCACCGTCCTCTAGCAATAGTTTAGGCCAAGTGAAAACTTGCTCCAGGTTTGGTCTAAATGACCCCTAAGAGACATTACTTGTGTGTGGCTGCAGGACATTTCTCTGGTGTCATTTATAAAATATCCAAAGGAATAGGCGCAGAAAATACTATGCTTCAAAAAGGGTTACATTTTTAGCAATAAAATCAGCACTAAAGAGGAGGGAAAAAAGCTCAACAGATGACATAACAATTGCACAGTTCTGTTTTTAAGAGACCGTAAGTCACTGCTCCAAGTGCAGGCAGTTGCAAGAAAGAACAGCCCTGGGTGCCACCTCTCCTGCTCTGGGAAAGCCCCTGTGCAGTCCCTGAATTCTTAAGAATTTACAAGATGGGCATAAACTGTAACCTAATGTGTATCAAGTAAATATCCTACAGCTAGCCCCAGCTGTGCCTTCACAGCTCTCTGCACTGCAGACAGCAGAGCCCAAGTACCTTCTGGAGGTGGGGGCAAGTCTGATGCAACCTAATCTGCAAGGAATGAGCAACAGTTTACAAGTTGTAGACAGAGAATCCCTGTAGAGGATAAATAATGAATGAGCAAGGAGAGGAAGAACGACTATGTTCTCAAAAGTGAGTGCAACATTAACATCCTGAGATCTTCTCTTTTCAAGAGGACAGAATGACAGTTACTAAGCTAAGTGACAAAAAATAACCTAGAATCAGAGTTCACACACCTTAGTCTGGTAGGACCAGCAAAGCTGGACCCTCTTCCTCCTTTTGTAACATCCATGAAATGATTACATTTCAGTTTTAAGCCCTACTGCTGCCCTCATTTACCTCTCTAGACATCTGTTCCTGCCAGGGAGGTTGAAATAAGTAAGGGAAAAACTGAAAGACATCAAGAGCTGCACCGATGCAGAGAAAAATGGACCGTGCAAACCAGAGCTCACCAGTTTGACAGGAACAGAATGCAAGTTACAGGCAATTTTTAGGGAAAACAGTTCAACTTCAAGTGATGAACAAAACAGACAGCCCTAAAGCCAGCTTTGACATCACTTTTCAGAACAGAGCAATTCTCCAGGGGGACAGAAGGAGAAAGGCCCTGGCATGACCTCCTGGCTGTAGTTCAGCTAATGGGAATCATAAGCTCATATTTAGGTCATTAGTGGTGTAAATCCCCCAGGGACTAGGAATTTCAGTTTATTCCCAGGCAACCTATGACCTCTCTATCTGGATTCTTCATTGCTAACACTGAAAAAAGGTTAGTCAGAAAACCTAAATTAAGGGATACCAGCAATAGCAATCTTGGTCACAGACAGTGGCAAAACTTTGATACATAAAAATGTATCAATCATGCTAATATTAAACTTATTTACTCACTGAGCAGCTTTCAAAAAACAGAAGGGCAGGACAGAGGCATATAACTAGCACAGTCCAGTTCTCCCAGCTACAGCAAAGCTATTGTGGATCTCAAGGGGATTCCAAAAGAAGAGACATCTTCCTAAATTTTCACTTAATCTCAGTGTTAGAGTAGATTAGATGAAACAGTAAGAAGTGGCTAACCGTGAATGTCTGGAGCCATCGCTTCATGTGAATAGTCTTCACTCTTCATGAACAGTAACAGCTCCTCTCCAGGTTCAATATCTGCTACAACTCTGTAGAATATCTGAAAAAGAGAGAGCAGAGTGAGCAGCGCAGAAGGCCACGAGGCACCAAGCCTGGCTGGGAAGTACGACTGAATTTACCCCATGGCAGGTCCTGCCCTGGTTTGGGTGCTGGCTGCCAGCAGGGCCACGGAGAGGTGCCCGGTTAGACTATGGCCAACCTGCTCCTTCCAGCCGCCAAGCTTTTGTGCTGCGGGTTCTGGGCAAAGCGGACATTGCTTTCAACAGCCTTGGCTGCACAACGAGCTACGCGATGAAAACTGCCAACATCACCGGCAATTCACACGCCCAGTTAGATAAAAACGACCTATAAGTTATCCGTAAAATGTAACCTCGAATGACTCGCTAAAGGGAGATAACCCTTATTTCTCCTCTCAACTGCTGTGGAAAAGCCATAGGTACCAGCTAAAAACGGACCCGAGAAGATGATGCTGATAAAGCAGTGGCACTGAACCCCACTCATCATCTTCAACGTGGAAGACGTGAACACTGAGAGAGGTTCATCCCATCTGGCGCGGCCGGGTGCGATGGGGGAAGAAGTAGAAACAGCATCTCCTGATGGCAACATGAGCCACCCCAAACCTCTGCGGCCACGCTGTGTCCTGGCAGGGAGCGTGAGGAGCGCTGGGAAGCATCTCGGAGCAGCTCGGATAAACGCTGGCCGCCTCCTCTGGCCCTGCAACCCGGAGCGCACGACAGCTCTGCTCGCCGTGCCGAGCGGCGCCCTCGCGTCCACCCCGCGCACGCGTCTGCAGCGGGCGAGCTCGCGGGCTGCGCACCCGCTACACCCGTTCCACCTCTGCAAGGGGCAGAGCCGGGAGGTCTGCGGGACGCAGCGGGGACACGCAGTGGTTTCCGCGCGGGGACGGTCCCCGAGGGTGGCCCCGCACATACCGCTGTCCTCCAGGAGGTGGCCGTAGAGCCTAACGCTTCCGAGCCGCGCGCGGCCCACGGGTACGTGCGAAGCGTCCAAAAATAACTCCGCGAGACACATTTCCTCCCGGCTGTTTTCTTTTCTCCTCCTGGTCCCGCGCGTTCCGGAGCCGGCGTCGAGCGAGCCGGCTGGCGAGCAGGGACGCGTGCGGGAGACGGGAGCGCGAGCTTGTGGCTCCGCTCCCTCCCATGCCATGCCATGCTGGGGCTGTTCCTCACTCACCCTCTCCTGTGCCCTTCAGACAAGTCTCTGCAACTCCTGTTCCCTTTGGAAACACGTCAGCATCAAACGGGTCCGGCGCAGGGCAGGTCACCAGCTCTGGGGCACTTTCCCCTTAATCTGACTTTTCACCAATTTACACAAGCCCCACAACCCAAGCAGCACATTCGAGGCCCTATAGTAACTCCGGCAACTCCGAAGCAAAAATGACAGCGCTGCTGCCATACTCCTCTTCTCCGGACATGGCAAGAGGAGCAAGGAGATGCGGAGCCCGCAAGGGCGGGCCGCAGTGCAAATGGGGATGTATAATACCACAAGTGAAAAAAAACTGAGCTCAGCCCACAGGAACGGCCGCAGCAATCGCCTACCTGTCCCTGCTGCTGTCTGCAAGTAAGGGGAGACCCGCAAAACTGCAGTTTAGGTAAAATGCTCTTTTTTTGTTTTGTATCACAGAACTAAACCTCCAAAACCAGGTCAGACAGATCTGAAGTACTGGCATTTTGGTGTTATTATTAACATGATTATTTTAACTATTAATAAAAAAGCATTAAAAAAATCGTTGCTGTACATTCAACAAGAATGTCACACGCACTGATCAACCACACAGCACATTGCGTTCCAGCAAGGATCTAAAATCAGACACACTGCACTTTAAAACAATCTGATCTGATTTGAATGGATGTCCTCGTTACTTCCTGGAATCCACCGGAATCGTCCTGCCTGGGAACAAGGGCTATGTTCAAGTGCATTTAGCGAAATGGCCCAAGCTGGAGCAGTTTTCAAGCAGCAGAAGCTCGTGCAGAGGTGCAGGGATGCAGCATGTGCCTGATGGGAGAGCTCAAAAATGACTCCCAAGCCAGGTCTGCCTCCTCCTGGATCTCACAGCCTAGCAAGCAACACTGAGCAGTATTTCAGACATTCTTATTTTGTTTTAGGAAATGGCCATATGGAATACACAGACTTTTGCATTCTAAAGCTTAGAGACTCCTTGGCTACGCTCCTGACTACACTGTAATTAAGGATTTTCATTTTTTGACTTCAGCTGGCGCACAACTTCAGCTGCGCAGCCCGCCGAGCCCGTGTCACTACCCAGCCTGGTCTGCTTCCCCAACTCGGCAGCCCTCGCGCCGCCCTCCCGCCGTGGGAGCCGCGCGTGGGGCACATCCCCGGCCCACGCTG
Source organism: Nothocercus julius (assembly GCA_013398735.1). Taxonomy (NCBI): domain Eukaryota; kingdom Metazoa; phylum Chordata; class Aves; order Tinamiformes; family Tinamidae; genus Nothocercus; species Nothocercus julius. Next base: position 4,233,583 of record VZSV01000051.1, read on the forward strand.
CAGAGCCCCAAAGGCAGCGCGGGATAAAAAACTAAGGAACGCGCCATTGACTTTTAAAGGGACGAATAAGGCCTCATTGTTATGAATCCCAGTTTACTTTTCCTGGTCAGGCACTTGAAATTTTATTTATGTTTAATAGACTGCATTTGGCATGTGTAAAGATGACAGAAGTGTGAATTATGAACGACCTTCAACCTAGGCAGGAAGTTGTAATAATTGCAATAATAGGGGAGAGGCGCTCGCCGCGAGCCCCGCGCGCCCACCCGCCACCGCTCGCGTTGAAGGCGCCTGCCCGGGGACCAAGGGAGACGGCGACGGTTCTGGGGGCAACAACGCTTGGGACTACGCGGGCGGACTGAGTCAGCGGCCGAGAGGAGCCCGTCTGTGCTCCTCAGCCCGGGGAGACGTTTCCTGCTGCTGCATCCGGCTAACTCTTGTCCTTGGGTGCATAAGAGCTTGGAAAACGCTGCCCGTGTCCCCGGGCTACTCCAGAAATCCAGATTTTAGAGCGGACCAGAGATGCTAGTCAGACACGGGCACAGGTAGCTGCTCCTCTTCCTGCTTAAGTTACCTCCTGAACACATCTAACTTGCTCCAAGTGTGTGGGGAGGCACCAAATAAATAACTTGGGTCCCACGACATGCTGGCCAGGGCAAGGACTGGGCTGACTGCAGCTAGGGCAGACACTGGCTAGGAAAACACGAAGAAAAGGAAGAGACATAAAAGACATGCTGAGCGTGGTGGTAGCGTCCAAAGTAACAAGGAGCTCCACACTAAAGGGACAAGAGCAACAGAAGGATTATTGCCCCACCTCCTGGAGATGAGAAGGACAAATGAATAAATAAGCATGTAATAAGATGTAATTAAGTATTTGAGGGAAAAAAAAATTAAAAGGTGTCTGGACAACCAGGACTCAATTTTTGCTCCTGTGATGAACACTCCCCGGAGCTGGAGTGCCGTATTATGCAGTCCGAGGCAGGTCCTCCTCACCACACTCAGGCTGACAATAACCTGAAATAAAATGGAAGTTTTTTTTCCAAGGGGTGACCCAGAGGCACCTTTCCAAGGAAAGCTTCGCGAATCCCCGCCAGGCAGGTGGCCTCGTGCCCTCCCCACGCCCGGGGCAAAGTCCTTCCCTTCTGTCGTCCCGAGGAGGCCAAAGCAAGCAGCTTGGGGAGAAGGTGCTGGAGGCTCCCGGCCATCCGTGTTTGCTGAGGAAAACATCCCTGTTGCTGTCCCATCCTGCAGCACTCCCGTATCTTGAAAGCGCCGGGTCGTCCTCCTGGATGCCGTCACCCGCCAATACTCGTGTCTGCTTTGATTCTGTCTTTTTCCTGGTGCATTTTAGGCCAGCACAGCGGGTGCCGGCGGGCAGCCGGAGCAGGAGTGATCCCATATGGATCGCGGCCGTCTCGCTCTTCCCCTGGAAGAGCCAGCTGTGACATGGGGCAACGCGAGCCCCCTCCACAAAGCGCAGAAGCAGCTGGGTGCGTTAGGGCCTGTCCCATCACCGTGGGCATCTGCAACCCCTGCAGTCCTGCTGGAGCCGCCACGCGGCCAGTCCTGCTCTCGGAGAGATAACTCGCCTCGCAGACAGCACCTGGCTGCTTTTATTCCGTATTAATGGCCCGTAGGAAGCCTAGGACTATGAGAACGACAGCAACAAGTTGCCCTTTGCAGCTGTGCGAGAAGCGGCTGCGGGGCTGGGTCACGTCAGGACAGGGCGACGCTGAGCGGGAGGCTCCACTGCACATCCCACCCGGCATCGCCTCCGTGGGCGGCAAAGGGGGACCACGACCCGGCTCCTCATTCCAGCAGCCCGCTCCAATGCCGCCGGACATGGGCGGCTGGATTAGGCTTTATTCGCTTTAGAGAACCCCTAGGAAGGGGAATGGCTGAGTACGCACGTGGCCCCCTGCCCCACAACAGCCCAGAGCGGCCCTTCGCTGACAACAAAGCCACAAAACTACCCCCAAAACCCAGCGCCCGCGCGGGGGCCCCGGGCTCGGGGCTGCTCGAGCCCATGGCCACGTGCAGGGCAGGGGGCACCGGCACGAACGGCTGCCACACGACGCTGCGGATCCAGAAAGTTCATAAAACTTGCAAGACGCGACGAGATCCAGTCAAATCTACAGCCGCGGGGCCGCTGGCGGAGGGCTGTGTCCTGACACGGTGCACACTGGTAACAGCGCGATACTACTGGTTTTCCCCTTGAGTATTAAATTAAAAAAAAAATAATAATAATAAAAGAATTATTTCAGGACACATAGCAATTCTAAACCTCAGCAGAGTGATCCCAAACCACGTGGGTGTTTCAACAGATAAGGCAGAGGGGATCTTCAGGGGCTGCTTTGCTAAGGGCAAGACCTGGAACCTAAGAGCAGCTTTGCAGATTAGATGGCTCTAACACTGTCTGAGGTCTGCAAGCAATAAGCAAGTCAAAAGAAAGAAAAAAAAAAAATCAGGAGTTTTAACTGAAACTACTAACAACTATATTTCTTAAAAACAAACAAAAAAAACCATACATTTTTATAACTTTAAGATGACTGTAGTCCCAGTTTGAAAATGCACTGATGGCATGACAGCTGCCTTGCAAGACATTGCTGCTGTTGGGCTGTATTTACAACTACATTTTCACTACCAAATGTATTTTAAAATAATGCTCTTCCCGAGACAGCAGTGTAGACAGACAGCCTAACCGTGCTAATCAGTCCAAAGCCATTAAAAAGTTCAACTAAAAGGTGCTTAACAATAATAGAGTCATCCAAGTTAGCAAAAAACTGCTATCGAATCGTAACTGACTTCGAGCTGAAAAAATACATTCCAGGGCAATAATAGTGACAAGAGTGTTTGCAGCTCTGCACATACTGCAGTCTCTTCGGGGAAAAGGAAAAAATGAGACTGTACTATTTGTGGAATTTTATTATTCATATACATCTTGAGTTACATACTTTCAGGTCAGATTAGGTATGACAGGAGATAATAGGAAGACAGCAAAGAGAAATCCTAGATTGCCTTCATTCGAAATAAAAAATGAGGAAAAAAAAAAAGCAGCTTTTAAACCCTACTCCGCTTGCAATCACATGAAATATGAGTTGCACGCAGCATACATGTTTTGACTGCACCCCACCATTACCGAGCCGTTCATCTCAGTGAAGCTCATTTATAAAGTTGCAAGAAAGAGCACAGGCCCTTTGCAAGGCTGATCCTAAGCCATGAAACCCAACCTCAGGCGTGAATCAGGGTGCTGCCTCTCTGCAAAAACATACCTAATGGAGACAATAACCCCCCAAGTCAGCTTTTCTCCCCTTTTATTTGGCTCGATGGCCGCAGGTCTGAGGGTCACCCCACGCTGCCTCCGGCCCGGCCCTGCGGCCCGCTCGGGGCGCTGGCAGCACCCGCCACCTTCCCGGGCCGTGTTTGCTTGGGAATTTTACAGATGAGTTGAAGCAATTACAGGCGAACAATTGCCGCGGACGCGGTGGCAGCGCCGCGCGCGGTGGGGACGGGCCCTGCGCGGCCGGGGCTGCCACGGGGGGACCGCGGAACAGAACGGCTTTATTATTGTCATTATTATTATTATTATTTTGGCCGGGTGGAGCGGAGAAAGGGCGCCGCGCGGACCCCTCGGCTTGCGCGTTGTCGCTCCTTGCGCCCGGGCACGCTTGGCCATGCAACGTCCCTTCCCCAGCTCACCGTCCACGCGATTTTATGTTACCTCTGAGGAGCCCGTGCCAGAATAAAGCAGGAGGAGGAGCTGTTAGAAAGGCTTTGGGGGGTTAAGATTCAAGAGCACATTTTAAGCATTAACTTTTTAGGCTACGGTCATAAAACACTGGAGTATGTGTACAATTTTGTGGGAAGGTTTTCAGTGTTTCCAGAGGGCCACAGGAACAACAAGCTCTTGCTGACAGCGCACCGTTCGCAACAGGCTACTTGCAAGACGAGCGATTTTTAATTTTCAAATCTCAGCAACAATAAGCCCGAAAAATACAGCACTACGAGCAGCGTGATACCATGCAAAATGAAAAACAAGTCTCCAGTGAATGAAAGAAATTACTGGCAGCAGTACAGCCACCATTACCAAATCTCAGAAATGTAAACACTAAAAAAGAGAAGCCTTGCAAGCTCCATAACTTTCATTCCAAAAACGTCAAAACGCGGGTGCACATCAGTGTGTCAGAGGAGAGATGCTGGTATTTCAGGCTAGCATCTATTTTGAGACACAGCTCAGCAATATCACAGTAAACACAGTAAGCTGTTTTTACCAATTCACGTGATTCCTTTTACGGTCTTACCTATTTATGCCAGCTCTTGTTGAACATAAAATATTTGAATTTGCTATTTCAATTAAACTATATAGTTTCCTTTTTGTATCCCTGGTATATAAATGCTCCGCACCGAGAGAATTTATTGTTTTTCAGTATAAAACATATTTCAGCTTAGAGAACGTATTTTTCATTTACTAATAATCTTTATGGTCTCTTTAGTTAAACCAGCTGCTATATAAAAATAAATTATATCTCAGTCGGCTGGTTCATTCAGTATTACATGTGCTCAGGGCTGAATTTAAGAATTTGAAAATTAAAGGGATCCTCTGAAAAAAAGTTATTTAAAGTAGTTTTAATCAAGTATTTCATATGAGCTAAATACCTAATTCTGTAATGTTGCTGGAAACAGCAGCCTGTTCCACATTCATTTCCTACATGTAAGGAATTTGATCGGAAAGAATGATTTCTAATTGAGGCTTTGTGCCTGCTTGTGATTCTTCCTTCAATACTGTCAAGGCAATTAAATCAGCTAAAGATAATCTTTAACATTCACCTGATGCAGTTAATTAAGTGGTGAAAACGAAGCACAGTGATTAGAACCACCAAACGTTATGTCGCTGGTATCAAAGTTGAAATCTGAAACAAGAGCTCACAACCAGTTGTTCCTTTGCTATTTTAGACATTTTTACTTTCAAGAACTATAGCTTTCCCAGCGTAACCTCACTCGTTAAAATATCTCATAACGGCATGTACTATTTGCAAACTCAAGCAAACCTTGATTTAAGCAGCACCTAATAACTCATCAGCATAACAGAAAGTACGATGCTTTACTGCGTCGTTCCTCTGCCTACCCTTGCCTTTTTTTTTTTTTTTTTTAAAAAAAAAACCAACACATGAGGATAAATAATGTTCGTGCCTAATGGGTGAATTTTTTAAGTGCACTAAAAGAAAAGGAAAGAAACCCACAAAAGAGTGCAGTTCAGTGCAGAAGCGTTACGAGTTCTCAGGAAGAGTATGAGGAGGCATAACCATAACACTGCTCATGCATGCGCACGTTCAAATGCAGAGCCCTGTACGCACGGCTCTGTTTGTAGGACTGTCCGTTTTGTATCTTCGCCCTCATTCTTTCCATTGATTTCACAATACACTTCTTGATTAAAACTCAAGGTTTTAATTTAGCAATGCAATGGCATTAGGACAGGACCCAAAGATGTTACTAACTCAAAATCAGAAAATACTGCGTATCTGAGAAAGTTGTCCCAGTTTT
>VZSV01000051.1:4243541-4293133 GCA_013398735.1 Nothocercus julius
TTTTTTTTTAACGCTGTAAATGTTCGCATTAAGCTTAATATTATCCTTTACATTTATAGACCAAGCCACTTTGTAACCGCATTTCTAAGTGGGGTTTAATGTTATATTTCTCAAGGTGACTAAACACAACATTGAGCATCCTGACTAACACTGTGGTGAGCGCGTGAAATACTGGCCGAGTACATCAAGCGCTGGGGGGGGGAAGGAAAAGCAAAGCAGAGCAGAGCAAACAAACAGCAAGCGGCAGCGCCGCGACGCCAGCGCGGCCCCCGACGGCGGCCACTTCCATCCCTGCCCCGCGCGCTGCCGCACGTGGTGCCCTTTCGGAAGGAACAGCGAAACGCAGCAGAACTAGGGGCGCTGCTGGCCGCCCGTGGCAGAGCCGGGCGGCGGCGGCCCCGCGCCCTTCGCCGGCAGCCTCCGAGCGAGGCAGAGGGGGAGGAAATTAAAGGTAAAAAAAAAAAAAAAAATTGTAAATAAAAAATTTCCCTTGGTCTGGAAATGGGCCCAACTGAAAGCATGTTAATCTCCACCTCAGTAATTTGGTTCTTCTGGAGAAGACAGAAGCCCTGCTGCTGTGCCCTGCACTTCATAAATCACGTCTTTATGTGGACAAGGTCAGGGCACCTAACAGCTCAGACATGGGCCTTCGCAGTGGCTCGCGGGGCTCCGGCATGTTTATTCTCTCGCGCAGATCTCCGAGGAGCAGGCCAGCACGCTTCTAATTACTTCTGATTATTTTCATTTGCCAGGGTCAGTCTGGCTCTGCCGGAGGGGGGATTTCCTCCCCCCGGGGCGGCCCGGCGGGGGATTAGCGCTCACGCGGCCGCCGTGGGGACCGGTCCCCCCTTTCGGGGGCCGGATGCCAGGCCGGGCGCCCTGCACGGCGGCCGCCGATTCGCGCTCCGCGAGGAGGAGGTGGAAAAATCCCCGCCCCGGGAATAGCGCCTGCCCCGGGGGGAGTGCAATGGGAAGGAAGAGCCGGGACGAAACGGCAGCAAAACTCCATAAGCAGGGCTGCGGAAGAAAGGGAAAAAAGGGGAAAAATGGAGCGGAGCGTGTGTAGGCGGCGGGAAAGCTGCGCTCGGGGAGGTGCCGCGGGGCTTGACCCGACGGCAGGGCGGCCCCGGCGCGGCGATGCCATTCCCTGCTCCCAAAGCCGCGCTGTGCCATCCTTCCCGCCTGGAGCAGTGCTCCCGGGTCAGGCCTTCGGGCTCGCGGAGGAGAGGGGGTTTCGGGCTTGCCGCTTCATCCCACATCCCTTGGGATCTCGGGGGAAATGGGGCCATTCCCGCGTGCTGAGCACAGGCGCTCATGGGGGAGCCTCGCAGCAGCTTTACCTTTCCACCCATAAGGGAGGTGTAAAGAGAGACTGTTGCTTGCCTGGGTGCAGGAGCACACGAATTTGCTCTTGCGTTGGGGAGAAAAGGTGGAAAAAGCGGGCTCCGGATACCACCTTTCTGTTCATTACGTCCATTGCTTCCGTTAAGAAGAGCCCAGAAGCCTCCGAATCCCACGGGGCCCTTCCCGCGCTCGCCCTTGCTGCACACGTAGAGCCTGGAGCCCGGGCACAGAAGGATAACATTTGCTTAGAAAGCCACACTAGCCGCCTCATTTTAGCGCTTGCCATATGCAGGGCAGTGCAGCGCGTCGGCTGATTGATGGGAGCCCTGCCCTCCTGCCCACCCCAAAGCTGTGTGTATTTTCCTGCATTTTACCTTTCTCATATTTTGAAAGAAAGGCAAAACTCTGAAGAATCTGGGAAACTCCATCCTCAATGCCCTTATCCTACATCTACATCCAGGAAGGGTCTTTCCCCCCAACCCGTAAGGGTGGAAGACCTTGGTCTGCTCCCCAAGCAGAGCACAGCCCTCCCAAATCTACCAATGTGACCAGAAAAAGGTGTTTTACGTGTCTTTTCTTGCACTCTGTCATTCATACTTGCTGGAATACAACTGCACAACCTATTCCAAGTTTGTGCCCACTTTTGGTTGCCACAATTTCCTACCGTAGGTTGAGCGGTGAGACGCTGCGAGCGGAGGCAAGACCTTGCACAAGGGGCAAGAGGCTCCCACCTCGCCCTCTCACTCCTCTGCCGGCTGCAAATGGGATTTTTGGCAGAGGCTGCTCTAAAAATAGACTCTAAAAAATGCTCTCACGACCCTAAAGCTGTCCCGGGAGCCCCATGGCGAGGGCACCGTACCCGGGAGGTGCGGAGCGGGGAAAAGGACTTTGCTGACTTTCTTGGGAGGTGTGTGCATAAGGATGCAATGGGGATCCATTAACTCTTTACTTCCTCCTTTTTTTTTTTTTTTTTTTCCAATTTTCAATTGTTTTTTTCAATTTTTTCAATTGTGTTTACATTTGCCAATCAGCTTTGTGGCCAGCTTCGAAAGCCCTTTTCCAGGTTCCGAAGCAGCATCCCTAGGAGCTCAGTGCAAGCCCCAGTGGTACCGCGCAGTCACTGGCAGCAGCTTGGGTCTCGCCAAGGCCTGGCAACAGCATCTGTAAAAATAAATGGTGGAAACTGAGAAGGAAAACCATCAACAAGCGAGAATGCCAGGCTAAAATGGAAGAGCCAAGAAACAACCCGTAGGCCATGCCAATTCCCGTGATATGCAACAGGAAGCGCTATTTTAATAATCAATTTTAGGAATGGCCAGCGGCGTTCAAAGCCTTCCTACTGTAGCCAGAGCTTTAATTTCACCAGGCGAACGAGAGTGGACATAAACACCTGTGGGCTTTATAAGAGTACAAGGCCATTTATCACTCAATAAAAAGACCATTTGAAAGTTTTCAGGTGGGCATCTGCCGATGTAGGAGCGCGGGCACAGCCGGCCCGAGAGGCGGGATGCGCATCCGGCACGGTGCTCCCACGGCGCGGCCAGGACACCTTCCTTCCACGGAGGCTTTGCGTTAATCCCAGTGCAAGAACCCAGCAGCGCTGCCCCAGCCCGAGCTGGCACCTTCTTGCTACGAAACTGTTAATAGGTTAAACTCCTGCCAACGGTTTGGTAGATGAGGCCGCGGACTGGCACTCGGGGCCGCTCCTTCCCGGCGCCCGCTCCTCATCCCGCCTGCTCCTGGGCGAGCCCCGGAGTGCGGCGCAGCGGGGCCGCTCGGTGCCCGGCCGCTCGTGTGCGCGCACCGCTCGCTGCTCCGGGCGCGTTTGCCATGCGGCTCCACACATGTTAGTCACACACCGCTACGGGCGCGTGATTAATTCCAAAAAATCCTCCTCTGGGAGCCACCTGATTTGCACGAAGAGCTTCGCTGCAGCGGACGGGCGGCACTAGAGACACGCGGCACCTACCAGAGCCCCGGATCGCTCCGTGCCAAGCGGAGAATATGAGAATTTTAACTTCTCCCCTGTCACGGGGGAGCGAGAATTCAGTATTTCACTTAATCTCTAGCAACGCTCCTGCAAAATCTGCCTGCCTCCTGCTCTTGAATGCACTAGTGAGCAGCACGCCCATTTTGCTTACCCACAAAATCTCTGGCAGAATACATTGGACACGGGTGTCGAAAGGAACCTCCTCTCCTAACAGAAACCTGTGTGCTGATCACAGTAGGTTATTAATAAAAAAGGCCCTGAACATTGCCATTTCTTTGTGGCAGATTTTTTTCCATAAATGACTTGAATGTTATCCAACTTCGGGAAAATGCTCCTACCTACTCATAAACTTGGAAATTAAGGGCTTTTTCCCCCTCAGACGTAGATCCCTCAGGGCCCTTGTGCTCTGGCATGCATCCCTTATTTGCTGAAGAAATTTCAAACTTGGTAATTTAGTACCCTACTGATAAAACAAGAAAAAAAAAAAGAATTTAGGCATGTGTGCATGCAAAGGAGGGCAGTAAGCAGTATCGCTTCAGGCATTTTTTTTTCCCGTGGCTTTCTTTCTATTTTTTTTTTTTATACACAAGTCATGCTGCAGATTTTGTGCGAGATTCATAGGGAAAACATTCCCAAGCTGTAAGATGCATATCAATCCATAAACCGAGTTTTGCAGATGCAAAATGACCTGCAGAATTTAAATGAGGATGGAGACTCTTTTATATCCACTTTTCTATATAACTTATTTAAGCTTAAGGTGTTGGGCTAAATTTGCCCCTAGCAGAATCACAAGTATTGGCATTATTAGTATCACAGCAGCACCTAGAGACCCCAGCTGAAACTGGGATCCTGTGTGGGGATAAAATAAATAACCAGGAGCCTCTGCCCTGCAAGGCTTCCAATTGACATGGGCAAGAACTGGGAAAGATCCTCCAGGTGATACAACGTACGTGAACCTCCATGTGCCTCTGCTATATCTAGCAACGCTATTGAAAATGAAAGCTCTGAATGCTCATTAGCACTTCAGAACTAATTAACTCTTGTTTAACTCTCTAAATTAATTCAGGAATTATGTCGCAAACAAAGAACAGCAGCTTTAGATCTGCTGGGAAATACTTCTACAGAAAGAAGCAACTAAATTGTTTGAGATTATTTATGACATGTGAGTTTTCTAAACCCAAAATATATCTTTTATACATCCAGAAATGTATTCAGGTATCATAAATGAACATTATGAACCACATTATATGAACATGATAAAAATGAGAGGTAATTCTGCAGCAGCTTAAGTTGACATTTGTCTGCATTTGACAAGCAGCTGTTTGGAAGCCCTATATGCATTATACATCTATTCAATATGTACATCTATTTGGTCTGTTTAGCCTCGATTTCACAGGTAAAAAAGGGAGGACAGAGACAGGACAAAGAGCACCACGATAACCTCCGTCCTTGAAGAAAGTGGTAACAGTGTCAGCTATTGGCACCTTGGCAGCTAGAGCATCCTTCCTCTGTTTATCCATGAATGGAAAAGCGGGGAGAAAATCAGTGACGGGAGCAAAGACAGAGCAGGAACCTCCAAACTCCAGTAAGTGAGAGGCACAGTCCTGCTCCACCAGGGAAGAGAAAAGACTGGGATAAAATAAAGAGAAGATATATATAAAGATGCATTGGGATAGAAGAGAGGCATTGCTGCCTGGGTTTGCAGGCAGCCCTGAGCCCCGCGGTCCTCCCGCGCCTTGGCTTGCGCAGTTCAGGCTTGGAATAAAAATAAATTGCGGTTAAAAGGAAAGGTGAGTGTGTGGTTTTGGAAGAATTCGCAGCATTTGCACTGCAGCTTAGGATGGCTCGAGAGCACTTTTGAAGCCAGAAGTCTGTTCTTGGGTTTTGTCTCATCGATTAAATATACTTGTTACCGAGATCATTAAGCAGGAAAAATCCGAGAGAGATTTGACTAAGGTATTACCAGCCTCAGCAGCAGCACTGAACAACTCTAATGTAAAGGCTGCTCAGGTCCCACGTTATTTCCACTGACTGCTCTATAATCAGCACGCTAAATCTGGGCACAGTTATTTGTATGATATATACAGATCGATACCTATTGATTGGATAATTTTGATTCATATCTATGCAGTGCTTCCGCTTCGCATCATCTTATTTATCAAGCTCCTCTCTGCTCCTCTCCTCCCGGGCCTCCCGCGTCCACCAGGCTCCGAGAGCCACGAGGGCCTTGGTCCGAGCCCCCCTGCGCCAAGGGGCGCCGCGGGCCGGGGACCGGCCCCAGGCCTGGCGCGTGCAGCTCGCCGGGCACCGAGCGCCACAGCTTGCGCTGGCGAGGCCGGGTGGGAGAGGGTTAGTGACCACCAAGCTCCCCACGCTGCTCCCTCACCAGAGCTCTGAGTGCAAAGCAAGGATGGGGAGCAAAAGCCGTTAAAAACTTGAGCTGCCGTTCTTGTGCTGAACGGACATCATGCGAACAGGAAAGCGTCCTGATGCTCAAAACGCGCCGAGCTCTTGGCCAAGCTAAGCAGCTCTGCAGGAGATGCTCAAGGGAGCTGCAGCACCGCTGCTCTGCAATGGCAGTTATTAGGGTTAATACGTTGGGGAAGGAAAATTAAGAGAGTCAATGAAATCTAAAAACATTTTTGGGGGGTCGCATGCTCTAGCGAGATAGAAAGCATGTGCTAATTACAAAGTGAAGCCTATCGCCATGCAGAAATAAATGACTTCATAAATAGCTGTGGATATCATGTTAAAAGCACCTTTAGGAACAAAAAGATGCTATGCTAAAAACAAGAGATCTAAAGAGCTGTTATTACACATCCATTACATTTACTGAGCTGTCTCATTTACTTTTTGAAGTTGCGTATACATGATACAGCAAGGCAAAACATTTTATGTACCGTAAGAAATTTGAAACAATGTTTAATGTTCAGAAGATAAAGTTAACAAAACTACACATCAGTGACTTTTTTATTTCTCCATTTTATGACCTTTCAAGAACTTAGAGTAAAAGGAAACAAGAAGGAAGGGTAAGTAACCATACGCTTCTGCTTGCTTTTTTCTACATAAAATTACAACATTGCTGATCAGAGCCCAAGCCAGAAATCATAATAAAAAAAATTCTTGTTTTTTTAATGTCTAGATAGGAGCTTTAGAAACAGCGATGCTTGCAAAGTGCTCGGGGATGGAAAGCATTTGTTCTTCTTGCAGTTATCAACAGTTGTAACAGCCATTTGGTATATGATTTTCAGATTTTTCTCCCTGACCATACAGAAGCCCATCACATTCCCAACTGTTTGGCAACAGTTTTTCTGCTGTTTCTGCTTTTTCTGAAACCAAAACCAGCTACAACTACAACCCCCAAGAACTATTTCTATAAGCGCCAGGCAATTAAAATTTTCTCTTGGTTCCTGCTAAATATCCTTGGCCTTGCTGTTGTGGACCTCGCGATGACATTTACAGCAGTAACCACCAAGTATTTGGGTCCATTTGGTTCCAGGCCATGGAACACCAAAACGCTAGCAAGGCAACAAGTGGCTGTTGTGGTTTTCTGGAACTCTTTTCCTAGGGCATTAAAGCTGATTTTACAGCACAGAGACACACAACCCACTTTCTAACCTGGATATGGACTTCCAAAGCAGAAGGTAGCTACACCAGGATACCATCCAGCAGGACCAGGGAGTTTGTTCTTTACGTGGGCTCCACGTGCAGGAGCAAGAAAAGCAGCGTATGCAGAGCAGCTCATCACCCTTGGCAAGGAGAGGACAACCAGAAGAGTCACTGGGACGGCAGATTGACACCGCAGCCTAACACGTGGTGTACTCATATATCAGCCTAAGGTCACACAAGCTGCATTTATGCCAACAGCTTAATTTCTGCTTTAGATGAAGATGTGCTCAGTATAATCCGTCACACTGCTACTGTAAAACTGCTTCGCCTATGGTATAGCTATGTTACTGTCATGTAAAGGGTCTGATGGAGAGTGAACAATTGTTTCTGGTGAATTCAGGAAGCAGATGCAAGAGAAAGAGAAAAAAAAACACCTCTCCATAAGCTAATTTATGAACCTCTGGAATCTTCTATCCATTCACTGGGAAAAAACTTCAAGCACACTACAGATTTAAACTCGACATGGAGCTCCCATCCTTCAACTCCAAAGAGGTGCCGAGCTGAAGCAGGGAGCAGTGCAGGAAGAGAAGAATACCGTTTCCAGCTGGAAAATTGGGGCAGGCAGAAAAACAGGTAAAACAGCAGGTTATTGTGTGACCATTTCAGGGGCACATGGACTTAACATCAGAGTCTTTCAGAAAAGACCTTTAATGGCCCACCAGTCCTCCAAAATTCACTCTAATGCAGCAGAACTGCTCCACGCACGTCACCGTCACGCTGTTCAATACTGACTTGGGGAAAATGTCACCTACTGCATCGCGAAAGAGGAACATCCTGGAACACCAATATTTTCCCAGGAGGTCCCTGAGCCAAAGTCTCTCTTGGCCCAGGCCTGCTTGGAAGATCTTCCAGGGCTGTAGCACAAGGTGGTATGGCTGCAGACCAAGTTAAGGCATTATTTTATTTTGTTTTGGTTAGCAGAGTTGATATTTGGTCAAAGGCTTCTAGCTGTGAAATGATGAGGGGCTGCCAATTTCTAAGCTAAATGTTGTACATTCATATCCTGCTACTGCTAACTCCATTATGATTAGTCAGGAGTGAACTCAGAAGGTTCAGAAATAAGGTTTGGATAAACATCCCAAAATTTTGGATGCTTATCTGAGCCTGACCCAAACCCCCCGAGTATGCAGAATTGAGCTGGAAATCTGGCAAGAATGTTAATTTCCACACTTTTCATTTCTCTCTTGAAGGCTATATTTGCAGTTTAAGAAATTTCCTTTAATTGGAATTAGCATAATACATTATTTCCCTGTGGTGAGAACAGCTTTTCTGTAGTTCCCCTGACTGTTTGGATTTTAGCCAAGGAAGTACAAAAGGGGATGAAAGTGAACACAAAAATCCAAAATAAATAAGTGAACCAAACTCTTGAAACCTCACAAATGGCTGGTTTCTGCTTAAGACTTTCCCCTAAACAAGCAACACGCTCCATTCCTAAATGCTCCCTTTAAGTTTGTGCGGTGACTCCAGCAGAACGACACCCACAAACCCTGCACATAAATTCAATAATAATTAAGGCTTGGTGGCATTTTGTGGAACCACCAGCCCTTCTTCTCTGGGCTAAATCTGTGCTGCAGATGTAAACTTGTTTGTTTAATTTGAATAATTTAACATTGTCATTACCTATACAAATACTGTGCCAAGCTATGCCATCTCCTTTTGAGAGCCTGGAGTAAAAATCAGTGGGTATTTGACCCTGAAAAATTTAGGAGGTGTGAGGTTGAGCACAGAAGCCATAATTCCAAGCAGAAAGACCCAGCCTTTCCCAGGAAAAATCCATTGGTTGAACCTGTGCTGGAGACCTCAGCGGCTTCAGCGCTGGATTCAGATCCTCACGGGCTCCCTCAAGACTATGAAGAGGAAGAATTTGCAAATCCCAGGAGTGATAATTTTGAAATCAGCCTCTCTGGGAACCAACTTGTGACCCAAGACGCAGCTGAAGCCGCGTCTGTGACCTTCCCAGACACTTTCCACACTCTGGGCTTGAAGATCATGTTAATAAGTAATTGCACACTTTCCTACTGTCCTACTGTTCCTTTTTTTTTTTTTTTTTTACCATCGCCCCAAACTACTAAGTAGCCAACTAAATATATCAGGAGTCTATACTCATACCTCTCTACATGGAGAGATATGTGTGTATTTAAAAAGGCATGTGTATATGTGCAGATACAAACACAACATGCATCTATCTGCATAGATCCATAAAAGCATTTGCTCACATTTAATAACGGATTAAAAATTTTTAAATGGATTAAAAAAAAGAAAAAATGGGTACTGAGGTATTTCCCCACCCCGGCTCCCCCAGCAGTGGCCGTGAAGCCCAGCGGAGCTCAGTGCCCTTCCATAAACAGGACGCGCAGTGCTCCAAAATAATCCCTTTGGAGCCGTATTCCAACGCAGCGCACACCGAAACAAAAACCCTCGCCTGCAGCGTCCCCGAAGCGGCCCAGCTTCCTGCTCGGGCAGCTTATCGGGAGTTTATCTCGGTAAACAGCGAGGGGCAGCAGCGCACAGAGCGAACCCGCCGTTCCCTGCCATTCTGTACCGGGGCAGCGCTGCCTGTCGCATGAGAAAGAAGAAAATGTCACCCAGCCCGAACACAAAGGCCAAGATGCTATCTCGCTGCCGGCTCCGTGAAGTCATCTACTAGGAAAAGTATATTTAGCTACCCAGGGCTCCAAGCTGCCAGCGGTCGCCAGGACGCTGCTCCCCGAGCCACATCGTGCTCTTGGTGATCTCCAAAGGGCTGCGCCTGGTGCTTCTGTGGCTGGGTAATAAGCAGAGCTACTTAAGACTAATTGCGGCCCATTATCTTCTTCCCTGGGGCTTTTGTTCGGTAGAAGAAAAGGCCTGCGGTAGGGGAGGAGGGCAGGAACGGGAAGCGAGAGACCCCACGGTGGGATCCTCAGCATCCCCCAAATCCTAGCGGTTGTCCCCACGTCCCCCAAATCCTAGCAGTTGTCCCCAGAGCAGCTGGGGACACGTTTGCACGAGCAGAGAGCACAAGGAGGGCTGTGCCCGGCTGAGGGGTTGGCCCCCAGGCACCCCTTGACCACAGTGCTGCGGGCACGGGTCCTACAGGTTGCGACCTCCCGGGGCTCCCTCTAGATTATACCGGAGGCGGCCCAGGCCAGCTGACTTTTACTTTGCTTTTTCTGCCTTAAAGGCATCTCCGCTGTTTTATAAGGATTTTTTAATGTATTTTTTTCTTATATATGGTTAAACACTGCCATGTCCTGGGAGAGTATACTTTCCTCAGCTTCTCATTTACAAGGTAATTCCTAAAAAAAAAAGTAATCTGCTGTCTGCTTCTTTGTAGCCTACAAGAGGCAGATGTGGAATTGGACTTTCCCTTGAGGTTAACCGACACCGTTTCACTGGAGCTGGTGGCATGAGGCTGATGCGAACCCAAGGAGAACGTGGCCCATGGACTCCCCCATTCCAGCACCAAGTTCTTTAGCAGCTGAGCCTTGCAAAATGCCATGATTCTAATTTTCCTGGAAAGATTTGGGTTGTTGATACACCTTTTTAGAGTAGCACTCAAGAGAAAATCAGCCAATTAATTATAAAATGTGGTTTGTTTTTTCGCTGTGTAATTGGAAGAGTGCGACACCAAGGCATGAGGCCAGATTTGGGACTTCCTTCATTTCAGGAAAAGGAATTTTGCTACATATATATGTTTTGCATAAGGCTTGCGTCACAGGGACAAGCCCATGATTAGATGCGAAATGGCAACACCAGGAAGATGGTTTGTGGGACAGAGGGACAAGGCAAAAAGTGCAAAAGCAAAGGCAGTATTTTAATTGCAAATTCCCAAGGGGAAATAGAGATTTGATGTGTGGAATATGACACTTCAGAGATAAGAAACTAAGGGCATTTCAGAGACCTCCAATATAAAATCTGAGTTTCTAAAGTCTGCAAAGGTTTCATTCTGAGATGCCTGCACCTAAAATTCCAAAGCAGCCTGCAGTGCTAGGAGCAAATCACTGAGGATATGCCTGGCAACCTCTGGATATAAGGGAGCACATACAAGGAGACACTGTAGAGTCTGGCCAAAGCCGACGATCAGGCTTGTCCAGGCAGAGAGGGCCCCGTAAAGTCTCCAGAAGCAAGTGCTCTATGGCAGAGCAGCGACTTAAAATACCTGCACAGTGAGATCTCCAGCAGTAAAACCCTGATTGCCTATGGAGAGAAGGGGAGCAATTCGAGTGTTTGCTCAGCAGGCAGACAGGGAACATTGCCTGGTGTCCAGCCCACGCTGCTGGGTGATAAACACGGCATAAAACGGGAATTTGCACCGAGCTCCCGGTGCCTCCGACGGGCCCTGCAGCCCTTGGCAAGCGGCGCAGGAGCAGAGGCTCCCACATTGTCACCGTTCCGCCTTCCTCTCCCGTCACCACGAACTCGGATTTCTCCTCTGCCTTCTCTTTTCTCTTGCGTTATTGTAATTTCATAGTCGAGCTCATCGGCTGGCGTTAGCCGGTGTCGGCCTATTTAATAATGCTGTAAAACAAACAGCTCCGAAGAGCTTGTCACCGCAGCCATGCACTTTATAAGGCGCAAGTCTAAATAAATACGTGACTGTTCACACCCTTTCAGAAGCACTGGAACAGGAACACCCTGAACCCAAAAGCACTGATTTATATCTAAAGTGGCACGGATTCCAAAGCAACAGGGAAAATTTAGGTCAAAAGGGAAAGAGCATGTGGCAGAGCGTTACGGCTTCGTCGTTTTGCACCTTGGAGCGCTGGGTGATGCGGGAGGGAACCTGCCTGACCCACCCAATTCAGCTGTCTTCATAAAAAGGAAGTTCTATATCTGCCCTGATCATATGGAGATCTCAGCAAATGGTTAGAGATCCTACCTCCTGTATTTCTGCTGCGTAGGCTAAGAGGGAAGAGAGGCTCTCTTGAGCCCTGCAAGCTGAATGAATGTTTAACAAACAGAGGAACATGCCGTGCATGTGATAACACTGTTCATACACAGAAACAACAGTAGGAACATATACACGATTATTTACTTTAGGAAATTCACATGAAAAATAATAATCAGGTTTTGCACTGTAAGATTTTGTTTTCCAATACTGAACACCAGAACTTATTACCCCAACGTGCAGAAGAATTACATTCTATTCTTCATCTCGAAGTGCTAAAAATAGAGGTAATATCAGTAGGGAATTCTTATAGTCGGGTTGCCCAAGATTCAGGGTGATGTACTCTAAATGATGTGTTAAATGATGATTTCCAACACAGCCTGTAGCAGCAAGTTTGTTTAGAATGACTTTTGTTGTGGCACAAGTGGCCACTACGAAGATGAATTTCTATATACACTTGGAGCACCTGCCTGTTGAGGTGTTACAGAGAAGTTTGGCCTGAACAAATGACAACAGAAATCTCGCAAGCAGTCACAAAGTTAATCTATGCTCCAAAGTGGCAAAAAGAAGGAGGTCTGCAGCATTTTCTCCTCTCCTTTCATAACTGTGTGCAGCCAGACTGCCAGTTGTTAGTAGACATTATGTGGCAATTTCTTCAATAAATATATTTTATCAAAGGAGCTCACATTGCTGGGAGAACTTGCACTTGTTTAGCTTTTAGTTGCACAGGTTTAACCGAACTGCCTCTTTGCTATGTGATTGCAAACTATGACATTAAGAAAGAACTACAATATTTTAAATCGTATTCAGACCTCTTTAAGCAACATCTACACAAACAAAACTTCTATACTCTGAGATTAGCAGTAGACGGATCTAAAAAGATAACAAATGTGAAGGCTGAGAAAGACAGAGGAATTGAAAGGAATTATTATGGACTTGCCTGCTATTTGTTACGGGAACCTTAACAGTAGAATCACTTCTTTACCCTGCAAATATTTAACTCTGGCTTTGCATCTGTGTGTTTATATATAAATATGAAAGCAGTGCCCTTGTCAGTGCTACACACTGATGCCACCTACCCGAGGAAGCTGCCACAGCTCAGGGCAGCCTGGCCTGCTCGTCTCCTTGGGACCTCCCTCGTGCTCTGCCGCCAGAGCTCAGGTCTCGGGAGCTCATCCGCGTCGGTGTTTCATTCTGCTTGAGGCTCCTGCCCAAAGCCCTCGTCCCCTCAAGAGAGGGAGCCCGCCCGTTTGCAGAGCTTTGCTCTGCGGGGCTGCGAGCGCCGCTGCTGCGAGTGCAGTGACCAGAAACCCTCCTGAGATCAGGCAGCCTCCGCCTCGCGCCGGCAGCAAAGCCCCTGCTCCCGGCCACCAAGCCCTGCCCTGCCACTGCGCCGCCACCGCTGCTCATCTGCACCCACGGCAAGCCAGGGCAGGACGGTAACCTGGCAGGAAACTATTGGCTTTTTATTATTATTATTATTTTTTAATGAAGGTTAGTTTTTTGTGAGTTCCCCTCCCTGAGCTGACTCACTGCTAGCTCAGCCAAGGGCCAGCTCGTGGAGCAGGAGGGGAAGGACAGCAGGGCCGTCCTTTGGTTTCATAAATCTGCCTGACCCGCAGCCTCTGAGGCTGGCTGGCTCTGAATATGTATTAAAGACTGATCACGTAATTATGGCCTCGTGTTTTCAATCTTACAAATTATCTTTGTAGATTAAGAAGAGGCAAGATCTCTAACCTCCATGACCCTGACACTAGCTCATCTTCTGCCATGCTGCTGTGTCCCAGATGTGCATACAATATTCCTGCTGGAACAGCTACGGAAGGTGTCCAGCCTGTCACGATGAGCACGATGGCAGCATGTGCTTTCCAAACTCCTCCACGCTTTCTAAAGCATGAAAAGATCCCCTCAAAGTGAGAAAAGATTGTTCTGAATAATTTTTGCTTGCAAAATGCCAACAGTATCTGCCAGTCCCTAGCAATTATAATGACTTATATGATGAGATCAACATCAACTGATACAGAACATCAAATAGTTTCCCAAGCACAACCTAGCTGTGGCCTTTATGTTAAAACCACTTGTGTACGAGTAACCTGCTGGGTCTCACTTGACATACAAGCCAAAAAGAAAGTGACTCTCACTTCCCAAAGCTTTTCTTTGCTTTCGGACATTTTTTCCCCCCTTTTAACTGGTTTTCCATTGTCTGGCATTTACAATACGCCCGCAGAGGTAGAAAGGCATATGTGTACCTCCCTTTCCCATCTAAGCTCCTTTAAACTTAAGGTTCAGTGCTGTTTCCATTTGGAAACTTTTTTTTCAGAAGCCATTTACAAGACCTTTATAAGCCATTTTATGCCAAGGCCTCTCAGATTTCCGGTTTATGGCCACTGAGTCTAACTGGCATTGAGAATGAAAGAGCTCAACTGTCATGCACAAATGCAAGGGGAGTATAGGGCCATGCTCTGTATGGACGCGGAGAAGCTGCTGAGATGAATGCCCAGGTGGGCAAGGCAGCCAGCCAATCAATTCGCAAAAGAACCAAAATCTAATAAGCTGGTTGCCTATTCAGAAGTCTTCCTGTTAGGGCACGCAGAGAGCCTGGCTTCTGCTGACGCAGGTTATGAGCGAGCGAGAGTTTCTTCAAACCATTTAGATCTTTCTGATGCTCATAATGAACATGACTGATCATTAAGTCCTACATCCCTATAAAAAGATGCATCTCTATGAACAATGATGGGAATCTTTTCAAACGCTGGTACAACTTATTTCTCTTTTTGCTACCTCTCTCAGTGCTACTGTTTCCATAATCTGATACCTAAATGACCTTCTAGCGCATCCTTGGTTTGGGGAGATACAGTGCCAGGTATGCAGCAAGAAATGGGTGTCTAATGGCCTCAACAGAGGTTGAAAAGCAGCATTTTCTACGTTCTGCTGTTGGTCTCATGTGGCCCGTTGTCTTGTGAGCATCCCATGCTGTGAAGTGGAGACAGCAATAGCCACTGTGGTGCTTGGCAGAAGAGTTGTGAGAATTCATGGGCTCATTCCGACTGCTTTTTTGAAACTAGAACTATTACTAACACGCAGAAAGAATGAAGTTGAACTAAAATAATGCCACGCATTCCTGCCCTTTTTAATCATGGGAGTCAAGGCTTGGAAGGGGAGAAAAGCAAGCACGTGCTCCCATTCACACGTCAAGGGCTTGCTCTGCACACGTGCTGGGGAACGTCCATTTACACAAAACCTTTAGGGGCTCCTCATCCCCCTCTCGTCCCTTGATGTCAACTTGTTTGTGTAGAGCGGACACTGTAGGGAGGGTGTGTAAGTGCAGCTGAAGGAGGAGGCCACAGAAAGGCTTTTTGGGCCAATCCTACAGTGCTAGTACACAAATCCTCTGCTGAAGGACAGGGATGCCCAGCACCACCTGAGCCACAGGCATCACTCACTTCCATCTTGCTCTTCAGCTGCTGCAGGTAGCAAGGGAAGCAGGTAAGGAGGGTGGGGATGTTTCACAGGCCAGAATGCACAAAAAGAGGAGAAGAAAAGAAGGGAGATGTTAGGAAAAGCCATGCCATAGGAGGTGGTACTGGTTTAGAAAGTAGCAAGAGAAAGGTTGAAGGAGGGTACTTGGACAAAGCAAACAGGGCTTTCCTCCAAGCCTAGAAGTTCTTAGGGGACCACTCCATGCCGCTCTCGACTCCTTCACAAACACCCAGGTCTAATATATGAGTGTAATATAAACCTCAATACCTCAAGATCAGCACTAATTGTGAAATAATGTTATCACTTCCCACTAAACTTCAGGAGCCCTTGGCAAAAGAGTCCCCCAAATTCCCACGGGCTTTACCTGAGTGCAAGATTTTTTATCTCCGATGTCCTTTCTTCTCCACAACCAGGCCACCAAAGGCACTCCCAACAAATGGCCACAACTCACCTCACTAACGTCAGTGATCAAAGTCAGCTGGGCCCCCTTCTCAGTCAACCCACAGGTACCTCATCCCATGCCCATGCAGGCGAGCTAATGCACACATCAAGGAGTAGCTCCTACTCTTTGGGAGCCCAGAAGACTAGTTCAGAGCAGGCAGATAAGCTTTGGACCGGCAAGTCAGGCCGAAGCATAGATAAATGAGGACTCCCTTTAACACTGGGGCAAATTCAGATGTACTACATACAAATATTTCCTCTATTTTTCTACAGCAGTGGGTCAAAACAGGCAACACTGCAGAAACCCAGACATCAGCCATCCATGTATCTATGTAGTTACCACCGCATTTCTACGGAGCTCTCTAGAGCAACAGCTTGGGCAAGGAAGCTTCTTCCAGCAAGGAGGTTGTTCCAGGACTCACGTTTAGGAGAAGCTACTGCCACTTCTGAAGAGAAGCAGGAGCAGCCACCTCATGCTCAATGGTTGGACACGCTACCTCTGTTCCTCTGTCTCCACATGACCCATCCTTTGCTGAAATCGCGGGATACACAGTTTTCCTGTCGACAGTGAAAAACCAATCTCCTTTCTCACAGAGGGTGGGAGAGCTTAAGTCTACTCGGCACCATCCCCGATGACGATGGTTACCACCACCCATTTTCATTAGTTAACAAGGGTAATGTTATACTTTGACCGTTCATCAATCAGTAGGAAAAAATACGCCTCAAATTAAAACTCTGAGAGAACTCCAACACCTTAGGGCTTTTTCCTTTTACAAGTGACATTTTCCTCCACTGAAAACAGAACTACTTGTGCAGGTGGTTTTTAAATACAAACAGCTGCTCCATGGAAATGCAGTCAGGGAAAATAATTCAGGAAAGGAGAGAGGTGAAGCCATGGGCGTGGAGCAAGAATCCACAC
Source organism: Nothocercus julius (assembly GCA_013398735.1). Taxonomy (NCBI): domain Eukaryota; kingdom Metazoa; phylum Chordata; class Aves; order Tinamiformes; family Tinamidae; genus Nothocercus; species Nothocercus julius. Next base: position 4,260,255 of record VZSV01000051.1, read on the forward strand.
TGCTCTGATTCTCTGGGAAATACAGGAGGGGAAGAGAAATCTCAGATATAAACAGTAAGCGGAATTTCCATTGCACCCAATAAACACACTAGCTGTAAGGAAAGAAAAATGGGAACAAGGAAACAGAAAGAGCCAATTGGTATTGCAATGGAAAGCGTCTCCAAGGGGTAGACCTTACGAAAGCTGGTTCATCTTTCAGCGTCAGAAGAGCGCAAAGCTGCGTGTTAGACTGTGCTATCAGCCAGCTAAGCAGAGCAAGGCTGGGCTTAGCCTAACTAGACAGCTACTTTTCTATCGTATAATTTATTCCTGTCTCTATCCAGACACTTTCTTTTTGCTTCATTTCAGTTTGTCTGTTTTTTAAAATATTCTATATGAGATTATCACTGTCATCAAAATATAACAACAACAAAAAAAAACGGCTAAATAGTTACACGATCACAAATATGTGAGAACTGTCCAGGATTACAGAAGATCCCAGAGGCGTTTATTATCCGTGCTAAAATTATCTGAGCTTTTATTGCTGCTAATGTTATTTTCTTATTGCCTCACTTTAGTCCGTGACACCTTCTCTCTGAATCCCTGTGCTGCCTCTCTCTCCTGTATATCGTCTCAAAAACAAACAAACAAACAAACACGTTGTCTTCGCTTTCAGGACACTTTGTGTTTCATGCCCTCACTATGGGCCATCACCATTTAAAATTACACGGTCGGTTCCCACATCCAACTGTTGCAGCTCTGGAAACACTGGGGTTTCTCTGGCCTTTCCCTCCACACCAGCAAGGGTCCCCCAGCAGCCCAAAGCTCCCTCCCGGCATCCCATCAATCTGACTTTGAATTCACCCCAACAGAACCTTTCACGAGGATTAGCCTCATAATATGCTAAAACTCCTGCCAAGAGGGCAAGCCTTGGCTTCCTCTTCTCTCCTCTTATAGACATCTAGTAATGACATCTTTCGCTGCGAGGTCCTAAAGCCAGGACTATATTTGTGTCCTCTTTCTGTTCAGCACCTAGCACGCAAGTCCCAGCTTTTGCTGTCCCAGTGGTCCTAGACTCCAAATCAGTTTGAGTAAAGACTGAAGAAAGCGTATTGAATTAACCACTTGCTCACGCGTGAGGGTGATGAGCTCCACTAATATTAGTGGGTCTGGTGGCACGTTCCGATCAGAGCAAGGGCAGTTCTGCTGCAGGAATGCCAGGCTTGTACCCGTTACTTTTCCCAGTGCCAACAGGGCATGAAATACAGAAATTCACATACAGAAACGAGGATGGAGTCTCAACTCAGGAACGGCATTCCAAGAAAACGACAGGACTAGGGAAGAGGCACACGAAAGCCCATGGGACGCTCACGACAGCACGCATGCAATTTGTTAGCTCCAAGAGTTGTTCCTTTTCCCGCTTCTCTTTACGTTTAGTGCGTTAATGCCTTTTGGAGGCAAGAACTTTGCTACAGAAAAGCAGTTTTATCATCCCAAGCAGACCAATAGCATCCCAAACAAGATACCGCTCAAAGGTTGCAATCCTTGCACTGGACAAATCCATATCAAAACCTTAAGCCTTCAGGAACATGGAGCAATCAACTGCAATATTAATGTGCTGGTAAAAAGATTAAAGTTTGGCGTTACACATATTTTCAAATGCTCTGACACTTCATTCTCATAAAGGCCAGCTCAGTTATGTTTGATTTGTATTCATATCCCATAATGTGAATATATTTGCTCAAAATTGCTTAGTAGTAAGTCACCATCACAGAAATAAGCATATATTTACTTTCAGTATTCATGAATTGCATGGTATTGGACCACCATATATTTAACACCCCTGAAAAAAAATCCAAATGTACCTTTTGAAAGGAACACCTTTATATATCATTATGGACATTGTTTCCTCAACAGTTAATCACACACTCTCTAATCATGTGCCTTTTACCTTAAGAGAGAAAAATGAATGACTCTTTAGCTTGAAATGAAAAGCCCTCTACTTGACCTTTCAATGCAAAAAGACCCAGAGGGCCAGGTCCTGAGGGTGCTGAGCATTCTTGTCCATGCTCTGAGGACCCTTGGCTTCCACTGAAGTCAACAGAAGTTGAATGCATTCAACAATTTGCAGGATCAACCCTGTAATCACTAAAAGCTCTCTCTAGAGTGATATAAATATGGACAGTCACTTCACAGATTTAGTCCGGCATTAGGGTTACTTTAAAACCAAAGCTGTCGGAGAAAATGTTGGATCTATGATATGACTTTGAACCCAGGTCACTAAAATCTTTCCCAGCGCAGCATCTTCTTTGGGATTCTTAAGAAAGCTAAACCTGCAAAGACAAATATTATGGCAACAAAAATAAATGCGCAAGTTTTTAACCTTTTCAGGGAAAGTAATTCCTTTATGGGCTGCAGCTAAAACTTCCTACCTTTCTCTCCCTTTTTGTTGTATCTGTGAGTAATTTCTTCAGTCACATTGTTTATAAGAAGTGAAGTTATTCGTAATCATGCCTTAAGAGTATGTACACAAACTGGACATCCTAATAGAGCACTATGTATTAAATTCCTGATTGTTTGACATAAATTCTCTCTCTTTCTTTTACTCAGACAGGAAGCTTCCCATTTATTTACGAATAGGTTAAGACCCTAGTCATGTTCCTAACCATGTTCCTAAGTGCTAACATATATTAAGTAAATTTAGAGCCTCTTCTGCATAGGAAACAAATTAAACTGGTTAAACACGGAGAAAGACTAAATGTAATCTATCTTTTGTCATGTTTATGATATCGGAACGCATCTTATATGAATGTTCCAATTTGGCTGTTACAGCAGATGGGCTGCTTATGATAAACCACAACTACAGACAGGGAATGTGATAATATAAATCATAAAGAAGATAAATAACGAAATTCTTTGAAATAACATTGGTTAAATATTTAGACATTTGGTTTCTAAGCTTGCTTGCACATACAAAATAGTATTCTCTAGTGATGGAAAGAAATGCTCCCAGCAATAATCATGTTGGGTCAACTAATAAAGTTTAGAGAACTTATTTGCATTTATTTTAAAATTTGCTCTTTTAATTGAAGCATGTAAGATTTGCATACAGAAGGAAGATCTTTCCTTTCAGAGGTAGGTTGTGGTATGGAAACCTGCAAAGAAATGAGTCCAGAAAGCCTGTGAAGGAGCTGTTTTTCCTTAGATCAAGGCACCCTGGACTGCTGCAGTTTCTTCCTTTGCTCTCCATTGTGTAAAGTACACAAATAGGCAGGTTTAGGTCTTGATTTTAGTCTCCCTAACTTAGGGCTGGTCCAGCTGAGATGGCAGGGAGCAGGTACCGAGCTTTTAAAGTAACTCCAGCCAGAATTTCTATTTTCCAGTACACAGAAGTCCTTGAAATGTGATTTCAACCAGCAGTTTAAGAAGGGACATTCGTGTGCGGAGGATGCAATACATATCCAGAGGAGGATGGCAAACTATTGAGCTTTTGACTGCACCAAAACAAGCAATCCACATCTCTCCAGCTTTATTTGGACCATTAGCTTTACACATTTAAAGGGAGGTGTGTAGGCTGAGGTAGACATCTAAGCTTCCCTTGGAACCAATGGAGAGCGATTAGCCCTTCTTGAATGCCACTCTCAGCTCTCTAATGTGGGTATTTAAAGGAAACTGGGTAAATTGTTCTCAAGGGGTGCCTATCTTTCAAAACTGGTGATCAATTTAAACTGCTAACAATAGATGTCTAATGTACACCAGATGGCTAAAAATGACATTTCACATGGCTAGAGAGAGGTGTTTAATGCCTCTCTTGGCATCAGAATCATAGAATCATTATGGTTGGAAGAGACCTTCAAGATCATTGAGTCCAACCGTAAACCCATCACAGCCATGGCTGCTAAACCATGTCACCAAGTGCCTCATCTACACATTTCTTGAACACGGCCAGGGATGGCAACGGCACCACTTCCCTGGGCAGCCTTTTCCAATGCTTGACTACTCTTTCTGTGTAGAAATTCTTCCTAATGTCTAACCTGTACTGGCACCTCAAACGCCACTTGTGTCCTTTGCTAGGTGAGGCCACAAAAGAACAGAGCTCAAGCACTTGGCATTTAAAACAAAAATTATTTGGGTGGTGGGTTAGAAACTGGAGCTAAATCTGCGTCCTCTGAAATAAAGATGATTCTTGCCCTGTCTTGACTCAGAGCAGGACTGAGACTTTGCTTTGGAGAGAGTTTTGCAGGGAAGGGGTCATGCTGAGGAAAGAGAGACAGTTGCAAAAGCACGTAGGATACACATCAATTCACATAATTCTTGGTTAGTTCCATTAAATCTCTACAGCAGCAAAAACAACAGAGGTATTCATGAAACACGACAGATATCTGTGCTCTACACCAGTGCCCCCATCCTCTGCCCGATTCCTGGCATGGCTCCATCCCAGGGGATGCGGACACAGCCCGCACCCCCTGCCAGGCACCGACGCACCAGTAAGGAGCGGGAACAGCAGCATGGAGACCATGCCCCTTCTCTTCCAAATTAAAGATCTTGCCTATTTAAGCGAAGTGATTATGATGAGGACAGAAGGATTAAGAGACAACGGTTTCCCTAATGGGAGATGTTCTGCTACAGGAGCACTCTATATTCTCCAGGCTCAAAGAGAAACTTTTATTAAAGCCAATTAATTCATTGAACGGGCTTGTATCGCTTTACAGTGCCTGGGCCTCTGCTTAAAAGAAATCAATTGTATGAGTACAGCTGAGAAATAACCACTATAATAGATGTTTTAGCTCTTGCTTTTACTTTTCCCTGATAGCCCTTAAGGTGGTCAGAGGTAAAAGCTAAAGATGCATTGTAGCCTCGGGGATGATTGAATGGGAACCGGGGGGATGGGAGCAGAGCTATGCTGATAGACCAATTTCCCACCACTGCAAGCCCAGCACAATTGATTGATGAATCCTTGCTCTGTCAAGAGGCAGCCCTTCAGATTTGATCACATAAATACTCATTCAACTCAAATTCTGCTTGACAAGCCTCAGACAGCTTTGTTCTGTCACAGATATCATTGGAAGGAAAATGCTCCATTAATCATCCTTAATTAACTTTACCATAGTCTGCTGGAACCAATATGTTCTCTGGCTAAATCCCTAAGACTTAGCTAGATTTCTATAGTTATCAAATAGAGAGTTGCTTTAAAGTTCCTCTCCCTTATTGCTGTTAACTACAGGAAATCTTTTCCTGTCTTTTTTAGGAAATCACTTCCATTGATCAGGATGAGGCTTAATCCTTTGACAGATGAGCTCCTTTTCCAAAGACATGCAATTCTACATATTTCCAATTATAAATCATTACATCTGCAGTAAGCACCAAATTGTTTTGCTTCCAAAACAACCAGTTGTTTTCAGGATGCTAGAAGGCTTTAAAATCGTAACTAGAAAAAAAAATTGTAAAAAAGAATGGGAGGAAACACATTGGATTCGTGAGGTTTGGGGACAGTTGGCACTCATAGATGCTTCAGGTGCAAAACAGTGTTGTTTGATCCTCAGCCGTTCTCCCCACCTCCTCAAGCCCACCGCTATCCAAGGCGTTGTGCAGAATAGGCCGCGAGTGGAGAAGGGCCCGGATCAAACGGCCGGCACGTGGACATGCTCATTGCCCTGCAACACCCCGATCCCTTCTCGGCAGTTTCGTTTTGCCGAAGGGCTGGAGGAAGCTGCAGGGAGCACCACGTCAACACTGTGCCCAAAGCAAGGGACGTCCAGCCGAGTCCTGCTCTTGGCGGAACCGAGCTCTGCTGAACGTGGGAGGGTTCCTATGGATGCTCTTGACGTGTACGATCCCCCTGCCCTATGGTGCTGCCTCCATCTCTGTGTATTGCTGTACTAGAAATATTTCTTTCCGATTGATACCTATCAATCTGATCTTTCAACATGATGAAAATTCTCTATTCCCTTGCATTTTAATTGGCACTGGAGAGCTTTGGTGCCTTGCAGGATTGGGGCTTAACTGTCCTAGGTGCCACACATAAGTCAACACGAGGGAAAAACGATGCAAATAAGTTCCTTACTCTTTCACTCCCATCAACCTGGATATGTCCTTCCAAGAGGATTCACTAAAGACAAGGAAAGAAAATATCACGGAAACCACTTGATTAGATAGAGTCAAGTGCGACAACCATGTCTTCAGTGAATAAAGCCTTATATTTGTGCTTAATCTCAAAGCTTTACTCATAGGAGCAGCCTTTATTCCGGAAAACTGGATTATTCAAAGCACGTGAACGCTTCGGAGAATAGGGTCCATCACACAGACGCGCCACCAGGTACGGGCGATGAAACGCAGCTTAAATTGTTGAGCAAATTTAATGCCGAGAGTTAATGCCTCTTTCTGGAGATCGTGTGGAGGAAACACAGTATTTCAAGGCAGAGGCTGGAGAGCAGGGGAGAGGAGCACGGATCACGCCGATGGCAGCAATCTTCCGCTGGCTCCGGTGCGACGTCGCTTTGCGTTACGTTCTCCACCAGCCTTGGACTCCGCTCAATTTAATCAGGGCTCTTTGCGCCTGCAAAGGCCGTCCAGCAAAAATGGAAGCGACCGTTTCAAGCTGTGTGCTCTGGAGAGCCAGCTGGCCTCTTTTAAAGGCTCTGGAAACTCGACATACTGATGCTTTCCTTACACAGCACAGAACGCACTAGCTCGGGCAGCCTGTCGGGTATCCCGCAGGAGAAGGTGGATATGTAAAGCAGGGCTATGGAGCCTGGGCAAAGCGAACAGCAGTGCTGGCCACAAGGTGACTGTGAACCGGGCACATCTGCAGAGAAAACTGCAAGAACTTACTGCTTTCTGACCTACGGCGCCTCTAATATCCAGAGGAGCCAAAACACCCTGAGACAACCCACGCGGAGTGCAGGGCTGAGCCTCCAGGCAGCGGCCCCAAGCCCCTGGCCCAGGGCGCATCTCTGTCTGTGGCCAAAACGGGCACGTCAGGGCCTGGACACCGGCCCACGGACCTCAGCAGGGCTTGGAAATGGGAGAAACAGCCAAAGGCGGAACTGTAAAACTAGTGGTGGCTGCCTGTCCCAGCATGAACTGTCCTCGCCCTCTCCCTTGGCCTCGGCTCGCTCGGGAGCTCGTGCGCTCCGGTGTGGTGTCCGCCCCGGCACGGCCCGGACGCGCTCGTAACGAAGGCCCAGGAGGAAGGAGTGTTCCCGCCATCCGGATTCTGTCTGGAAAACACCGATAAAGGGGCTTTATCAGGAACAACCTGGCTCCTGTTCTTAAAACAGGTCCCGCGGAGGCAGGAGCCCCACCGCTGCGGCTCATTACCGACCCGGATCCCGCCTTCCCTTTCCTGTTTGATCTCGCACGAAAACATAAAATAAAGAAGTGATAAAGTGATGGACAAAATGCACCACTGAAAGAATACGCAGATGCTGGAGAGTAAAATTCTCTTCTGTTATCTCAACCTCAATGGGAATGTCCCGTCCATCGTTAAATCATGCAATGGAATAAACAGGATCAGATGTATAGTGAAAAACCTGTAAATGTCCTTTCTCATTACGGAGGTCAAAGAATACATTAGTTATTTTTAACTAATGTCTTATTCCACCCCATGCAAACTTAAATCAGTTTAGGTCTGACTGATTCAAAGCTGTTCTCTGGTTCCCTGCTCCGCTGTAATAATTGACTAGGCTAGGCTTTAGAAAGGTCAAGAAAGCAGCCCCACTTCATATTATTTCAGCTAATAACTCAGTTCTTAAATCAAAATTTAAGAACTAATCTCTCAAAGCACCATTTCCTCCCCCTCCATTAAATCCATATGTAATTTCAAATTAAGTGATAGATGTCTAAAATCTTTACTTTTTGCTTAATTACTTTTAAGTTACTGGGAGGCACAGCATGAGGGTTTGTTAGAAGATCTAGGATTCTCAAAAAAAAAAAAAAGAATTAAGAAAAATCTAAGAAAATGCAGCGGTGACTAAAAAACCTCAGGAAACAGCAGGCTACGCACAAGCAAATGGAAAAATTAGGCAAATCCAACGCAGTGTGTCCTGCGGGCTCAGACCTGCCAGGGAGCGCCTGGACAAGGCCCTCCCTTTGCACAACAGCAGCAAAGCACCAAATTGAACCATCATTTCTCTACAGTTTAAAATAAATGTGTTCCAGCAGCGCAGCAGCATATGGCTTATTAAGTGAAAATCTAAACATTGAACCATGTCAAGTTTTTTCCGCAGCAGTTGCCATGTAAATAATAATAATCAGGCAACGGGAGAGATCCACTCTTCCATTTTTACAAAATATTTTGATATTACTCTATAAAAAAACAAGTCCAAATCCTTTTATTTGTTTATATTCACTTATAATATTATGTTAACTTACAAAAGAAAAAAAAAAAATGCTCTGCATCCAGCTTATTCTTCCTCCGTTTAATTCCGCTGTCCTTACCCAAATCTCTTCAAAAGCCAAATGGGAAGGTGAGAGGAAATCACTGGGGAGCGCAGCGCCGCTACGAGGACTGTCATCCCTTTAGGGTCATTATGGTGACATTAAAAATATATAATACTAAAAGGAAAGCAAGAAGCGTACCCAGCTTGCACAGGTAGGCAGGAGGCGGCGTTGCCCCTCCGCAGGCCGCACCGGGAGGGCTGGGGACGCAGGGACGCGTGCCCAGGTTACATTTTCATTAAGGCTCCAGCCGTCGTGCTTCGCGCGGTGTTTTCGCCACCCTTCCTTGGGGCAGCAATAAGCGGTGGGTTCTGCATTATTTTTCCTGCCCCAGGAGGTTTCCTTCCCCCTCTGCCGCGGTCACTGGGGGCTTTTGTTGTTTATTTGTGCAACGGTGCCGGCCGTGCTCCCCGCGGGCCACTCGTCCAAGGGCCCGGAGAGTCCCCAGCATTTTATTGTTGGCAAGCCGTAGGTGGAAATCCAAGGTTAAATTGTGGTTAAATTGTTTATTGATAATTACCTGTTAATTACTGCTACCACCAGCCTCCTATAATTTACTATAATCACTGTTTTCCCTCACTTATAGAAACATGTGCGAAATGGGAAGGACAACAAAGAGGGAAAGAGACCAAGGAGGCCCAACTGTGCTTCCTCCTCCAGGAGTTTTTACGCTGCAGGATGTGACTAATTTAAGGAGGCAGCAGGGAGAGGAATCAGGCCGGGTGCCTGCAGGGCCGATGCGGCGCGAGCAGAGAAGCTACAGGGCTCGGAGCATCCCGCGCCACGGGCGGCCCCGCGACAGCTCCGGCGGGGCCGCGAAGGCAGCCCGTGCCACACCGTCCCCACGGCACACGGCCACGTCCCTGCGAGCCCTGAACCGCAGCGGCCCAGGATGCGACGGCGACGCAGGGCGCAGCACCGGGCTGCCCTGCTTGCCACAGGTTGCCCGGTTCCCGATTCAGAAGCGTTGCAGCTGGGGGGAACAATATCTTCATTCAGGAACACTTAAAGAATTGGTATTCGAGAGGCCTATTTACCCGTTTCCTGACCCAAACAATAGCCCCTCGCCACCGCGTGCGCCGGTCCCCCCCAGCACTGTCTATGCCTGTGACTCAGCCCGCCCAGGCACAACTGCCCAGGCGCCTCACCGGGTGCATCATCTTTGTTGGGTATAATTGGAAGCAGAAGTATTTATACGCACCCATACACTCCACAAGTAAATTTATAAAGGCAACTGTCTGCTTTAATCTATACTACACCCAGTGTAAACAGTTTTTGAAAGAATATTCAGATTTATTATGTTACTTGCTAAAAGATCAATGTTTAAAATGGATATATATTGCATTAATCCAAACATGCAACGTATCATAAAGCTATTTACACAATAAATTTACTATTCCTGTAGACATTTTAATCCCATTTCTGCTTCCAAGGAGGACTCTCTCCTACAAGCACACACGTCCGCTCACAGAGCGCTATTGTAACATTAATTGGCCTAATTTATAACCCCAGCTAGACCTGCAACCTCCTCATAACGTCCGTGTAACCAGAACGATGCGAATTAAAGGCACGTTAAGGAGAAGTGCCAAGCACAAGGCTCCGGCATCATCCCCCCCCGCTCCGGCCGCCATGGGGTGGCCCATGGGCACACCAAAGGGTGGCCAGAACGTCCCTTCTGCCTTGCCTTCCCTTGGCTGCTTCTCACCCCTCCCAAGCTAAGTCACACCCTAAAGTTAAGTTGTACCCTAAGTTATTTCACCTTCATTTCCATGGGCTGAAGGACTACCTTGCTGACAGAGGATCCAAACCTCCTTCAGAGCTAATATAATGTCACCCTGCCAGACGGAGACGATACATGCCAACCTTTAACCTAATGTGAAATTTTACAACTGAGTTATAAACCCCTCAAAAAAACAGGGCTCATAATGGAAATGCTGACAGATTCTTAACTACACAGTTTCCAGTGGGCTTCTTCTTAATATACTGTATTTCTTCTCCTTCAAGATATTAATTTACTTTTTGAAATGTTCATTGCTAAGATTAAGCATAGGGTTTTGAAATGTGTTCACAGGCAATTTATGCAGGCATACAAATATACTCTTCTCCAGATGTACAGAATACTAATTTGAAAATGATTTATTAGCCATGCTGTACTGTACATCCATCCCCCGTTCAAAAGGTTTTGCTCTGACACAACACTGGGATCATCTCATATATTAGTGCTCCAATAGCATTAGAAATTCTCTGAAAAATTTATGAGGATTTTGGTCCATGAAATGGGCTGAAATGAATTTTGTAGATTTCAGCAAAATTACCAAGAACGGTAGAAGAGATATGGAAGAACAGTCGGCACGTGAATATGGAAAATCAAGACCTGTGCACATAAAACACATCCTTCCATGGGAGGACAAGCAACAGGAAGGCTGAGAAAGGCTGAGAAAAGGCAGCAAAACTTCCAAACTCTCAGAATAAGGAGGCCTCGGACTAAGGAGGCGGCGGCACCCTGCTGCGGACACGCACGGGGAGCGCGCGGCCGCAGCCCCAGCTCCCTGCTGCCCGGGGCAGAATCGCCCCGCAACGGGCAGGAGCGGAGCTCACAGCGGCCATCGCACGGCGCCTTTTGCAGGCTTGTGCATTCAGTCAGCACGCGAACGCTTAGCCAAAAAGAGTCCCTCAGCAATTAGGCGTATTCTTGAAATGCATCTCCACTACTATTCTGTGCCTTGCAATCCCCACTCAGCCTCCCACAGCACAAGAGAAAGGAGCAGCCAGCTGAAGGTGCACGAAGCACCAGCACTTACAGGAGGCGATGGAGAGGCCCTAGAGATACTGCACATCACACCAGGATCCAGCACTGCCCTCTCCCTCCACAAATCCCACCTGCACTCACTGCCTGGGGAAGCCCTTGCTGCTCCCAGGTGGAAGGGATAAAGTATTTCAGCTGTGAGCTCCTATGCAAATGCTAATGGTCAGTGTTTTAGTGCTGGGTTGCTAATAGTTTCTATTAAGTATATTTGCATTTAGGGAACCTCTTTAATTTTTGCAACAATGTTTTAATTTTTTATGCTCTTTTATATAGGTCTTTACTATTATTTAATTAAAGCTTTGCTGCTTCCTGTAGAGTTGATGGAAGACAGATAGAGGATTTTTTTCCATGAAATCATTTAAAACAGGTTGGAATGACCCTGGAGTAGAATCCATCCAGAGCTTTCTTAAATTACATTTTTCTTTTTAATAAAGCTGGACAAGGTTTCAGTGAGGAGAAAATGGGGGCCCAGGCCCGGCTCCCACTGAGGGCAGTTCTGCTACAGAGATGAAACCTCATCTCATATGAGCAACCATAGCTCCACTGAGACCACGCAGGTCATTACTAAATCAATGAGGGATCAGGTGAAGATCGGATTCATAGTATTTAATAGCACCAGGATCACAAGCCTCCTTTTTCTTTCACCTTAAAGATTTTCAGGCATCACTAACCACCTTATCACAAACACGGAATTAGATCTCTTTGCTGGAGAGTTGAACGTAATTACGGTTTTAGCAGAGATACTTAATACATCCAGTGGAGAAAATTCAGTAATTTGTTCTGTCAACTGGGAGAACAACTTCAGTAGAAAACTATTTCATCTGCCCCTGCTTGAGATGATATATTTTATTTGAAATAATTTCCTCAGTCTGTGTCTGGAGGGTGAAAACTGACTTGTTCTTATTTATCTTTCTTTTGGGGCTGCATGAATTTGCGGCTCGTGAAGGCGAGGGGCTGATAGCAGTTAAGCGAGGCCGAGCATTGGCAGGGGAGCAGGACCCCACGTCCCTCTATGTTCCAGGGAATAGCCAGCCCTTACCAGGCACTGCTGCTTTTAAAACACCAATAACTGTGATCTACGCCTTGGATTTCCCATGGAATTTGGGGTTTGTAGAACACCCTTTACTGCAGCATCCAGACGGTGATCCCAGGTGCTCATCCCGCGCGCCGGCTCCAAGCACAGAGCGGGCGCCGACGCAAAGGCCGGTGTGAGCGGGGCTGGGGCCACCGCTTCTCCGTAGCCACTGGATGTGACCTTACGTGGTGCCCCGCAGCTGGAACTGAGCGTTACGGTGAGGTCACCAACCTACAAGAGGTTGAATTTCCCCGGCAACACCAACCATTCCAGCAGCATCCGGAACCGGCCACAGCCCGTGTGCGGGAGCAGAGCCCCGCGCTGCAGAGACGTGGGGATCATTTCTTTGCATGCAGAGGTTTGCGCTTCCACCGAATGCTCTGGCTATTCATAGCACACGTTTCCAAAGAATAAAGAGCAAACACACCAGTGTTTATCACCTATGAATCATGAACTATCTATTCGCAGCGAAACCAATTGCCTTTCATCCGTCCTGTCCTAAGAGCAGATTTCATATGGTGTGTGAAACCAAAGGTGGCTGCAAATCCTAAGTCAGAGATGAATCAGTTAGGAAGAACCCATTAAACAAGAATCCATGGAAATCCTCCTTTTTTGTTGTTAAATATTCCTACAATAAATGCTACAGTGTGACTTGCAATTTCCTCAAGTTCCTTTACTCAGAACAATGATGGTTGGCAGCCACTCAAACTACTTCAGTAAACTTTGTAAGATAGAAAGCAATTTAGTTTCCCTTTAAGACTCCATTGCTAAAGTTATGCTCATTGATTTCCAGCCTCATAATTAAAATTCCTCATTAAACATGCTTGACAGCTGAATGTGATGCCTTTTACCTGCTGCTGCTACCTTTTTTTTTGCTTTGTGATACCATTTCATTACAAAAGAACAATAGATTTCCTTTCAGGGTAACATAAGGGCACCGTGAGTAATGTACTTGCTATCCTACAGAAGGCCTAATATTGTTAATTTGCTAAATCAATTAAAAGAAACCACTTTGGAGAAATACGCCGGTCTCGCATATGGATCACATCAGACATAATGTGTATTAGTTCAAAGGCTGGCATCTCGCCCCAGTTGGCACCTAACCGTTTGCTCTGATCCAGGGAATTTGGCTCTTGATTTCAAACAAATGCATCCTGAAGGCTTAAGGCCAGAAGTAGCTTGATGTGATTTATTCTTCATACTTTCTCATAACAGAAAACCTAAAGAGCTAAAACAAAAAAACAAAAAAACAGCGTTATTTGGGGGCATTTGCTGCGACGGACATGCAAGCAGCAAGCACAGCACCAGCTCAGGGGCCCCGGGACGCCAAGCGGCCCCGCTGCCCGGACACCCCGTGCCCCTCGCTGGGTTTAGCGGGAGCTTTGGCCGTGTGCGACGGCCGCATCTCCAAGACCGCTCCTCTTCCTGCCAGCTGTGACAAGCCGGGATGGAGTGGCCCGATGCCGGGGGTTCATCCGCTGCCGCCTTTCCCAGAGCGGACCCGGGGCCTGGCCCTGCTCCCGAGACGTCTTCCCCAAATCCGCAGCGAGGAATCGGTCGCGGGGATGGCGCCGGCCAGCGAGGCACCGCGTGCAGGTTCCAGCTGTGGAAAGAGCCGCGGGATCGGGGAAATCTCCCGTTGTCGGCTCATTCGGAGCGGCAGCCCCGGCCGGGGGGAAGCCCATCCCTGAACCCACTGATTTCCTTAGGAGCTAAACAATATCGATGCTGCTAGTGGGCCTGACCTTGGCAGGGGCTAATTTCAAGCAACTTCAGCACACGCTGGTATTTCTTAAGCTCGAGCACTCAGCAAAGGAGCAGAGACTCCCTTCCCAATCATAAAATTAGCAGTGGGAGCAGTTTAAAAAGGCCGATTTAATTTTACAGTTATTGTTAAAACCATTAAGTACTGCCTAACGTAGCAGGGACCCAGTGCAAAATTCATCTCCTGAGCTGCTGTAGAAACCAAAAGGAGGACCAGAGCCCTGCTCATGAAACCACTACCCATTCCACAGCTTGGCAGAATGAGCAAATTGTGGCCACAGCTCTACAGATTTAACTCACCTACCCGGGCAAGCCGTGTGCCAGATACCATGGCAGCTGAGTACTAGGTAATTAGCAATGTATTAGTGACACGATGTCATCTGGCATCTTTTTATGAAAGTTCAATAAATGAGTGCTGCAGGAGTGCTCCGCTGCTCACTAGCCTTGCAACCCCCCTGCTGCACAGATCTGCTCTCGTGCACAGAAACATGACGCTGGTTTATAGCAGTGTCCAGTGATAGTTAAAGGGCTGTCAGCCTTTTCATTACGAACCCTATTTTTCTATAGTTTATAACTCGGACATTTTCTTCCCCAAAAATTGTGGCTGTGAAGCCCAGGCACCTGATAGTGTGAATATTTTAAGTCCTGCTAAGATGAAATTTGGTACCAGAGGCTGTGAATATGAAAGTGAAGGATATTCAGTCTGAAAGAGGTCACAGAAATGAAAGTTTAAAAGGAAAACAGCCAGATATGTCTGGCTTTGACACATAATGCTAACTTTCAAGTCACAGACGTCATCTGTGGGAAAGCAGTGACATCGTGGCTGCAGCCCCTGTACGGTTTTTGAAAACACCTGGGCACTATAAGGATTTCAGGATGCCAAGGAGAAGAGGGTACTGCTTCTGGCATTGCCAGAGAAGTACGGACAGCAAGTACTGGATATAAGGAATGTTTCAAGGATTTCTAACGTAAGTATTATCGAAATCCTGATCGGCTTCCAGGAGGTCATGACCACGCTCCTGCATTGACGTTTAAGTGTCACACCTAAAAAGGACTTGCCCTTTGGACATGGGAATGAGACAGGTCCTGAGCCACGAAGCGGGGGCAACGTGCAAAGGGGCGACAGACAAGAAGGGACAGAACCAAGTAAATGAGCAGCAACAGAGCAAAGTAAGAGCGGGGCTGCTTCAGGGGCCTCAGAAACCATATTACTGCCCAACCTCCAGTTTCCAGATGTTCCCATTGAAAAAAAAAACATATATATAGATATATATTTAGTTTTTTAAAAGAATGCAAATGGAGGAGGAGGAGCAGAAGCGAAGGAGCGAGAGGAGGAGAGCAGGCGGCGGCAGGCTCGTCGCCGTTCCTGCGCACCGGCCCTTTGCTGGAGCAGTATCCGTGGGAAGCGGCGCGGTCCCGGCTCTCCCGCGCGCCCGGCCCGCGGCGCAGGAGGGAGTTCTCCATGCTACGACATCATTCGCATTTTTGGACGCTACATCATCCTCACAACTGAGGAGATTCTCCTCCCAAAGTAAACACATTCTGGTGGGACACAGTGGAAATCTTTTGTGGCAGACATAGTGATGAAAAAAACAGCACTTTTGGGAAGAGAAACCTCCTCTCTGGAAGAGGCCCCAGTCTATCTCGCTGAACACGCTCTGCTTCCAACCTCTGCGGTCTCACTATCTTGTCACTGGCGGGAGGCGAGCGGGATTTATGAGGGTGAGCCCTGGCACCCAGCTCATTCGTTAAAACGCTCCCGTTCCTGGGAACATCTGGATGTGTTTTAGGCAGCTGACCCAGGCACACGGGAGCAGCTGTGGCCGTCACGGCGCCCCGACCCTCCGCGTCCTCGCTGGCTCCAGCCCCTTCCCTCCCCTCCACGTCCTTCCTGCTCCCGCTGCCTCCAGCCACCACGAAGCCTTTTGCTTTCTCAGTCCCATGGCCTTAATCTCCTTGTCTTGCACATCCCAGGCGGCTTCCAGGAGCCCCGGAGCGCTGTGACCGGTGTAGCAGAGGGATGCACATCCGCCGGGAGCTCCACGTGGAGCCGCAGCACCGCCACGGGGAACACTGGGACCCACGCAGGAACACGCGGGCTCGGGAAAACCCTCCTTCCCAGCTCCGTTTGCTCACACAAAGACGGCCTGTTCCTGCCGGGCTGATGCAGCAGGAGGTTAACCAGCACGGGTTATCTCCGGAGAGAACCAAAGGTGAATTCGACACACAAGAGTTTGCTGGGGAAAACCTAAGAGAGGTGGCAAGCGCAAGCAGAGGCAAAGATTTTAAATTAATTTAAAAGCAGCTCTGTCTTGGAAAGTAATTGGAAACATACCCGGCTCCTCCGGCCTTACAAGAGCCTGCCATCGCTCCGCGAGACACCGCCAAAGCTCCCCAGATGGGAGCCTGACCCGTCACGTGGCTTTTAATACCCACACGATGGCACTAAAATGGCCTATTAGATTTACAGTGTCATTAACCTTCCAAAATAAAATGAAAGTCTGCTCTGGAAAGGAGGGAGAAAAAAAAAAAAGGAAAAAAGGAGGGAAAAAAAAAGAATGAAAAAAAAGGAAAAAGAAGAAGAAAAAGAAAAAAAGAAAAAGAAAAAAATAAGGAAAAAGAAAAGGGGAAAGAAAAAAAAGGAAAGAGAAAAAAGGAAAAAGAATGAGAAAAAGGAAAAACACAGAAGGGTAACTGCCACTGGGTTTCGGGTAACCAGGCCGCGAGGAAATGCTGACAGGGGTCACTGTGGCATAATCTTTCATTCAGCCCCAAAGCTGTCACATCCTCCCCAGATGTCTGAAACCTAGATATAAATTTTCATTATCCGGCAGAATAGGGGCAGAGGTACACCAAATGATTTTTTTACCAATTAAATTATAGCTCATTGCCAGATTATGTGTAAACACTAATTTTGTGAAATTTTCTCGTGGTCATTTATCTACACTTATATGTAGTAGCACTGCTGAAGCTGGAAAAAAGCCACTTTTTTTCAAATTCAATTATTGTTTTCATAATCACATTGAGGACACATAAGAAGTGAATAAAAAATCAATGCTGTTCAGAGGAACTGAGCCTTGCTTGCCAAAGTAGTAAGAACACAACGTCTTCTTAATAAAAGCAGAAAGGATGCATCCCTTCAAAATCCCCAGAAATATACATACATATACATTTACTAACGGTGTTGCATAAAATTAAAGTCTAGAATTTACTGAGATAATCAGAGGAGCTTGCGAATTCAATGCAATGTTGAGGTTGCTCCTGGGAATCCGTTGAAGCCTCCGTTTGTTTCCCAGGAGCGGAGGGCTGCGCTGGGGGCCAGGGCAGAGCTGCCCCGCGCCCGCATCCCGCTGGGACCAGCGGCAGCGGAGCCGGACACAGCTCGGCAACACCCGAACCTCCGCCAAGAGCAAAATGAGACGTCAAACGAGTTGCTCAACTGAGCGCGAGTTTAAAGTGAGGATGGAGACGTATTTATTATGGAAGGAAAAGCTGGCTTGTATCATAATATTTTATGATCCTTCAAGGTGAATTCAACTAAGTATGAGAAATACCAAGCTCTCCCAAACCCTAGGTGGTTAAGACTGGTATTGTATTTCATGACGCCGCTCAGTGACGGTTCTGACTAGCTCGGAGGATATTCCAAGCAATAAACTGTTCCCTCCAGGTGCCCGCTTGGCTGCGGGGCAGAGCCAGGCATGTTGTCCTTGGGTGTCGCTCCCTCTTCAGCTCCCTGGGTCCACTCAGTGGTGGCTCCCTGGCCTCCATTTCCAGCAGGAAGGTCCCCTCCATCACCCATCCAAACTGTAAAAGGCAGTTGTTCTTCTGCTTTGTCTTCCCAAACAGGCAATGGCCACACAACCTTCCCGGGGTATTTTTCTCATCAGATTGTGAGTGATCATTTGAGTAATGGTCACAGTAAAAGTTGAAAAGCTTTTGCCAGTGACTTAATGCATGAACAGAGGGAAGCGCACAGAAATGCCGCATTTCCTTTTCCTTGTATGTAAAAGAAGGATATTAATATTCCTTTATGTCACAAGCAAGTTGCGAAGGAGGATCCGTGAATGCCTTTCTGTAAGGCTGGTATGCCCAGAAATGCAAAGCCGATGCTACTATCTTGTTTATTATCTTGCTTTTGGACTGTACCAAATGCTCTACACGACTGGATCACTGTCACCCTGTTTTGATGAAAGATGTGCCTTTGGTTATGGAGCACTCTGGAGACACCAGATTAGAGTTCAAAGGCTGCTGCCAGCATTAGTGGTAAATGCAGGAATTCTAAAGGAAGGAGATATCCTTAGTGCGAGCTTTTGCCTATCGCTTTGCTATTTCGCTCTGCAGCGGCTGGAGCTACTGTTTGAATCCGAGCTCCGTCCGAGTTGAAAGTTTGGGGCATGTTTATTGGATAACGCGGATTCTTTTCTATTAACCGTCAGCAAACACTTTGTATATGTCACAAGCCCTCGGCTCCTTCCAAGAGACTGGAATTTGATGGAAGAATGAAAAATCGCATGACTATTGTAGCATCCTGTAAGATTTAATAGATCCCCTGGAAGAAGTGAAGCACGCTCAGCTTCTATTGCAAACAGGGCATGTTGAGCAAACTCCATATTCTTATTTAATTTGGGAAATTCCACTTGGAGACGGAGTTTTATGGATGTCAAGAGCCATACTTCCCGCTGTAGCACCCTGGGAATGGCCTTCTCCTCTCTTGGATGCAGGCAAAGCTGTGCGAGCCAGTTTGGCCACCTCCCTAAAACGGTGCTCCCCACTGTCCAACGAGCGAGCACCACATCAAAAAGCGGCTCCAGCCGGAAAACATCAAGAAATCCGTCTGGGCAAGGCACGAACAAACAGCCCCACCCCCAGATCACACTCCCCATGTCCAGGGACCTCTGCGTTGGGCCTACGATTTTATTAAAAAATCCCACAACAAAACCCTTGCCTTGGGTACTATGCAACCAGCACATAAAATTCTGCCGGTCTGCTTTAAATTAAAACAAAAGTTGTACCAGATAGGATCTCTGATACATATTGAGTTGCTTTTCTCATCGGAGATTCTTCCTCAAACAGCTAAAAACAATTAGGATAAATGAGTAGATATAAAGGTCAGCAGTACAAACAATTCTGGGAAAGCTGGATAGCTCGCTGGATAGTCACTCTACTTCCGTTACCACAGAATGAATAGATACATGTCCAAATTCACTCGCAGCGATCTGATCAGAAAGATAGCCAAAGTTCCTAAGCAGCTTTTGTGGCTTTGTCCTTTTTTTCCGCGCAGAATGGCCCCTGCGCTGCAGATCTGCCGTTCCGGGCGGGAATGGCACCCATGGCCGGGCTGGCTCGGGAATGCCGTTCCTTAGGACTATGAGTCATCTGCACAGCGACTAATGACATCACTCGGGAAGGAAACAGGACAAGAGCAAAATCAATGGACAGCAGATACCTACCTATTATGCACTATAATTGTGCATTTACCAGTCTGCCAAGCCATAAATCTAGTCGTTTAAAACCCATTTTAGCATACATTCATATATGTTAGGAGGCTATTAACACAGGGCTGAATTATAGCAAATAGGCTTCTAAGCGGAGTCAGGATATGTACTTTTTAAATAATTATAGTGTTCAACACTGTAGTTAAGCCTCCGAAGGGTTTTGTATTCCACCGGCTTTTATCCCTAACCAATCACAATGGTAAAGAATAAATCCTCTTAGGTTGCAACTTTCCATGCCTGAGCTCATGCCTCATAGTAAGTATTGATCATGGGGGGCAAACTGCAACTCCCTAATTAGGAGAAACTAGGAAATAATGATTGTATGGGGTCAGGGCCACACTGGGCTCCCACTGCAACGCGTGGAGGGCCGTTCACTGGTTTTATTCAGTGTTGGATGGAACCATTTAAGAATCTCCACTCCAAAATGGAGAGGTTAGAAAAGGGTGAATTAGGCCCCAGGAGACGTTTGGAGGAGTGGGGGGTTTTGGGGCCAATAGAAAGTGTTAACAATTTAGTGTGATGAACGCAAGAGTCACTGCAAACAGCAGATAGCGGCGAGTAGCACGGACGGGTCATTAGCAACCATGCAAATACTTGTACTGCGGTACCTAGCAAAAAACTTGTTCTCATACCAGTGGTCTGACATGTAAGGGCTCTATAACGGGTTTTGTATGAGCAACAGTAACGACTTTGGTCAAAAACAGTCAGGTTTTAAAATATTCATTATGATGAGGAATCCACGGGAAATGGATTTTAAAACACCAGAAAGATGTGCTAATGATAGAGCACTGCTACCCACAGAAATTAGCACATGGTCACAGTACCAACCAGAAAAGAAAAGGAAAAGAAATCAGCAGGAAAAACTTGAAGCTAGATTTAATATCATACTCTTCATTCACCCACTTGAGTCTACCATAACTACGGAAGAGCCGTGGGCAGCGCGGATGGAGCGCTGCTCACACGCACGGGTCCTGATTCCCATGGAATCGGCACACTCGGCTTCAGCCCTAACAGTCCCATAAAATGTACGCCACAATCCCTAAGTGCATTAGTATTGATACAGGCTGAAATACAAAATCATTCGCTTTGACTTCCCTCACACATATACATCACACTTTAAAATCTTCTTAATAATAAATGCAATTTCTACATAGTTTTCTATCAAAATAGGATTTTTTTTCCTGGATGATGTAACGAATTGCTTAAATTCAGAACAAAGATAATCTAATGCTTCTAAGAAACAGTTTCCCCTCCTGCAAAGCCCAGCCTACTGCTTTTTATCAGTTTTGAGTCAAATTCTTAGAAATTATGAAGAAACTCCAAAACTTCACCTTGCTTTTAATGCAATTCTTCCTTCTGCATTCCGATGTTTTCCCTGCACTCCATGGTTCCGCCAGCGCGCATCCCGTCTTCCAGCCAGGCACAAGAAGGCACTAAGAGACGCAGTCACCATCACATGAACCTCCAAAGGCTCAAACACAATTTTAAAAATGTTGCAACACAGGAATCACCTCAGTTAGCGGCAGAGCTAAAATAACCCCATAAACACATGAATAATGCAGCAAAAAGTAATTAGGAATTAGTGAAGTTTTAGCATGGGTCATTATAGCCCTTCGGAGGAGGGTGTTGCACTAACTCAAGCGCTATGGTGGATGCTGTCAAAAACAGGAATTTGCAAAAGCATAAAACTTATCTTCATTGCAGCATTCCTTTGAGACAGACAAAAAAGAGAAGGGTTACTACAAACTTCACTGCTGCTGGGGGTAAGGGAGCCTGTTTTTAGCAACAGCCGCGCGGCTTCGCTGCTATTACATAAGCCGGGCGCCCGCAGCGCCTCCCCGTGCGCCCAGCCTCTTCCTCCCGCCCTGCTTATCACAATTAATGATGTGGGACGGGGCCCGGGGCCCGCACCATGTGCGTGAACTCAGTTTCCACATGGTTAGCCAGAATATGAATGCTTGCTTTTGGGGCCAACCATTTAACGACAATAAATATTTACTTGGGATATGTGAATTCCTAAGCTCCTTTTGCAACCGTAGCAATTGTGCTGCTGCATAATCTTCCTGTCACGATGCGTCGTTGTCAAAGATGTCATCTAGTTTCTCAGTTTTGCTTTTTCATTAAAATGCCCTGGGAAGAGCTGTTAACTGGACATGTTCATCCCCAGTGCCTGGGTTTTTGTAAGCTTGGCCAAATTTATTTAGAAGTCTAAATATAGGTTGAGCTAGGAGCCTAACTGGATACATCCACGTCTAAATTTTTTGGCTGCTTTTCCTAACAGTTAGCTTTACCTTCTTCCCAAATGTGAATCTGACTTGGCAAATCATCTCACAGGCTTTTCAGGCCCTGCCTCAAGCATGAAAATCCCCGGGATTTCTGCAGCATTTGCTCCTATCAGCAACCACCTCGGTGCTGCATCCTGGTGCGGCACCTCTTCGATGGCACCGTGTTGAGATCGCTTCACAGTGTAATATATTGGAAAGTATAATTGATATTTTTATAATACACCAGCTTCTGTCCCAAAGTGGACTACTTGCTCTCTTTCCAAAGCCCACGGCGAGCTAAGCACAACCTACACCTTCTCGGGAGCCACTCGCATGGGCGGAGAGGCGGGTTCTGCAGGACAGAGGCAGCACGCAATCGAAACGCTGTAAAACGGCAGAAAATGTAGCTCGGGAAGCTGGGACTGGAAGGAGAAATATTTTACGTAACCAGACAGAAGAAGGAATCTATGAAAACCTTGGCTGGTGCTCCCTCGTTATTGAACTGCTCCTGGAATACGAGTTCTTAAGATATATAGGGAGAACTAAGGAGTTTGATCCAAATCCCAGGGAAAGATTCCTGCTGAGCTCAGCGCGCCTCAGACTTTCCCCACAAAGGGATGGAAAACTTTTGGGATAGGAACGGCATCATCTTCGGTGCGCAGGCATGCCGAGCTTATGGGATACTATTGATATTACTACATTAGTGAAAACAGAAACCAAACAAGCCAGTGTGATACCTAATTCTTCCAGTAGATACAAAAATACCAATTCCAGCTTACTCCAGTCTTTGTACTTTCCCCCAGCTCCCCCAACTCCCCAACTTATCCCAATTCTTCCTATGTTATCTACAAAGCCCTTAAGCACAGATCCGTTTTTAAGAAGTGCTCAACCTTTTGGCACCTTCTGTTCCTCTTCAGACCATTTGGAGAGCCTCGCGGTTTGCTGGCCTGCTCTCAGGAGCCGTTTCATGCCTGCAGTTGTAAATAATTACGCTGCACAGTCACAGATTCATCTTCCACATTCCTTTCAGGATGAGAGGTGCCAAATCATTTCCTGTTTTCTAAATACAAATGATAAATGCCCATATTTGACATAGCTTTAAGTAGTTTTCATTTTGGAAACTTTCCTGATGCCTTTTTTTTTTTTTTTTCCTCCCACTGAATGATCTATAAGGTGCTGTGTTTTATTGTGCGAATATTTCAGCATGCCGCTCCAGCAAGCAGAATCTTTTTCTGACTTTCTTTTATTCTAGAGAGCCCAAATGGTCGAAGGGTTTAATATCATAACACAGGGCAGGAAGCAAGCAGAGCTATGTGACAAACCAGACACTGCTTGTGTCTTGAGCGCAGTGAAGGACAATAATTACCGCTCCGCGGGGAGCGATTAGGCTCACTGAAGCCTCAGTGATTACTCTTTTCTTTGCTGACCACATAATCAGACCTGGAAGTCTGAAGTTATGTGCAGTTTTGAGAGGGCAAAATTTTAGGGAAGACACAATCAGCCAATTCCAAAAGCAGCAAGCTACATTCCTGCTACATAGTCTTCTTTATACTACACATATATTATTCAATTACTATTATTTGCGCAACACCGCCTAAATAATTATCAGGAGAAAAAGAGTAATAGGATGTCAGCTCGAATAGCAAGGAGTAGCAGTCAATATTAATAAAAAGTCTTTTTTTTTTTTCCAGCACTGCCACAGGTTGCACAGATTTGTCTTAGGAAGTATGTGCAAAAGAAGAAAATGGGACTATCTTTGGTATCAGTCTTGGCAAAACGCTAACAGTTTTCAATGGCCACCTGTGTAGCAAAGGGAAGAGGCCAAAGGATATTGGGGAGAATGAGCAAAGAAACCAAAATACCCTTTCCACTTACCAGAAACCATAAGAGAGGCCAGTTTGCTTTCAGGGTCTCTTGTTCCTATAAAACCTATTATTTGTTTGATAACTTGCAGATAAGAATGGGAAACATGGTTGTTTAGTGGAAAGTCAAAATGTTCCCATTCACCTATTTCTTCAGCCAGTGGATTGAACAAAAAGCCACAGAATAAATGTATCACTGCTACCACTTGCCCTTAGCTCACTTCCTTCTGACAACAAATCTCAGGTTAGCAGATAAGATTATGCCCCATCTGCTCTGTTTTAGAGTGACAGGTGTATCCCTTTCCACAGCCAAAACGCAGAAGCTCTCACTTGGGTCAAATGCTGGTAGGGCTATGTTTACGATAACTTTATTTTTCTTTTCAAGGATATGGCGAGTATTTTAGCTGCCCTACAAACTCCTAGTTTTTAACACCGAAAGGGAGTAATGAGATAACTATGAAAGTATCACAGGCTCTGAACACGCTCTGGGGCTAAGTTGGTAACATCAGACCTGGTTCGCAGAGGCGCTAAGCAGAGAGCTGCCCTCCTGCCTTGGCTGCTTGAACCACGCCGGGATCGTGATCCCACTCCGTGAGAGTGAGACTGCAAGTGAGGGCTCCAATAATCCATGTCAAGATAGAAGAGTTATTAGGAAACAGAATATTTGGCCAATGCAAAACACTCGATGAGCTAGGCTGGGGCAGGAGGGGGGCACTGCATATCGGGATGAAGCTGCTAGCATTTCTACTGACCCTGGAGACTCAGATCACGGCTTTCAGCCTCAGTTTCTGACAGTTTCTCTGGCAAATAATCACATTCTCAGTCTCAAGCATGTGCGGGGAGGTAGACAACATGCATTTGTCTGATGTCTTGAATTAGGACCTTAGCGACAGCCAGGGTGAGAATGAGAAAGGAAATATCTCACTGAACCTGGTTACTGCAGGAAGGTTGATAAAATTCACCACGCGCCGCTCCTCACCCCTCTCTCTTTTCAGTTCAGCAGCTAAAGCTGTTTGGGTGAAAAATTCTGGACTCTGTTTAGGTGAGTAACAAATCGTGCTACTGTTTCATTCTTCTTTTGCCATTAACTCTTTTATCGTGTTGCTGGCAGCACTTCTCATTTCAACCTGCTCACCATATGTGCATATGCTCATGCCTTCTCCGCTACTAATTGCTTCTCTTCGACAATATCGTCTGTACGTGCACACCATATTGCTGTTTTTATCACTCTAAGCCTATTAATGACCAGACTTATAGTTCCCAAAGGAATTAATATTAACCAGCTCTCTAAATATTGTTCATGTCTCTAAAAAACTCCTGTCTCTTGGAGCCTGGCTCTGGTTGTTTGCAATTAGATTGCTATATTTCATCCTCTGGGGCCTGGAGTCTTAACTTTTGAAAGAAGCAGATCAGCGAAATTTATGAGAGTAATATTAATATCTAGGAAAGGCAAAACTTAGGTAAAGTAAACAAGTCTTTCGTCTTAGCTGTTTGCTTACCTAGGGTCAAAATCTGCCCTCAGCTATACACACGCAAGTTCAGCAGGTCCCAAACATACAGATTTCTATGGAAAGAATTTGGCCTTAGATGACTTCAGAGGTTTCTTTGTCAATCCAGTTTCCCAGCGAACACCAAGCACTCCTACAAGAGGTTACACTTCACCGTTCCAAAGAAAAACAGTTGTAAGTAGATACTCATTTACTAGTATTTAGAGAATGTGACAGGATTTTGCTTAGGAATTTGATATCCGCAGTCAGCCTAAAAAAAGTAGCAGCACGCCGCTCACGAGCCGTCCCCGCAGCGCGAGGAGCCATGCGAGGCCGATGACAAATGTGCAGCAAATGACCCAGCGATGCGATTCTCTGTAATGCCTAACAAGAAAACCAGTCTTAAGAATAAACAGCACTCCATGTAATTTGAAGCGAGAGAATACCAGCTAGCAGATGATTATGTTCCCTGTGGAACCAACATGAAATTAATATAAGCTAAGTGGCTTAAACCAATTTTATCCTACGACTCTGTTCTGGGAGACAGGAGAGGAGGATTTAAGATGTCATTCACGTCACACTGGTTCCTGCTGGGTTATTTAGATGCCTGTAGCAGGCTGGCTTTGCAAACCCCGTCCTGGGGCACCCAGCTGGCCCCACGCGCCCTAGCAGGAGCTGGGCACCTCACTCAAGCTGCAGATTTTGCTACGGGAAAGTTGCTGCTGGAGCCAGGGGCTTAATGATTAGACACTGAAAACCTCAGCATTGCAGCACCTAAATCCTTTTGTGAATCCAAGTTTACATCCAAGAAAAACCTATGATTTCTTATTTTTAACCCCTTCTTCTTCTTCAGCATAAAGGCTGAGCTTATAGGAAGACTGTGACTGGCCAGGGATGGCATCCAGACCTCGGCCTCTCTCCCCGCAGCACACGGAGTTTCCCTCCATGTCTCACACTTTGCAGCTGGGCTAGTTTGTGTCCCAGGCTCCACGGAGCAAAGGGACGTGGCGAAGATGGCCCCCTGCTATCGGGCGCACTGTTGGCAAGGACAGACACCGGCTTCAACTCTTCAGCAGGATTTCCTCTCACATTGGAGCTGTAGCATATCAACTACTGTCAAGATTGTTTTACTGGAAGACAGCTTCCAGGAGTTGTGCCGTCGGGGACCGAGGCTTATCAGGAAAACAAGGAAGCTCTTTTAGGAAGCTCTTTAGGAAGGGAGAGAGGGCCTCTCGTTTTCTTACAAGGAGCCTAATTCTTGTCACATCCTTTGCTGTGCAGATAGGTGTATCAATACCAACTTTGTTCGCCGATCGTTTTATGTATTGCATTAAAAATCAGACATCGTTGTTTCAGTAGGAGTCTCTCTGGTGCACAGAATTGCTGGAGGGGGTGTGAGGATGACTTCATTTTCCCTGTGCTTTCTCTGGGCTCCCATGTGGTGACTCATGCGGCTACTACAAATTGCTCCACACTTTGAGCTGAATCACAGAAGCCACCTTAAAACAGTGGTAGGTCTAAAAACAGATAGTTTAGATGAACTTGGTCTTGACCAGCATTGAATTTTCTCTGGTTTTCATTTTGAAAGAACACACAGGAAAGCTTTGCACACGCAATTGCAGATCCCTACGGATCTGCAAAAGCAGCAGCTTGAGGTTAGCGTGTGCCTTGCTGACTCAGGCCACCGTGAGCAAAGCAAGCTGAAATGAGAATCAGCTGGAAATTAATTGTAGTCTGGTGTAAGAGTGTTCAAATGTGGAATAGTTAATTTGGATGAGCTGGTTTACATGTATACAAGAGTGATTTTGCATGTAAATACAGCAGCAGAAGTGGAAGAGATGGGAAGGACAATCTAACACTAATTCATGAAAAGGAATAAAACCACAACTATTTGTGGTAGCAAGAGGAGAGGATCAGGCTCCGACTTGTCCCAACCTGGCGGAAGTTTGGAGAGGAAAGCTCCAAATCACCCCAGTCAACACCTACCCGAGGCCAGGATCGGACCAACCTCAGTTACCCGGCACGGTGCCCCAGGCAGCTCTGGAGGCTGCTCTGAGCGTCGCTGCCTGGTGCGGCTCCGGCGCCGGGCTCCGATGCCGGAGAGGGGAACTGGAGGGGCGCTTGCCGGTGGGCACGCGGGCACGGGCCCGCCCCGCTGCGCGCGGGCCGCTCGCTCTCATCCGCGCTGGACCTTTCACTTGGCTTTTGACCTTTCACTTGGCGCTGTCCTGTCATTTCCTCGCGTTCACAAATTTTAGCCTCTCACTTGACCTGTGACCTGCGACCTTTCACTTGCCCCTTGACCTCATAAATTCTGGAAGCCCCTAGACGTAATCGCGGGACAAATAAACAAGCGGCCGCGAGCAGCGGAGCCCAAGGGGCCGAGGTGGAGGAGCCCGGGGACGCCTCCCTTGTCCTGCTGAGGACACGTCACCGGCGTGAGGCCTCCGCTTTGACCGTGCTCTTTGCTATGCACGAAAACGCCACTCCAGAGATCGCCGCCCACAAGCGTGGGCAAGTCCTGACCTCCAAAACCCTGCGAGGGACTCCCAAGTCCAGTCCCCCAGACCCCGAGCAGCCTATTGCTGTAGGCCTGGATCCTCCTTAGGGGAGGAATCAAACAAGCCTCCGCTGAGCCTTTTCCCCCTCCTGGTGAATTCTAGTCCCAAAGGCTTCAAACACAAAGCCACGTTCAGCCTTCAGTGCAGCACGACAGTGTACGATAAGGAAGCTCCCGGTACCCCAGCCGCACGAGGGGTTATGTTTTCAGTCACGAGCAGCTCTGCCTTTACCAAATCTAAGGCAGGGGGTCCATATAGTGACAAGGAAATGACCAAATGAATGTAACAACTTTGCAAAATAAACAAATTTCACGAAAGAAGCTATGGGAAAGATGAAACCTCATGGTCAAATAAGTATGGTGATTTTAATTAGGTCTTCAGAAAGACTTGAAGCATATAGATCTTTATATATGAGTGACCTAAAAGCACGGAGCTGTATTAATGGCCTAGACATTTGTTCTGTCTCTCACCTTCATTCTTTTCTGCAGTCTTCAGGTGAGAAATGCAAGCACTATATGAACGACTCATAACATCATTGCCACCCCAAAGCTAACCTCAAACTGCCTGTTCTTTCCTCCTTCGCTTGCTAGAGGAAAGGCCAGAGGTGGGAAGGAAGCTGCAGAAGAGAAACAGGGACACCGCAGCGCCGTGCGAGCAGAGCAGCCTCTCTCTTTGGTGCAAGCAGCTCGTGTGTAGAGTGTAATTGTACATGAGCAGGACGCAAGGTGACGTGGGGACAGACAGCAGCAGGGCCAATCTGCCAATCCACTGCAGAGGGCATCTCTAACAAAAAGGAGCCGGGGGACCACTGATCTACTGTGACACGTAATGTAATGGACCAGTGCATGCTGTCACTTTACTTGAATTCGGTGTGATTTTATGTTTTGGAAGTAAACTATTTGAAATTCATGGAAAGAAAGACTATGCAGAGAAAGCAACTGAACAGAGAGGATGATCAAATCTTTGTATTCCTCCAGGTATAGCAAAAGATTTCAAAGATTGAGATGAAATTTTGCATATCAGAGGAATCACAGGTGTCACTGCACAAAAAAAGAAGTGTTCCTCACTTAGAGGTGATCTGTTTTGTGATTTTCTAATATAAGATAATTTTGCAAAGTGATAAAGTATATTTCCACCAATGTGGTCTTGTCCTCACTAGCGCAGCAAGCAAATCTCAACTGCTGGGGCTTTTTCTGCCTCATACAAAGCTGACTGTATATGAAACCCTGCGGAAGTTTCAGTGTCCTAGTCCACAGAGAGCTGGAGATCACTGAGAGCTAAGAAATTATAGTGGTAAATCAGAGCAGGAGTGCGACCTATATGCAATAAAGCAGCTCCTAAAATCAGCGCTTGCTTCAGGTAACGTGGCTGCTGCTTTGCCCTATGACCAGGTGCTTATTTAGGCACTGCAAACCTGTGCTGAAGACTGCACAGCACCTGCATTTATTCCAGTTTCTTTTCTCACAGCATTTTCGGATATCTTCCATTTTGTCTGCAAATGTCAAGAATGAGCTATTGAAAGGAAAGGACAAGTGATATGGATTGGAGGAAGATTACTCTTACACAGGGCATTTTTCCAACTGCACTTATTTCATATTTTCATTAGTGATCTTAGCATAGAAAGTAGGAGGGTGTAAACAAAATGTGTTTTTATCACAGGTTTGGGATACACTGTGGATAAGTGAGAATTCAGATCTTTTGTAGGAAGAACCGGGTGCCCTGCAAAGCTGAAACAGGGATGGTATTGAACAGTACAAACAGCAAGTTATCTGTTACAAGCTCAAGACCCGGCCTTCATCCTTTAGAACGGAGAAAGATTCGGGTACTGGTTATTATGGATGTCTATGTGGGATCAGTGAGACAAACCCGGAGAAGGGCAAAAGTGTATCGAGGATGAATTAAGCCAAGGGATTGTTCACTCCAGCACCCAGGACGTGCTGAGACCTCAGGGCCGTTAAGTACGATGCAGCCACCCGCTCTGCATCAAACAGGCCCGGCGCACGTTCACAACAGGGTTACTTGGATAGACCATCTGCGAGAGGCAACAAAAGGAGTCCGGATTGTTTAGACAGGAAAACAGAAGAACCTGGCAATTCTTATCCAGGTCGGCTTCCCACCAGCCTCGGTGGGAATAAAAGCTGACGATTTCCTGACGTTACTGAAGGTTTTGTCCTCGAGTACAATGGGAGCAGAATCAGATCTTGAAAAATAGAATTGGACCCAGAGGAGTCAGGGCTGGGAAAGCCCCAGCACTTTCTGTTTTGAATTGAGCAGGGCTATAAAAGTCCAATAAAATTCATATTGAAATATGAGCTAAAAGAAGTGTGTATCACTGAATTAGGCCAGTCAAGGCAATTAATTAAGTGCTGCATATATATATATATATGTATATACATATATATAAAGCATTCTTTAATTCACTGTTAGCATGCTTATGTTTTTCCTTGTGATTAAATATGTTTGTAAAAAGCACCTCGCCTGCAGAAGTGGAGCCGTAAAGAGTCTGAGCAACTTTTTCCCACGCTTTGGGTTCAGAAGGTTCTTTCACTACAGTGTCAAAACCCTGGAATTCCATTTCCTGCCTCTAATTTAAGTGACTAGCTTTCCCGTGTTTTATTGTCTATAGATTTATCAAGCAGAAGGTAAATTATTTTGTTAGACACATCGTTTTATTTCCAAGATAAATCTGGGGAGGTCACATTTAGGGAAACCAAGAGGAAGAGCCCACGGAGGCCCATTTAGAGCTTGTAAGCACCTCAGATCTGCTTGTCTTCTGAAAACTTCCTCAAAATGTTTCATCCTCAAATAAACGAAGTCCCATTGCCCAGATCCTCTGGGCCCAGAACAATTAGATTCTAAAGACTGTGATGCACATTCGTATTTCTGTTTCTCCTAATATGTAAAAGAAAGAAAGAGCTTCGGTCACCTGAGTGCACAGACGCACCTCTTCAGCCAGGCTGTGCATTTCGATCCTATGAGGTTTGATTAAAAACCTTAGACATAGAACACCCAGGCCCACGGTCTGCATGAACACTGGGTGACTCAGACCTGAGGGCAACGTGGGCTAGCAGGGAAGGACCACGGGATTCAGCAAATCCACGGATGTGCGAACAGCCCGCGGGGGCATCCGAGGAGGAGGCTACCAGCAGACAAAAGCAAACGCCTTTCCGAGGCAAGAACACAGAGGCTTGGGGATGCAACAACCATCCTCAAAATCAGACACAATATCCTTGGCTCAATTATTTAAGCAGGAATATCTGGTTCTTTGGGAACGCTGAGAGCTCCCCGCACGAGAGCAAGGGCGCCGAGGGTTGGATCCGGCTGCCCCGGGGGCCCCTTGGGAGCACGGCCGGCTCCCGGGAGCTGCGCCGCGCCGCCGGGAAGCACAAACAGCCTAATGAAACCGCAGCGTTTTGTTCCGCGCGGACCTGGACTATTTCAGCCACGAGCGCTGTGAGCAGCCACAGGTGTTGCACTAAATAAAGCCATAGAAAGTGTCTAAACGGCAACAGTGGAAGCCCTGTTCCCAAATCCTTGTCTGCTTTCTATTAATAGCCGGATTCCTTGCGATCAACAGCCCCAGCCGTGTTTACCTTATTTTTTCGGCAGAAATATTTTGATAAGGAAAGATCTACTAAAAATGACTACTGCTTTTTTGGGTCAGTTTGTCCTCGATGAAGCTTTCAATCTTTTCGCAGAGGGGGAGAACATAAACTCGTGACTCGGGAGAGAGAGGAAACCAGGGGTTAGCGGGGTTGGGAGGCCAAGTAGGCTGCACCAGACCCCCTCCGTCAAGGCGAGCCCTCGGCAGCATAACTAGAAACAGACCACGCCGAAATCCCAGGGTTCATGAGCACTAACATAATTAGCTGGGATAAAACTAATATTCCCGGGTTAAATTTCACCTCAACACAGAGCGGCGGTTATTAGGGCGAGCCTGGTGCGAATGAGGAAAGATGTGTTTCATTTGGGACGTGGCCGCGGAGCGGGCGAGCGCACGCCGGGCCGCCTCCTCCCAGGCACGCTGGGCTGCTGGGGGCGAGGGCGGCCGGCGCGCTCGCTTGCCAGCGAAGGGGGCTCCTGGGTGGAGGCGTTTATCGGTGCCGGGGGAAAGGGCCGCGCGCCGAAGGCCCGGGCCGCTCGCGCCTGGGAAAAGAACCACAAGCACACCGGAAAAATGCGGCGCAGGAAATGTTTGACCACTGTTGCATCGTGAGATATCAGAAGAATTTCACGTTGGCAGCTTCCTCCGCTGAGGGCCAAAGAGCCCCAGGGGGCTCGCAGAAACACACACACACACAAAAAAAAAGAACACAAAAAACGTAGAAAACACCCCCAACTCCAGCAGCCGCAAGCACCCTTCCCCTTCGCCAAGCGGGAAGCCCCTTTGGGCGAGCGCCCCGAGCACCGCGCGGGGAAGGGCAGCTCTCCGGCCTCGCGCGTCTCTCCCGCGCGCCATTTGCAACGAGCCCCCTCTCCCGGCTCGCCGAGCGAGAGCGTCTCGGCCTCGCGAGCGGCGCCCCCCCAGACCCTCCCCAAACAAAGCTACTAATGTGTGGTCATTTTGCTGGCGGCGGCGCGCGGCGCTGATAACGCCGCGGCCGGCTATTCTCCGCGGGGCTCGCTGCTGGAAGAGCGCTCCGCACCGCATCCCCCGATGCCTCTGATGCGGGTGATCCTCCGACTGCGCGGCGCCAACCACAACATGCTACCCACCGTGAGAGAGCGGGACACAGGCTGCTCTAGTCAGGAGTTATCGTCTATCATACTGATTGACGAAACCAAGAGTGAGCAGAAAAAATAAACACGAACAGAGGCTGCAGTGTATGGGGCAGTCAGCTGGGAGTTTTAGTATTTGCCCTTGGTGATCCTACTCTCATGGTAGGTTATCTTTTCCTTGTGCTATCATTTATCATAACTTGGAGGGCCGGAGGGAGAAGCCAGCCTACAATTTCTCTATTGGCCGCATTCATTAAGCTCTTCTTTTTTTAGCGCTGCTTCCTCTGCCCCTAATAACAATCCCACCCCCTCGGTCCGTATTCCCCGAAGAACGGTGAAACCAAATCTAAGCACAGGCCTCCCCTTTTACTCCGATTACAGCACTCGACCATTGCAAGCAATTAACCTCTGTTATCCCGCCGGCCCCG
>VZSV01000051.1:4293223-4310462 GCA_013398735.1 Nothocercus julius
CGCCGCCCGGCCCCGGCTGCGCCTTTTGTCGCTAACATCTCCTGTTTAAATAATGGCAGTTGACTCTTGCAGGCACAGACCAAGCCCTGTATTGGCCTTGACAGCCGCCATAAAGCACTCCCTGAAGTGTCAGTAACAAAGATGATTTGTATGTGGCTCGCCGTCGCCCGCGCTTCTAATAGCTTTCTCATTCCAGCCCCGAAACACCGAGCGGAGAGCAGCTGCTTAAAGCTGATACAAGCATTTCTTCTCTCAGCAGGCCATTCTTGCATAACCATTTATTTTGCAGAGTTTTAAAGTGCCTGAAGGATTTAATTATGTACATAGACAACCCCTATAAACTCTATTCTAGGGTTTTTATTGACTTTTGTGCTGGGCAGCTCTTAGGCATTTCAATTAAGTGTTTTTATAAGAAAAGCAACAATATAGTAAAAGAAATATATTCTTTATAGATAGTTCCAAACAGTTTGTGCTGCTTGAATAAAGTTTATTTAATTGACGAGGATTTAGAATATCTTATGCTGCAGTTTGGAAGATAGGCCCGTTTGGACCCTGGAGCTGCCTAAATGGGCCTGCCAGGACCACTTAAGTACCAGGGGAAAACAGCTCGGATCTGATTACTTAATCCTAATAATGTGTTGTGAAACTTTAGGAGACTACCTGCCATTTAGCAGCGCGGCCCAAATTGCAATGGTAAATGGCCGAGAGCAAAAGGCCCGCTCGGTCTCGCTGCGGGTCTGGAGGAGCCGGGATGGGGGCTGAGCGTCCTGACGGTCCCGAATCCGAACTGCGCCAAGGGCCGATGTCGCCTTTATCTGCTTGCCTCGATTGCGGCTCTCCAAACTGTTTACGAGGCTTCTGCAAACCTGCATTCATTAGGGTGTAGGGTATTTCGGTCACAGCAGGTGGCCAACAGGAGACCAGGCCTGTTTGTGAAATATGTAATACTTTTTTCATATACTTTAACCAGAAATGTGCACCTCAACAGCTCTCCTAACTGTTCTAATTTCCCTTTCTCCTCTTAATCTGCTCTGCGAGCCATGAGCTTGCATTAAAACCCACCTAAAACATTTCACCCAGAGGCAATGTAATTCCGAAACAAGCAACCAACATTTCACAGCTCTGGAGTAATAGATTAATTTGAACCTAATGTTGCCGTCGTTTACTGCTCCAAATGTTCTGGTGCAGACATAGCCGGGGGGCACGGCGCTGTGGCATGCGCAGCTCCTGGAACCAAAGCTACAGTTGGCTAAACATCTGTGCATCACATTTGCCATGTGCCTCATTATCCTGCGCCCCACTGTGCCTACCTGTCCCAATCAGCGTCTCAGCCACAGGCTATCCAATTTTTTTCCCAACTAAGAATCTTTGTTCTCCTTCTCACTTACTAAATTTTTGCGAGACCTCTGCACCCGAGCAGTAGGGATCCTGTGCATGTGAACCTCCGAGGTTCTCCAGCTTCTTAATTCTCCATTAGGAACAGGAAAATTACAACATTAAGTCTCCGACATGTCACTGCATAAATTCTACCATTTGCAGAATCTAATATAAAGTCTGTGACTAAGCACATAAGCATGTAATAAAGAGCCGAGTTGTTTGTTTTGACTTTAACAAGTTCGGTCTGCATCAATTATCTGTAAGTAAAGAAAGAGTAATTTCCAATTCCAGATAAAAACGCTTGTCACAGAAAGAAAAGATTATTACATCCCAAATCAAAACCAACTGTTCCCAAAAAGTTTAAAGAGCCAGCCTTTTAAAATTCATTGACATGAGAACAAAAATACATATATTTGCGTGTTCATATGAAAATAAAATCAACTTTTAATAGCAAAACGCGCCTGTTTGGGCATTTAAAGCTCTCCATTTAATTCTCTATTTATAGCAACATGTGCAAAAAAGGCACAGTGCCTTTATCTAAAGCTGCTATAGAGTAAAGAGGAGAAAGTAAAACGCGCCGCAAAGCAGAACCGGGGATTTATCTCAAACCAAACATATCAGTGTCTAAAAACTAACAGCTCATCACTGGATTAAAAGGTTACATTGTTTTCGCTTCATTGTATGAAGCACTTGAATTTGCTTTAAGTTTATATCCTTTGGCCGAACTCCAATTAGGAGAAATTGAAAATACCTTTGGGCTAACAACACAATGTTCATCCTCTTCAGAGGACACCCAGAGAACTGGAACCTAACGTGCATTATGGTCTGCTTCCTCCCAACCGCATAAAGAGGCCTTGATGCGGGCAAAAATCACATTTATACCCACTTAGAGCCCCTTGGCGCTGGGCGGACGGAGAGGCAAGCCCTGCAGCCAAGTGCCATTAAACAGAATAAACACTTGCGGCATGACTGCGTTCCTCCGCCTGCAAGATTCCTAGATGTTCGCTGCAAACTTTGCCTAATGTTCATTTTTAATAGCTCTGTTTATCTGCCCTTCCCCGAGCAGCTGTCAGTTCAGCCACCAGTCTTACCTGCTGCAGTTCATGAACTATATTAGATTTCTACACATAATTCCAACACACACGCGCGCACTGCTAGCACGTTTCATTACATGCTTGAATTAATTTATTCTATATGGAATTTGTTACCTTTACCATAAAAAAATGTAACTATTCATTATTGAGAGCAGACAGATGGAACATGTTCAATTTAAGACATCAATAAGAAGCGGGGGGGCAAGGGGAAATCTTATAATCCATGTGGCACAACCTATTCCATCTGGTACTTCCAACTTGTCTGCCAAGACTTTTTTTCCTATATAAAAGTGAACATTTCTCTTTGGAGTTAACGGAACATTCTTGGGCATTAAGGCTCTGTATCTGATTTATAGATAACAAGCAACAACACACACTAAAAATACAATATTTTGAAAGCATAATCTGTTTCATAAGGTAGCGGTTCTGAGCCTGACCTGGGAAAAAAAGCAAAACAAAAAAACAAAAACCCCACAAACTCCAGGAAATTGTGTTTATCTAAAAATGTTATCTAGGCAGTCAGAACAGAAGCTGCAGCTTTTGCTTTAATGAAGCATGAAAGTGATTCAGCAAACTGTTTTGGTCTCTTTAAAACAAATATTAAGCTACATCAATACTAAATTAGACAATAAAAATGTTAGCAATCCCTTAACAGGAAGAAAGAACTTTTTAGCACATTCCCCCTCGTATCCAGCCTCGAGAAGATAACGCCAAAACTGCGAGCTTTTGGCAGGCATCAAAATCAATTTTAACTGTTGGTTAAAAGGCTACACTATTAATTGAAGTTTATTTCTACTAAATGGTAAGATAATGGGGCTAAAGTCATCATTTTTGTAACACAATTGCATTCCAAGAGTATTTAATCAAATGGGTTTTTGCTAGCGTCTCTATTGACAGAGCACTAAAGGCACATTTTCCATACACTTTATTTCCATTCTTGAAGTGTGTCCTTTCACTCCTGTGGTGCTTTGCATTAATCTGTCTCATTATATGAAAGACATTATGTCACTTTTCTGTTTATTAGCATACTGGCCCTCAGCCCTAACAATAACCGTGGGCCACATCCACCCACTGCTGGCAAGCAGCCTAATGATTAAAAAGATTGTTTCAAACCAAAAACGAGAAGGGATTCAATCATCCGCCCCAACCTTACAGGCACTGAGGAACAAGTTAATTTGATATAATGATGTACTTGGGGGTTCACATTTATCTTTTAAATCTTAAGGGGAGGTTACGCTCATCGAACTCTGCGGCCACAGCAGGGACTGGGGGGTCTCACGCGGTTGCGCTTGATGCAGAAACGTAAAACAAGGAGCATCTGCCTCGCATCTCCTGTTACCATCAGCTACCGTGCGCTTAGCACAGAAAGAAAAGTAGTTTGGTTGCTAGTTTTACTGCGTTTGGTTGCAAATGTGCAATATTTGCTTTCTCTAAGTCCCACTGACTTCTCATTCTTTAAGGAGAAAACTAGGCGCAGGCTGCTGTTCGGGGCTCTGTGCAAGGCCCACGGAGGGGCTCTGTCCCTGTGCCTTATGTGGCATTAGCTCTGCTGTGACCAAAGGGTTGAGCCGCTCACCCCCGCGCAAGGAGCGTTGCTGAGGGCCAGGTCTCTTCCTCAGCATCGCCAGGTTTCCAGCGCGGGCATTGCTGAGGGCCGCATCTCTACCGTGGGCATCACTGGTGGCCGTGGCTCTACCACGGGCACGGCCAAGGGTCCCGTTTCCACCACAGCATCGCCCAGGTCCGTGTAGCACCACGGGCACTGCTGGGGACCCCACTGCCACCAGGGGCACCGCTGGGACTCTGCTTCCACCGTGGGCACTGCCAAGGGCTGGTCCCCAGCACAGCCACGGCCAGGGGCCGCATCCGTCCCGCGGGGCAGCTCTGCGCAGGAGGGAGGGATGCAGAGGAGGAGGCGAGAAAAGCCCCGACACCAGAAGAGCGAGCGGACAGCTCCGTGTTTTTCCCGCCGCGGCGCATTCCCTCCTCCTGGGATTACCCTGAGGGCAGGAGCGCGGCCGGGGGCTGCTGGCCGATCTCGGGGGCCGCCGGCCCCAGCCCGCGCCGGGAGGGGAATGGGCTCCAGCGCAGACAATTTTCAGCTTGGCTGGTTTTACTTTCTCTCGCAGGCCCCACGAAAACAAACTGACAAAACAAAGGACACAAAATTAATGACCCGTGTGCTCTGTCAATTGACTCTTAGTAACAGTGGCTAGTTCACCTTAATTTTTTCTTTCTTTATTTTTTTTTTTCACTTTGAGGAAGTAGCCGTAGGCAGCGGTTAGGGTTCATTTAAAAATTCTTCAAAGGCATCGCTCGGCTTTCGGTCTTTTGCGGGCTGTAGTTTCTGCTGCTGACTAGCAAAAGCTGCAAAAGAGTGTGTTCAAACTGCAAACAAACAAATAAAAAAGCAGGAAAAGCCCCGTTAGCCACCACGCGCGGCCACCCGGCGTTGTCCATAAATGCTGCCGTCGGGACCGTCTGGGGCAAGACGCACCACTGGGGGCTGCGAGGTCTCCCCAAAACATTTCAGCTTCTCCATTTCCCTTCGAAGCGCAATTATTTAAACAGTCAAATTTCACCTGACAGCTCACTAGAAAAGCTAAGTTACCACAAAGCTTTCCCTGTTACGCAGCTAAAATTCTTTCTCAGCTGTTTTGACGCGCACGCGAGGCAGAGGCGAATGCTTTGCCCCAACGAACACCATTTGAAAGCTCCCAATCCCACATCCCCTCGGCCGGCCCTGCGTTTCCTCCAGCCTTGCTGGAGCGGCTCCGTTTCCCTTTTATAACTCATGACACACGGGGAAAAGGTGCATGACACTCCAGCCAACAACATTAAAGTCCTTTAGAGCTGCATAGCTAAAGCGCTGCACAACTTTTTAAATATTTACCCCATTATATAAATGTCCATTGAAGGGCACTTACATAAATGATAAGAGCTTACAGCAAACACTTTTAGAGACCAGGATCTGTGGTATGCAGAAGAGATAAGGCCATTTCCTGCAAATCCTTATTCACAGAATTAGTCCTTAATCAGGCAAATAGACCCACTGATACCGATGGGCTTTCTCACGTGAGCAGGGATGGCAGGATTGGGCTCTTAATGTGGCATTTTAAAAATCCAAGCCTGTTCCCGCTGAAACCCACAAGACTTGGAGCTGATTTTAGCGGGAGCAAAGGCATCCTGACGAGCATCACCTGTATCTGCACCTCTAAATATACATTAAACGCCTGCAATCACACACGTACACAAACTAGTCCCACACCTCACCAAGAGACACCGCTGGTTTCTTTAAGTGCTGAGTTCAGCTGCAATCCATACTCGACATAACCGTGATCCCACATGCTCAAGTTTGTCCAACATGCAAGAGACAATTCAATTAGGAAAAAATGAAGAAAGAAAATATGTTTTTTGCCTTGAAAGCAACCCCACAGAAGAAAGCAATATATTGAACAATATAATCACAAAGCTGACATTTTCAATATACAGTGTTTAAATGCCAGAACTGTATGGGCCATTTCAGAAAACTCCATAAAATTTAGCTCTCTTTAGCTTTACAATAACCCTGTGAGATCCATGCAGAAATATGAACCCGATTTTATAGGTTGGGAACGTGGAGCGGAGCAGTAGTGGGTCTCAACGTGGCTGGTTATAGTCAACTGAAGAGTCACCCTGGATTAGGAGCAGCCGGAATTGTGCAGAGCTGCCCGAGGAGTCAATATCGGCGCTGCAGTGAGGACCCAGAGCTGCTTCTTTTACTTCCTCACTTAAAATTATTCCCGTGCCCCAAAGGGATAAGAAAACTGACACTTCAGCATTTTCAGCCTTTCTGTGAGCCAAATTCACTAGCAGTTATCTATAAACTTCCTAGAAAGTTACCGAATATTCTAGCACTGCTCATTTAGTGCCACTTTTAGCTTCATTTGTCAGTATTTCCATTACAAATCTTTTTAAAGGGTTTATAATACAGCCACAAAAAGCCACTTCAGCTGAAAGCTGGCATCCAGCTTCTCAGTCCGGGAGTGAACTTTGTCAAACTAAACAAAATATATTTAGTCTCTCTTTACCTTCTTTCAAAAAAAAAGACCTGAGAGGTCGGCAAAGTTACCCACAACTTCTATGTGTCTAATTCCACCTGCACTCAAGCTGCTTTATTTCATCTCATTTCTTCTTATAAATCACTGAACTTTTTATTTCAAATTACGTACACATGCACATGTGATCCACCCCACAGCTATTTTTGAGGAATCAAGGAAATGATGCCAGGCTCCACAAGTTAGAGACTGAGGCATTGATGACAATTACAGAAAGAAAATAGCCAAAAGATTTTTTTTTTTTATAAGTCACCATTTCAGCCAAGTCTTTGAATCACAAGGCCGTGGGTGATGGTAGCCAAGTACCAGCTGATGGGTTCAATAAATAAACTGTAATGCATGATAACTGTATAGGTCCTTTCCTCAGCAAGTCCGAGCACTTTAGAAGGGGGTGCATAAATGAATACCTTTATTTTGCAAGAAAACCAAGGTTCCCTGAGGCTCCTCTAACTTGTGCTCGGTGCAAGACTTCTGGAAAAGGGAGAGAGATGCTCCCAAGAAGGGGGTGGACCCTAATCCGCGCTTCTCCCTGTGCTGCTCCCGTGAAGGGGTGGATCTGGGCAGCACCGACTACACGCACGGTGCGGAGAGCACGTGCACTCAGCAGGTACAGCACAGCAACACATTCGGTTTCAGTAAAAATCAGTAAAGAGGCGCAATGAGACATGTTAATGGAAGCAACGTCCATCAAGGACTGAAGCAAAGTATGAAGACAGGAGCTGTGCCCTGGATGGCTGGAAAGTGAAAAAGGATCTCGAAGGAAGAGTCACTCAACCCCTGCCCGGCTCCGAAGCTGCATTTTTTGGCAGTTGTGACTGGTAGCTACGGGAGATACTGGAGTGGTTGGTCTGCTGGGCCTGACGCAAGATGAGCTTTTCTGCTGCCGTTACGTCCTCGTGGACAAGGAACGCCGGGCGGCTGGCAGAGGGCCAGGGCGCGCGGTGCAGCGCGACGGGCTCGGGGGCACCCGCACCAACAGGGCCCTGTGCCTGTCCTGCAACGTCCACAGAAAATCACAGCCTGCTCTGGCATTCCAGGAGAAACAAAACATAGACAGGACTCATCAGGCAGTGCAAATAAGAGTCAAGGAGTGTCCTGGCAGCACCCAAAGGGGCTGTGGCAGCCACAAGGCAAGTGGGAGGGCTCAGCTGGGCCTAGAGGTGCCAAAGCTTTTTTTCCTTCTTGCTTTTTTTTGGGTGGGAAGTTGCCTCTTGCAGCAGGAGTTGTCAGCAAGTGCCCTGTGACAGTCATGGGTGGTTTTGCCACGGCGAGACGGGCTGTTGGCTAAACAGGGCTGGGCAGGAGCCTGGATGCTCCCGCGCACGCCGAGCCTGAGCAGGGTGAGAGATAATGGAAAAAGCAGGAAAAAAAGGTATGAGGGTATTACTAATATAAGGAAAAAGATTTCCGTAGCGCCTGTCCATTTAAAAATGACTTTAACAGCATCCTGCAAATCAGAAGTGTAGTATATATGTGAAGGACAGCATGTCAACACGGCACTGTGGTGCCTGCTACTTTTATTATCTATCCACAATACTCATACGATAAACGGACACATACAGCAGCCACTGAAATAATGTGATATTGATTTAAATGATCACTGGATTAGGCCTTATGGTCTCCATTCAGCAAAGCATTTAAGCATATGTTTAAGGTTAAATACATACTTTTCATGCTTAACTCTACAGGGATAAGCTTAAGCATATGCATCAATTTAAGCAGATACTTAAGAGCTCTGCAAAATCAAGATGGACATGCTCGGACATATGTTAAGTGTGCAATGTTATTTAACTGATGCCTCATGTAAAACCTCTAGCGAATACAAGGAATTAGGGAAGCGCCCGGTATCGTCTGCACAAACTCCGGCCTGGGCGGATTTCCACGGATAGCAGCGGTCCGCGCAGGTGGATCCCTTTGGAGCATATTCGCCTCATGGGCGAGAAAATTGGAAGCAGAGAAGCTGCTGCATAAACGCCGGGTGGTCCCCGGTCACGCCAGAGCGGTGGTTACGTGGTTATTTAATCCTGGCGAGGCAGCGTTTGCAAGGGGTTCTTGGGGCGGGGAGTTGCTCGCTACCAAAAGGCTTTAACACATTTTGCTTTTGAAAACGTCGCTCTTGACATGGATGCAGAAGAGGACACATGGACCAGGACTAGTAATGGTCTGGAAACAGAGAGTCTCCTTCAAACCGAGAGGGCAGCTCTGCTTGAAAAGGGATTTTATTGCTCTAGCTTTGAGCTCGTGTTATTTTTAATGATGCATAAGTTTTTAAAAAAACAACCTCCAGTTATGTAACAGGAAGAGTTTTCCTTTTATCTGTTCTAATATATAAAGAGAAAATTCTTGATGGTGGAATTCGGTAAATCTCAAACATTTAGCCTGCAGTTTTTCTAGAGGTGTATGAAATAAAGTTTTTCCAGAATGATCCAGTTTCAACAGATTATTTTAAAACTCAAATCAAACCAATATAAATAATGGGTAGAATTACTAACCTGCAGGGAATGTCATCACAAATTTCCTGGAGTTTTCCATGTAACTATAAGCATGACTGGTCTATTTACTGAGAGTAGTATATACTGTATAATGTTCACTGCAAACCCATGTAACTAATGCAATATGATAACCACTAGGGTGCTACTGTGACGTAAAGGATATATTACAATTTTATCCAATTCAAACAGGGGAAAAAAAATGGTTTTAATAGTCCTGCCCTCTAAACAAATACTTCGCCTGTTCTACTGAACTTGAAATTCAAGGTTATGCGTAAGTCATCCTGCAATAAAAGTAATGTTATGGAATAAACAACACTGCACTGCAAGATGATTTGAATCTTCAATCCCCGCATTTTTTGGAAATATTTATATGAACTGAATATGTTATGCCTGCCAAGACTCTTTACGATTCTTATAATGCAGTTGCAACGCACCGTGTTGTTGTGTGCAGAGGCTCCTGTGACAAGCACATAGATCCAGAGCTGGCGCTGCCAGGAGGGGAAGTTTCCCCGTGGTGACAGGCTGAGCTTTCCAGAAAGTGGCTGTCTGCGGAGCTCCCGGATACAGGGGCAGGAGCATCTCCCACAACGCCGGATCCCGGCGGAGCGAGCAGTTCTCCCTTCCGACGCAAGGGAGTCGCTCCCTGAGCTTGGGCCGAGAGGCACAAGGCAAACACGGCTTTGGGAAGGGGCTTGTGCCTGAGCAGGTCTCACCCGCAGTCCTGCGGGCGTCCTCAGGAGAGGTTGGGAATAGCTGCGGCAGCGCCTGGGATCTCCTGGGCACACTCAGGGCACCACGCCCCGGAATTCCAACTTCCAAAGAGAATTAATGTGGAAATCAATGTGCGCCCCTGCCTCACTTCAGCATATCTTGTCAGCACCAAAGCACAAAGAATAAAAGCAAATAAGTAAATAAATAAAATAAATGTGTAAAACTTAGCGAAAATCGACAGTAACTTCTAGCTCAGCAACACCTGCATGTCCATACCCTGTGTACAAACTGTTGGCTACACTGTGGACATATTCCACAACTGAAGTTGAACATTCGGTAAAAGGAAAAACATTTTCCTGCTATCACACAGCAACCCTAAAAAGTGAAGAATCACCTGTCCTGCAAAGGTGGAATCTCTATTTATTCAGTCCTAGAATTTGACGTTATTAAAGGGCACCACATGGAGGGCATGAGATTCCCAGGCCAGCAGCAGACCCCGAGGATGCAGGATTGCTCGCTGCCATGGGTGTCTTTAATAACAACAGCGAAACAAGTCCTGCTACCGCAACTGTCTTTAGCTCTCATCTTCAAATCAGAACGGACTCTGCATTTCACGGACTAAAGACGGCAACAAAAACCACCCTTCCACGGCCCTCCAGCCTGTGAGCATTAGCAGCTACTTTCCGTAAAGCCGTTGTTGATAAATAAGGGAGGATGGACGTGAGCTCGAGAGATGCTGTGGCTGGCTCTGTCAGGGTTAACCTACCTTTAATGGAATTTAGCTGTGCATTGCAACCCTGGACAGGTAGTTAATGCATACACACACGCTCAAAGTTCTAAATAAGTAACTTTGAAACCCCAAGTTTTAATTATACGCTCCTTTTCCATAACCAAAATTGGACCGTCTTGTGCTTGCTTTAGAAATTGGACTAATACTTGACAGGTCGCTCTCATTTTCCAATTACCCACCAGGGAGCACACACTGCCATTCTGGCAAAGCATTTTCGGCTCTCCCCCTCGGTTGCAAATAGTGTCATTGGTCTTGGTTAAATCTGGGAGAATTTTACCTACGCTCCTCATTCCCGGTGGCTTGCTGGGACATCCTGTGCAGCTTGGAATCCGATTTCTTTATCGGGCTCCACTCGCTCCCTTAGCAAAGGCAAAACCTGGGCATCTTGAGGAGCTGCGGATCTAAGTTGGCCTCTCCCCACTGAGCTGGGCCGGGAGGGCTCCCTCACCTCCGCTCCGGCGTTGCACTGAGGCTCTGGGAACATATTCAGCTGTAAAAGCAGCCTCGTGGGCCTGCACCCCGACTAAAGGCAGGGGCCATGTGAAGCCACGGCTGCGGGC
Source organism: Nothocercus julius (assembly GCA_013398735.1). Classification (NCBI taxonomy): domain Eukaryota; kingdom Metazoa; phylum Chordata; class Aves; order Tinamiformes; family Tinamidae; genus Nothocercus; species Nothocercus julius. The sequence continues at coordinate 4,304,345 of VZSV01000051.1, forward strand.
ACGCCTTGGCTTGCTTTTTTGGCCCACATTTCCCCAGTCATAGCTGGATGATTTGGAACAGGTGAAAGGTTTCGCACTGCAAGCGGAGGCTGGCAAGTAAGAAAACCAAGAGCTACCGAGGTGCTCAGCTGATTTAAAACAGCACCAGGGAATAGGGGCTGCGCTGGAGATTTTTCTTCTTGTGTCTTTCCAGAATTCTCCATCAGAGCGAAATCAAGGTGGTGCTTCTTTATCACAAGTGACTGAAGTGAAAGACCTCATTTCCTTTGCCCCAAACATCTCAACATGGGACAGAGTCCATAATGTTCTGAACAGAAATCCTTGTAACTTGCTTTGCAAAGAAGCACCACTGAGTCGGTAACCTGTGAAGGCAGGGGAGGTCGCTGGGTTTGCACCTTGGGCAATTGCACGCCGCGAGCAGCAGCCCCCGAGCGCGGTGCAGCCCCGCGCGGCTCCCGAGCGAGCCAGCCCTGCTCGCTCCCCCACGCGCTATTAGCGGAATTGCATTAGTCACAGCTGGAATAAAATGACATTTGCAGACTGGCATACTCTGCTCCTTGGTTCTGGATTCCAGGACACCTGAGGCTTGTCTGAAACTCATGTAATGCTCCTGGACACGGGATTTTTTTATTTAGAGACAGGAACTGAAAAATGAGGGGGGGAAGGGAGAAAAGAAAGACAAAACACCCCCATCAAGCCCAAAGCAGAAAAGTGACTTCTTTTGGTTAAATATCTGAAGTATCTAAGGGTGTAAATTCAACCTTTGACAGCCAAACAATATTGAAAATTCATTTGCTCCAATTTCACATTAAACCTAAATAACTTGAGGCTGAAAGGAGGCGGCTGCTGGGAGCTGCAGCCAAAGGGATACAGGGAGAATGTGTGGGATGTGTCCTAAGACACCAGCGATGCTGGACCTTGAGAAGCAAGAGAGAGTTTCTCCCCTTGGAGACCTGCCCGGCTGTGGCTCTGAGCATCCCGAGATGAGCAGGCCCTGCTCTGCACAAAGGTCAGCCCAAATGACTTCCAGAGGTCCCTGCAGCCCGAGCCTCATCACGGGGCCTCATTAGGGATCGCCCTACCACGTGCTACCACGTGGCTTCTCCTCCTGGCAGCAGCAGAGTCATTTGGTGTTCAAAGTAGAGAATAATACAAATGCGAAGGCTCCTTCGAACGGTCAATTTTTGCTTTGAGGAACAACCTGCACAGTTCCTATGTCCAAAGCTCAAGTAGGTCTTGCCCAAGGCTCCAGGTAGTGCCGACTTCTGGCAAGGAAAAGGCCACCCCTTGACTTGGAATGGACCTACACTAGGCCAGGTATGCTAATATTTATGGAATAAAAGGAGATACTTATAATAAATTGATGTAAAGTAAAAAAAAAAATAAAAGCTTAATGCACTTTACAGATGCACAGGCACCCAGAGGCCCAGGTCCCTCCGGATACACGTATGGGCACGCACACATCTGTAACGCCGGGGGTCCTTCCGACCTGCCAAACAATCTGACGGGGGGGGGTTCAGTCAAAACGAATTAGACGAATTAATTGAACAAATCAAACTAAACTTAGTCACAGCAGTCCTCATTGCCTAGAGAGCCTCATAAATCTGATGAATGATGGGATGATGGCAAATACATCCTCATTACCATGCTAAATTCAGTTCGCTAAATAAATTAATCATGTCATCAATGTCGTCACTGCATTCCTCGGCCCCAGCAGCTGCGCAGCCGCTGTCCCTCTCCGCTTCGCTCCTCCAATAATACTTGCCAACTTCAAAGGGGCACTCGGAGGATTAATGACTCAATGTTTGCAAAGTGCTTTGAGATCGCCCAGATGAAAGGTGTTTTATAATCCTCTCTCTGCCTGTCCAGCCTGTGTCAACTGAGAAGTGACAGAAGACGGTGGTGGCAGAGCCAGGCGGGGACCTGGGGAGCCCAGAGGCGGCCACGGGCACTGCTACTGCCCTGGGCAGCTGGGGCTCCTCTCCGAGCAGGGTCACCGGGCGCTGCTGCGGCCACGCCAGCCCCTCCGCTCCCTCTCCTGCGGGCTGGGTTTTCCTTAAGAAACTTGGTGGAAATTTACTTTCTGGGACTTCCTTCCTGCCTTCAAGGTGCCCAGGAGCTTGGGCGGGAGGCGCAGGTGGGGCAGGATGACACCGCAGCCGCGGGCAGGAGCCGGGCTCAAACATTAACCGGGGCGGCAGGAGCCGAGCGCACCTGCGGCGGCCACGGTCCGGCCGGCAACGAGGGGCCGCCGTGTCCTGAGACCTCAGGGCTGGAGGAGGAGACAGCCGGGAAAGCAGCTCAAAGAGCTATTGGTATTGGTCTCCTCCTCCTCAGACAGCTGCCACATTTCAAGCTCAGTAGCTGGCGTTTCCTCTCGCAAAGTATCTGGGCAAGGAAAAAAGAGAGAAGCGGATTGACTTGTGGGTCACTTTGAAGGAGAGAGGCCGGGCCGCGCCGGTGCTGCTCGGGAAGCGCCAGCGTTGTCGCGCCGAGGCGGCCGTGCAGCCCTCGCCGCCCGCGGCCTCGGGGACCGCGCGCGCGCCTCCTGCGAGCGCTCTGCTGGGGCGCCAGCCCAGCAAAACCGCCCCGAGGAGCCTGCCCACGGGCGCCACCGTCCACGCGGGCCCGCGCTCGCCTTCGCTGGCGCGGCTCCAGCTGCGCCTTGGGGCGCGCGGCGCGCCCGCTCCATTCCCACAGGGATGAGGGTTACTGTGGGAGCCAACCTGCCTGCAATACTGGCCCTGAAAACTGCACGCCAGCAGATGGCAGCTTAAACCACACTCACTCACAGCAACACGCTCTTTTAGCCAGCACCATTATCGCCTCGACATTTCCATACATTTATTAGCAGATTTGACCGTAGGGGTGGTAACGAGATGGAAAAGACCTCCTGGAAACGCTAGCGGCCCCGTCCCTCCGAGCGCGGACACGCGCCGTGGCCTCTGGCCTCTTGGACGCACGGCAAGGCTGCCCGTCCCCTCGCCCACGCCCGACGGGGGCCACCTCCCTCCGGCGGGTTGAGGATGAGGCAGACGGGGCGCGAAGCGGCGTCGCCCTGCGCCGGGCCGCCCGCTCGCCGCGATGACCTCGGAGCTGCCCGCGCTCCTGCATGGTAAATCTCCCATACGCCTTCCACTCCAGTGCCCTCAAAATGCAGCTTTCCACATTTATGAATACAAACAACGCTATTATCTCTACCTTTCTAATATTTAACTAATCTAAACACTCAGGTAAAATGTTATCTGAAATGGTACTCCTATAAATGCATTAACTTTGTCTTCCCTTGACTTTAAAGATATCTTTCCTTACTAATACATCTCAAAAGATTGTTTGGAAAGCCTCCGTAAAGTGGCAGAGCAAACAGATGAAGGGCGTTCTTTAGTAGTTCTTTATTATTAGCTTTCCAATGATACTATCTTCTTGTACTTTTCTTAACGAGAAAATAAATAGAATTTGTCTCACACACAGCTGTGTTTTTCTTTAGCTAAGGAATGCACAAAAGGAAATTTAAAAATCAGGCATTATCAGTGAACAAGCTAGTTAAAGTAAATAGATTCCAGGCAACTTGCTTCTAAGAGATTAAAGGTTAATGAGGGAACTTACCTTGCTCAACAGATTTATGAATAATCAAAGTCTGGAATAGGTACATCCAGTTTTAGGCCAGAACCCACCAACCAAGTGCCAGCAGCAGGCACACATCCGCTAAGCAGCTGCATTTTCTATCGCATCATTTATCGCTTTCTGATTAACTGGCATTTTAAAAACAATCATTAGAAGTCTCAACCGACCCCAGTCGGTTCTTTTAGAAAATTCCGTGACTGGTATAGGATGGCAGTTTTAACAAACAGTATGATCACAAAGATCCTTCTCAATTGTATCTCTGCCTGCAAGGACGATATAATAATGCATTAAGCTAAGGCCATGCACAGAATGCAGTACCTTTTCAGTAGTGCTTCACTTATCGGGATATTTATGCTAAATAAATATATCTGGATTTGCTAAGTAACCCATAAAACAATTACCCAGCTCTGAATTATGCCCGAGGAACTCCAAGAAAGCATATCAGAAATAGCAGGAGCTTGCTAAAGTTAATTTGCAATCCTCCTCTGGGAGGAAAAATACCGAAGCAAAACCATATCTTTCAAAGCGCTCGGAACATCTCCTGCTACAGCCAGCCCCGCAAAGCGGGGCGCGAAAACCAGAATTGTGACCAAATCCACGCGAGGTAGCTCACTACGGAAAATGGTGGTGGTTTAAAGGCTTCCTAAGTTAGGTCTAGTTAGGCCTATATTTCTTTAATTTCTTGTCATACAGAACGTAAACTTTAAAAAAAGTGTTTGCTCCAACTCAGCTTCTGCTTGAACTTCAGCACTTTTCAGAATATGGGTCTCTAATGGGGAACAGCTTAGACAGGTTTGAACACATTAAAGTCATTACTGAGTTTATGTATTTGTTTTTTCATTAAATCTAGTTTAATCCCCGTTTCTCTAGTTGGATGCCTAACAACATTAAAGGCTTCATGTCTTGGTGCACCCTTCACATGCAAATCAATATTTTAACACCACTCTTTAATGATCCTTATACATCTTTCCAGCCTGGCCTGTATATCCTAACTGTCCCTTTGAATGCACAGTCTAATGATACATGCAAGAGTTGTATGCAGAATGGAGGCTTGGGTCCCTTATGGATTAATATATTTTGAAGATGAAAGGTTGCTGTTGGACTGGAGAAGTATTTTACCTCTTAAGAAATTCAACTCATGTGAATCTTCCACCCATTTCTTTCTGTTCCTTCTTCTGCTCCCTGCACAGATTAAAAACAAGACCATTCCACCTCTCCACCCTTCCACATAGATGATAAAGTAAATAGCATGATACAGCACACTGATTTAAGGGAAAGTATATGACTCACTTGTTTGTCTCTGCACTGAAACCAATGCCACAAAACACCATAAAACCTTTGGAAATGTCTGCAGGATGTACTCTGGGCTACCTGTACACGAACTTTCTAGCCAGGAAGACAGACGGGTCAGAAACTGAGAATTTAGTGCGCATGCTGACCGACTGGGGCTAATTTTAATAGGAATATCTTATTTAGGTGGTGAGGTCTGATGAAATTTCCAAAATACTTTTAATTCCTCTATCAGGTCACTAAAACAGGAAAAAAATAATCCATTCAAAAATTCATGTTCTGCCAAATAAATGCCACATTAATAGCACTATTAAAACAGTGCTGGTAATTATAATAGAATTATGGCATAGGCATTGCTTTAAAAAAAAAAATTAGCATTATCCTAAGTGCAGTTGTATCACAAGTAAGGCTCTTCTACAGATGACATCACCTCTGGATATAACCCCACCCTTGGATATCACACAGTCTTTGGATCTGAGGTACCACAACTTGGGAGAACACTGAGTCACTCATGTGACAGAGGGGACAGAACCTTGCTGCAGCAAAACGTGCCCTCCAGCCACTCTAAAACCTTGACTTTTCTATCAGCATTTGCAAGAGCCCACAGAAAAAAAAATATATACATAGCATTGTACCACAGAGGGTTTTGCTTGCCTCAGCTTGGGGAGTGACATCCACCAAATTTCACCTGGAATCTATCTGAAATTCCACATGTCTTTGATTAAAAACTATAAATCCGACCAGGTTTTACTGGAAACTGAGCCTAGATTTGTGCACAAAGTTTGCAAACCTCACCGTAGCCTTCAGCGGGCGGCACGTTCCTTGGGACTTCGGGTTTCCTGGCAAATATTTTGCAGGGCTCTGGTTTCTCATTCCTTTTGCTCCTGGCCGCCTCTGCAATGGGGTCGCATGTCATGATGAGACAAAGGAGAAACCTTGAAACATTTTATGTTTTGATATGTCACTGAAAGCACCTCATTTTAATGCCAGCTTGCGCCACGTTTACCCCTATGGAGTTAAACTTTATATACAAGAAATAGTCCTATTAGCTTTAAAGAAGGTGTCTGCAAGATAGGACACTGTGGAGAGCTGTAACCAAGTAAGGAACATTTATTTCCCTCTTTGGTAGCACACGGTCAAAACTGAAACATGCTGTGCATAAAAATAAGCAATATCAAGCTGCCTTTTTTTTTTTTTTTTTTTT